>CM026895.1:21712503-21842842 GCA_015227895.2 Colaptes auratus
TTGGTGCCAGAGTGGTCAGGGCCTGGCAGAGGCCTGCCCAGGGGAGGTGGTGGAGTCCCCATGCCTGGAGGTGTTGCAGCAAGCTGTGGCCATGGCTCCTGGGGCCATGGCTTGGTGGCCATGCTGGGGCTGGGTTGCTGGTTGGACTGGGTGATCCTAGAGAGCTTTTCCAACCCAAACCATTCTGTGGGTCCATGATTCTGTGCTCCAGGCTGTGGGATGTCCTTTTGCAGGGTGAATTCTACACACTACATCCCAGCCCACCGGCTCAGTGTGGGCTGCTCACCTGGTGAAGCTCACAGGTCACTTCCTTAGCTATTCCTGGTGGTGCCCAGGTGCTGGCTCAGTCTTGGAACCAAGTAACAGCCAAGGCTCTGCCCAAACATCTCTGTGGGTGTCAGGGGAGTGCTGAGGAGAATCCTCCACCCAAGAGCCATCTGAGCACTTTGTGCCCCAGGCAGAGTCTCATGTGTTTGCTGTTCTGACTGCCAGGACAGACTCCAGCTGGAGGATGGAAGAGTCTTCCAGGAAAGCAGCCTCCTGCCAGGCTGGGCAAGGGGCTGGCAAGCCCAGTTCTGGGTGCCTGACTGACTGATTTGGGCAGCCCAGCTGCTCTCAATGGCACTTGAGACAGCTGTGTTTGGACAACTTTAATCCCCCTGATCTCATCTCACACACAGTGTCCTGGGCTTTGGCACCAGCACCACCCTCCCCATCGGGCCTGGTACCTCTGGAGTAAACCAAATCTGAGCTGAGGGCAATTAAAGCTCAGATTTCCCCTCCCAGATTGAAGCCTGGCTGTTGGCAGTGGCAGCCCTGGTGAGGAGAATCATTGCAGTTCAGGTCACTCAACATTTTCATCTCAAGGGTCTGTCTTCATTGTCAGTAGCTGTGATGGATGCCCTGGAGCAGGGTTCTCATGCCTGGGGCTGGGTTGTTTGAAGCATTGCTCTGAGCTCAGCTGGGCTGCACCAGGGCAGGGGCTGGAGTGGCAGGAGCTGATTTTGCCATTTCTCACCATTCTGATGGCTTTCATCTTGAGAAGCTCCAGCCCATGCAGGCCATGGAGGAGCACATGACACTTGGCAGGGGTGCTGGTGTGGATGTCAGGATGTGTCTCTTGCTATCCTAGAGAAGAGATGCCCAAATTTGGGAAGGTTCAAAGTGTTTGAGAAGTCTCAGTTCAGGCAGCCCCACTGCAGACCAGCTCGAGCCTAGCACCGAGACTCTGGCAGGAGTTTGGCTGCACTGGGCCTGCTGCAGCCCTCCTCCCTGCCCTGTCCTCCCCTGGGCCTGCTGCAGCCCTCCTCCCTGCCCTGTCCTCTCCTGGGCCTGCTGCAGCCCTCCTCCCTGCCCTGTCCTCCCCTGGTCCTGCTGCAGCCCTCCTCCCTGCCCTGTCCTCTCCTGGGCCTGCTGCAGCCCTCCTCCCTGCCCTGTCCTCCCCTGGTCCTGCTGCAGCCTCCTCCCTGCCCTGTCCTCTCCTGGTCCTGCTGCAGCCCTCCTCCCTGCCCTGTCCTCCCTGGTCCTGCTGCAGCCCTCCTCCCTGCCCTGTCCTCCCCTGGTCCTGCTGCAGCCCTCCTCCCTGCCCTGTCCTCCCCTGGTCCTGCTGGAGGCAGCCCTGTGAGAGGAAGCAGGCTCTGGGGGTGACCATCCTGGGAAGCCACACAGAGCCTGGAGGGCAGAGGAGGAACATGTGGACATGGGGGGAGGTGGAGTCAGGAGCACAAAGAGGAGTGAGAGGGAACAGGGTGGGGATCCAGGTGGGGAATGGGCAGGATGGGCACTGGGAAGGGGAATGGGTCCAAGACAAGGTGATGCTGGTGGAGAAGCAGAAAGGGGAGCAAGGTGGTGTGAGGCCACGTGGGACCTCAGAGCTGCAGGACCCGAGGATGAGTGAAGCAGTGCACAGCAGAAGGGTGGCTCTGGGCTCCGGTGCAAGGGGCTGCGAGCTGGGTGAGAGCGCAGGCTGCAGGCTGAGCCCCAGGGATCGGAGGGAGGAGCTGGTTGGCACTGAGATCACCTTGCAGCTTCAGCTGTGCCCTGGCCTCCTGTTGATAGGCATGCAAAGGAAATGGGAGAGCCCTTTGGCCCCGGGGGTGGGAAACCTCATGGCTCCAAGGAGGTGGAGAAGCAGAGCCCAGCGCAGCCGGCAGAGCTGGGCTGCTCCTGGGGCTTGCCAGCTCCCATGCTCAGAGCCACCAGCAGCCCTCAGCAGGGGCCCTCCTGCAGGCACAGAGCAGCACCCCAGAAGGGAAGGGATCCAGCCAGAGCCTGTCTGGGTTACAAATCTAGACTCTGACAAAGGTGTGCCAGACCCTGGAGGGCAGAGGCCTGCTGGCTGCACCTCCACCGCTGGCAGTGCTGCTGTCACCAGCCTGCTGCTCGCACTGACGGCTCGGGGGCGTTTATGTATTGATTTATTGAGCTGCCAAGCCGCTCTCCAGCATTGTCCTCCAGGCCTGGCCCACCAGAGAGGTCCCAGCTGACTGGAAACTGGCCAATGTGGTCCCCATCCACAAGAAGGGTGGGATGGAGGAACCTGGAAGCCCCAGGCCTGGCAGCCTGACCTCAGTGCCAGGGAAAATGATGGAGCAGATTATCCTGGGGGCAATCACTGTGCACTGCAGGATGGCCAAGGGCTCAGGCCCAGCCAGCATGGATTCAGGAAGGGCAGGTCCTGCCTGACCAACCTGATCTCCTTCCATGCCCAGGTGACTGCCTGGTGGATGTGGGAGGCTGTGGATGGAGTCTGCCTGGACTGCAGCAAGGCCTTTGACACCGTCCCCCACAGCAAGCTCCTGGCCAAGCTGTCAGCCCCCTGGCTTGGACAGCAGCACTCTGAGCTGGGTTAGGAACTGGCTGGAGGCTGAGCCCAGAGAGTGGTGGTGAATGGTGCCACAGCCAGCTGGCAGCCAGGCACCAGTGGTGCCCCCAGGGATCAGTGCTGGGCCCCAGCCTGTTCAATATCTTCATTGACGATCTGGATGAGGGGATTGAGACAGTCATCAGCAAATGTGCAGATGACACCAAGCTGGGAGCAGATGTTGGTCAGTCAGAGGGCAGAAGGGCTCTGCAGAGGGACCTTGACTGACTGGACAGATGGGCAGAGGCCAACAGGATGGCATTCAACAAGTCCAAGTGCCAGGGGCTGCACTTTGGCCACAGCAACCCCAGGCAGAGCTACAGGCTGGGGGCAGAGTGGCTGAGAGCTGCCAAACAGAGAGGGACCTGGGGGTGCTGATCAACAGCTGCCTGAACATGAGCCAGCAGTGTGCCCAGGTGGCCAAGAAGGCCAATGGCATCCTGGCCTGCATCAGGAACAGTGTGGCCAGCAGGAGCAGGGAGGTCATTGTGCCCTGTGCTCAGCACTGCTGAGGCCACACCTTGAGTGCTGTGTCCAGTTCTGGGCTCCTCAGTTTAGGAAGGACATTGAGAGGCTTGAAGGTGTCCAGAGAAGGGCAACAAGGCTGGGGAGGGGTCTGGAGCACAGCCCTGTGAGGAGAGGCTGAGGGAGCTGGGGTTGCTGAGCCTGGAGAAGAGGAGGCTCAGGGGAGACCTCATTGCTCTCTGCAACTCCCTGAAGGGAGGTTGTAGCCAGGAAGGGGTTGGCCTCTTCTCTCTCTAGCAACCAGCACCAGAACAAGAGGACACAGTCTCAAGCTGTGCCAGGGGAAGTTTAGGCTGGAGGTGAGGAGAAAGTTCTTCACTGAGAGTGATTTGCCATTGGGATGTGCTGCCCAGGGAGGTGGTGGAGTCCCCATCCCTGGAGGGGTTCAGAAAAGGATTGGATGTGGCACTTGGAGCCATGGGTTAGTTATTCAGGAGGTCTTGGGTGCCAGGTTGGACTTGATGATCTCTGAGGTCTTTTCCAACCTTACTGATTCTGTGATTCTATGATCAGGAAACAGCAAGGACCTCAGGGACACTGCTCTGTCATGCTCTTGAATTCTCCTTGGGAAGGAACAGACAAACACACAATGCCACAGAGCCCCCACCCCAGGACCTGGGGTGCTCACCCAGCCCAAGCCCTGCTCCAGCAGGGCACCCACAGCAGCTTGCCCAGGGGCACCATGCCCAGGGGGGGTTGGAAGCTCTCCACACCAGGAGACTCCACAACCTCTCTGGGCAGCCTGCTCCAGGCCTCCAGCACCCTCACAATGAAGAGCTCTCTCCTCCTGCTCAGATCCAACCTCCTGGCTGCCAGGCTGTGCCCACTGCCCCTTGTGCTGGCCCTGGGCACCACTCAGCAGAGCCTGGCCCCAGCCTCTTGCCCCCCACAGCTCCTTGAGCTCTTGCTGAGCCACCAGGGCACATTTCTGGCTCATGGGGAACTTGTCCCCCAACACTCCCAGGTCCTTCTCCATGGAGCTTCTCTCCATCAGCTCCCTCCTCAGCTGTCCTGCTGCAGGAGGTTGTTCCTCCCCAGGGGCAGGACCCTGCCCTTGCCCTGGTTGCCCTTCATGAGGTTGCTCTGCCCAGCTCCCAGCCTGGCCAGGTCTGCCTGGATGGCAGCACAGCCTGAGGGGTGCCAGCCCCTGCTCCCAGTTTGGATCATCTAAGGGTACTCTCTGTTCCTTCACCCAGGAGTGTTTGGCCAAATCATGGTCCACAAGTGCCCATCCACAAACCTGAGGCCTTGCCCCCAAGGTTCATCCAGCTCAGGAGTCCCAGGCAGTGAGTGGAGGTGGGAAATTTTCCCAAGGGAGTAAGTGTCAGTGGAGCAGTGTGATGGCAGAGTAGAATAGAAGGTCAAGTGTGGACTCCTCCACTTGTGAAGAGCAAGGTCATCACAGTGCAGCTCTTGTGGAAGGCAGAGGTCAGGCAGCAATCCAACATCCCCTGAGTGCCCCAGGGAGCCCCAGGGCCCCAGAGCCCACTGGTGCCCAGAGGTGGAGAAAGGAGAGCATCAGCAGCTGGACCACATGGAGAGCCTCTGCTGGCATCAGCCAGGGCAGGTGGGCAGGACAAAGAGGAAGCCAGGGCCAGGCAGCACAGAAGGCAGCAGCGTGGATGGGAGCAGTGGGGCTGCGGGGCTGCTTCCACACTCACCTCGCACCGGCCCCGAGAGCTCGCCCGGGGCCAGGGTCTGAGAGCCCCTGCAGGTTAAGACTCGGGTGCAGAAGGCCTCAGGGTGGGTCAGAGCCCAGTGTCAGGCAGGAGCCTAGGAGCCTAGGAGCCTAGGCAGGCAGTGCTGAAGTAGTTTTGTTCCCTGAGGGTCCCCACCAGTGACCACAAGCTTCCATCACTGGGAACTGCACAAATGTGGTTGAGGTCAAGAGAGAGGATTCTGCCTCTGCTCAGACCCCACCTGCAGCACTGGGTCCAGCTCTGGGACCCCCAGCACAGGGACTACATGGAGCTGTTGGAGACAGTCCAGAGGAGGCCACAAGGATGATCAGAGGGCTGGAGAACCTCTGCTATGGGGCCAGGCTGGGAGAGTTGGGGCTGCTCAGCCTGGAGAAGAGAAGGCTGCAGAGAGACCTCAGAGCTGCATTTCAATACCTGAAGGGGACTTACAGAAAGGCTGCAGCTGCCCTGGGCCACAGCAGGGCTGCAGCTTACAAAGGAAGGCAGAAAGCATCACAGATTGCATTTGGTTGGAAGTTATCCTCAAAGCTCATCCTGCCCAACCCCCTGCAGGCAGCAGGGTCACCTCCAGCCGGAGCAGGCTGCCCAGGTACACAGCAACTCTGGTCTTGAATGTCTCCAGGGACAGGGCCCCAGCCACCTCCCTGGGCAGCCTGTGCCAGGCTCTCCCCACCCTCACTCTCAACAATTTCTTCCTCATCTCCACTCTCAGTCTCCCCTCTCCCAGCTCAAAGCCATTGTTCCTCATCCTGGCACTCCCAGCCCTTGTCCCAACTCCCTCCCCAGCTCTCCTGGAGCCCCTTCAGGTACTGGGAGGCCACTCTGAGGTCTCCCTGGAACCTTCTCCTCTCCAGGCTGAACAGCCCCAGCTCTCCCAGCCTGTCCCTGTAGCAGAGGTTCTCCAGCCCTCATGACCAAAGTCTGGACCCTCTCTAGCAGTTCCATGTCCCTCTTGTGTTGAGGACTCATGCCCAAGAAGCCAGCAGTCCCACTGCCACCAGCAGAATCAGGAGGAAAGCTTTTGTGCAGCAGCTCAGTGGTCAGAATGTGTGGAAGTCACAGGGCTGTGGCTCCTGACAGGCTGCATCACTCCTGGAAGCATCAAGGAACCCTGCCAGGGTGACACTGCTCAGCCCCAAGCAGGCAGCAGCTGCTCTGTGCTCACAGCTTATCACTCACAGCTCATCACTCACAGCTCCTACCGTTCAGAACCTGCCAGCTCTCCTGCTATCTAGAACCTGCCAGCTGTTCTCTTGCTATCTAGAACCTGCCAGCTGCTATCTAGAACCTGCCAGCTGTTCTCCTGCCATTCAGAACCTGTCAGCTATTCTCCTGTCAGTCAGAAGCTGCCGGCTGCTCTCTGTCTATCTAGAACCTGTCAGCTGTTCTTCTGCCATTCAGAATCTGTCAGCTGTTCTCCTGCTATCTGGAACCTGACAGCTGTTCTTCTGCTATCTAGAACCTGTCAGCTGTTCTGCTATCTAGAACCTGTCAGCTGTTCTCTTGCTATCTAGAACCTGCCATCTGCTATCTAGAACCTGTCAGCTGCTCTCCTGCCATTCAGAACCTGTCAGCTGCTCTCCTGCTATCTAGAACCTGTCAGCTGCTCTCCTGCCATTCAGAACCTGTCAGCTGCTCTCTGGCTATCTAGAACCTGTCAGCTGCTCTCCTGCTATCTAGAAGCTGTCAGCTGCTCTCCTGCTATCTAGAACCTGTCAGCTGCTCTCCTGATATCTAGAACCTGCCAGCTGCTCTCCTGATATCTAGAACCTGCCAGCTGCTCTCCTTCCATTTAGAACCTGTCAGCTGCTCTCCTGCTATCTAGAACCTGTCAGCTGCTCTCCTGCTATCTAGAACCTGCCAGCTGCTCTCCTTCCATTTAGAACCTGTCAGCTGCTCTCCTGCCATTCAGAACCTGTCAGCTGTTCTCCTGCTATCTAGAACCTGTCAGCTGTTCTCCTGATATCTGCAACTTGACAGCTGCTCTTTTGCTATCTAGAACCTGTCAGCTGCTCTCCTGCCATTCAGAACCTGTCAGCTGCTCTCCTGCTAGCTAGAACCTGTCAGCTGCTCTCCTGCCATTCAGAACCTGTCAGCTGCTCTCCTGCCATTCAGAACCTGTCAGCTGCTCTCCTGCTATCTAGAACCTGCCAGCTGCTCTCCTGCCATTCAGAACCTGTCAGCTGCTCTCCTGCCATTCAGAACCTGTCAGCTGCTCTCCTGCCATTCAGAACCTGTCAGCTGCTCTCCTGCCATTCAGAACCTGTCAGCTGCTCTCCTACTATCTAGAACCTGTCAGCTGCTCTCCTGCTATCTAGAACCTGCCAGCTGCTCTCCTGCCATTCAGAACCTGTCAGCTGCTCTCCTACTATCTAGAACCTGTCAGCTGCTCTCCTGCCATTCAGAACCTGCCAGCTGCTCTCCTGCCATTCAGAGGCTGCCAGGTGCTGTCAGGGGAGGATCTGCCAGCCTAGCAGGGGTACCTCAGATGGTGCTGGAGGCCTCTGCTCAGGAACTGGGATCATGGAATCCTAGAATGGCTTTGGTTGGGAAAGCCCTTGGAGAGCAGCCACTCAGCACCACACTCAGCACCACAGCTGTGCCTCTGGGAAACCCCTCCAGGGATGGGCATTCAGCCACCTCCCTGGGCAGCCTGTGCCAGGCTTTGAGAACCCTTTCAGGGTGGCTGTCTGTGCTGTGCTGAGGACTCCAGTGCTGGCCCCAGGAGTTCAGGGGGGTCTCAGCAGAGCACAGCAGGGGGGCAGGTAGATGCACAGCACTCCAGATGCAGAGAAGCTCCCTGGAGGTTATGGTCACCTGCACCACTCCTGGCTCAGTGCAGGACATCTCAGCCTTCACCTGGTTCTGCTGGGGTTGTAAAGCCAGGTGAGGAACTGTCCCCTCCTGCTGGCAGCTGCAGCAGCCAGGGAAGCAGGCTCTGGTGCCCAGGGCTGCAGGTCTGCTCTCCTGCAGCCTGCAGGGGCTGACGTGCACCATGCATGCTGCACAGCTCAGCTGCAGCCTCCTCAGCTGCCAAGCCCACCATGAGGTCAGGCTGGTGCCACCTCTGTGCCCTGACCCACGTGGGTGCAGTTATTCAGCAGGAAGGTGCCAGCCCAGGCTGTGCCACTGGGACAGGCAGGGCAGGGCTGGGCAGCCCCGTGCCGGCACTCAGGACAGGGCTGCCCTGCCGGGCGCTGCGGGCAGGGGCTGAGGCTGGGCTCCATTGACTCTGCTCTGTGATCACAGCCTGGAAGAGGGGGAAAGGGGGATGGGGGACCGTAGGGAAGGGGAAAATAAACCTGGAATAGCTGAGGCTCTGATCCTGGGAGAGTTTTACCACTTCCAGCCCTCTGCAGTCCAGTGAGGGGAAGCAGAGCCATGGAGCAGCACCTGGACCTCCCCTGTGTGTGGCCAGCAGGCCAGGGGAGGTGTGACTTAGTGAGACCACATCAGGAGTCCTGGCTCCAGTTCTGGGCTCCCAGTTCCAGAGAGAAAGAGAACCACTGGAGAGTGGTGCCCAGGGACAGCACAAGGGTCAAGGGGCAGAAAGTGGCAGGCAGAAGGTTGGATCTGAGCAGGAGGAGCAAGTTGTTTGTTGTGAGGCTGCTGGAGGCCTGGAGCAGGCTGCCCAGAGAGGTTGTGGAGTCTCCTGGTGTGGAGAGCTTCCAACCCCCCCTGGGCATGGTGCTGCTGGGCAAGCTGCTGTGGGTGCCCTGCTGGAGCAGGGCTTGGGCTGGGTGAGCTCCAGAGGTCCTTTCCAGCCTCTCCATGCTGGGGTTCTGGGATTCTCTGTGGCAATGTGGGACCACTGTGAGGGAAGGAAGGTTGAGGGAAGGCTGTCCCTGCTGTGCTCCCTCCCTCACCCTGTAGCCCCACTGCACACGGCCGGGGGTCTCTGCTTTCTCCAGCTAGCAGCCAAGGTTGTCCAGCTGCAGATTCCTCCTGATTGCAGACCATGCTGAGCTGGGAGCCCAGGGAAGGTGAAGGAAAGCAAGGAGCCCTCTGCTCAGTGCAGAGGGGAAGTCAGCAACAGATGGAATGCTGGGGCTGAGGAATTCAGAGCTTTCACTGCTTCAGTTGTTCCTGGGGTGATTATTTCAATGAGGTGATTAATGCAATTAACTAGCTACAAAGGGGGGAGAGATGTGGATCAAGCAAGAAAAGAATCAGTTTGAGAGAGCTTAAATAAGTGAAATCCACTGACTTTCAGGCCAGCTGGGCCTGCTGGCATGCTGCTGAGTGCTGAATTCTGCTACCTTCAGGGAACTCCTGGCAGCTCTTCCTGGGAAGAAAGGCAGAGAAGAGATTGTGTCTGTCCTCAGGTGGAGAGCGAAAGGGATGCAGATAAAAGAGAGAATCCACAGGGTGCCAGTTGCAGTGTGAAGTCTTGGAACAAACAACCAAAGGTGCTGTTTGGAGACATCCAGGCTGGGACAGGATGCAGTGCCCCAGCTGCAAGAACAATCCAGTCAAGAGCAATCCAGTGCTGAGAACCCTGCTTTGCCAGCTGCTAGCTAGAGCCAGGGAGCAGCAGTGGCTGTCAGCCTGCAGCCATGGGATCATGAAGGGTTTGGGTGGGAAGGGACCTCCAAAGCTCCTCCAGCCCAGCCCCTGCAGCCAGCAGGGACAGCCCCAACCACAGCAGGCTGCTCCCAGCCCCAAACAACCTGCCCTGCACTGCTGCCAGCCATGGGGCAGCTCCCAGCTCTCTGGGCAGCCTGGGCCAGGCTCTCCCCACCCTCAGCACCAAACCTTTCTCCCTTCTCTCCACTCCCAAGCTCCCTCTCTGAGTTCCAAACCATTCCCCCTTGTGCTGGCACCACAGGCCCTGCTCCAAAGTCTGTGCCCAGCTCTCTGCTCAGCCCTGGAAGCACTGCAAGGCCACCAGAAGGTCTGCCTGGAGCCTTCTCCTCTGCAGGCTGCCCAAGGCCAACTCTCTCAGCCTGGCTCCCAGCAGAGGGCTTCCAGCCCTGCCAGCACTGCTGTGGCCTCCTCTGGCCCTGCTGCAGCAGGTCCCTGTCTGTGCTGGGGGCTCCAGAGCTGCCCCAGCACTGCAGGGCTGCGAGCAGAGCACAGCAGAGGGGCAGATTCCTGCTGCCCTCACTGCTGGGGCTCAGCCCAGGCCAGGCTGGGGCTGGGCTGGCAGTGCTTGGTGCTGGCTCTGCACTCCCAGAACCCCCAAATCCTCCTCCTCAGGGCTGCTCTCCTGCCCTCCATCCCCAGCCTGGATCGATGCAGGTGCAGGATCCTGTACTTGGCCTTGCTGAACCTCGTGAGGTTCACATGGAGACACTTCTGAAGCTGTGCAGGTCTGCCTGGATGGATCCTGCCCCTCTGTGTGTCAGCTGCAGCACTCAGCTCAATGCTGCAGAGAGTCTGCAGGCTGCCAGGAGCCATCCTTGTGTAGGGTGCAGACAGGAGGTGACCTGGGTGGAATGGCTAGAGGTTGAGCACAAAACGAGGTGCTCAGGGGTCCTTAGCATTCAGTCTGTCTGGAAGGCTGTGGCTGAGCAGGGAGGCTGTGGATGCCTCCTCCCTGAAGGTGTTCAAGGCCAGGTTGGATGAGGCCACATGTTCTGGTTCAAAGAGACTTCTACGGTCACTGAGTCCAACCACTGCCTTCAGGCCACATCCCGAACTGCCACATCCACCCATTCCTTAAGCACCTGCAGGTGCAGGGAGCTCCCCTGCTCTCTTCTCTGGAGGGGCTGGAAGGTGTCCAGAGAAGGGCCACGAGGAGGAGCAGAGGGCTGGAGCTGCTCTGCTGTGAGGACAGACTGAGGGAGTTAGGGTTGTGCAGGCTGGAGAGGAGAAGGCTTCCAGGAGACCTAATTGTGGCCTTCCAGGATCTGAAGGGGGCTCCAGGAAAGCTGGGGAGGGACTTTTGAGGGTGTCAGGGAAGGATAGGACTGGGGGGGATGGAGCAGAACTAGAAATGGGTAGATTCAGATTGGATGTGAGGAAGAAGGTTTTCCCCAGGAGGGTGGGGAACAGGTTGCCCAGGGAGGTGGTGGCAGCCTCCTGGCTGGAGGTGTTTGCAGCCAGGCTGGAGGTGGCTGTGAGCAACCTGCTGTGGTGTGAGGTGTCCCTGCCCATGGCAGGGGGTTGGGACTGGCTGAGCCTTGAGGTCCCTTCCAGCCCTGCCAGTTCTGTGGTTCTGTGATTCTCCCGAAGTGGCACAGCCCTGCACCATGGCGTTGGCAGGATTTTGGGGGTGTGTGTGTGGTGTGTGCCTGAATCCTTTTGCCCTCCCCCCCCCCCCAGGCTTCCTGATGTCTCCTTCCTGCCAAGGGCCAGGAGCAGGGATGCAGAACCTCCTGCTGCTGGCCCGCAGGATGCTGTAAATCCCGGGGAGCTGCTGCGGAGCCCTTGGCTGTCTATTGAGAAAAGCCAATACCCTTCTGTCTGTCAGCTGGCACTTAGGGATGAGTGAACACTTGTGTTAGATTTTCCAATAGCAGTGCTGGGGTCAGCAGGGTGTCTGCTGCCTTTAGCCAAATCCAGATGGGGCTTTCCTATAAACAAGTGCACCCCGAGTATTTACACAGGCGATGGCACCTGACGCCTCCCCGCTCAGGCCAGCCCATTGAGTAGCCACTCATACTATAAGTCACTTCAGTGCATTAAGTAAATATTTTAATATAGCCATGTCACTGTTTATGATAGGATGGCTGGGGCCCAAGCCTTGCCTAATGCTTGGGTAAAAAGTCAGTTTACACCCCGCTGCACAGCGAATCAAAGAATGCATAAACCGGGCTCTTTTGTTACTCACAGCTCTGTTTACTTTACTCTTCTGTAAACCTTTCCAAACACTTGCTTACAAGAGCTGACACAACCCAGATTTCCCCGGGCCCGAGGTGCTCCTCGTGCCGGCAAGGTGCTGCGACGAGGAAGCAGCGGAGCCTCCGCCGGGCAGCCCCGGCAGCCCCGGCCCGGCAGTCGCGGCCCGGAAGCCCCGGCCCGGCAGTCCCGGCCGGGCAGCCCCAGCCCGGCAGTCCCAGCCCCGCAGTCCCAGCCCGGCAGTCCCGGCCGGGCAGCCCCAGCCCCGCAGTCCCAGCCCGCAGTCCCGGCCGGGCAGTCCCGGCCGGGCAGCCCCAGCCCCGCAGTCCCGGCCCGGCAGCCCCAGCCCCGCAGTCCCGGCCCGGCAGCCCCAGCCCGGCAGTCCCGGCCCGGCAGCCCCAGCCCCGCAGTCCCGGCCGGGCAGCCCCAGCCCGGCAGTCCCGGCCGGCAGCCCCAGCCCCGCGCTCCGCGCCCGGCTCCACCGGGACACCAGCTCCGGGGAGGTGCAGGATGCCGGCAGGGCAGAGGGAAGCCCTCGTGGCTCCTGCCCCGGCACAGGTGGCTCTGCCTTGTGGTGACAGAGCTGGTGCTGGGAGCAGATGGCAGCAGTGCCACAGAATGGATTGGGTTGGAAGGGAGCTTCAAGGTCATCCAGCCGAGCCCAGAGAGTGGTGGTGAATGGTGCCACAGCCAGCTGGAGGCCAGGCACCAGTGGTGTCCCCCAGGGATCAGTGCTGGGCCCCATCCTCTTTAATATCTTCACTGATGATCTGGATGAGGGGATGGAGACAGTCATCAGCAAATGTGCAGATGACACCAAGCTGGGAGCAGATGTTGGTCAGTTAGAGGACAGAAGGGCTCTGCAGAGGGACCTTGACAGGCTGGACAGATGGGCAGAGGCCAACAGGATGGCATTCAACAAGTCCAAGTGCCAGGTGCTGCACTTTGGCCACAGCAACCCCAGGCAGAGCTACAGGCTGGGGTCAGAGTGGCTGAGAGCTGCCAAACAGAGAGGGACCTGGGGGTGCTGGTTGACAGCCGCCTGAACATGAGCCAGCAGTGTGCCCAGGCAGCCAAGAAGGCCAATGGCATCCTGGCCTGCCTCAGGAACAGTGTGGCCAGCAGGAGCAGGGAGGTCATTGTGACCGTGTACTCTGCATTGGTTAGGCCACACCTTGAGTGCTGTGTCCAGTTCTGGGCCCCTCAGTTTAGGAGGGTTTGGTGGTTTGAGCCTTAACTGGAAGTTAAGAGCTCAGGTGGGGCAAGGCTGAGAATCTCTCCCCTCCTCCCCCCCTCCTCCCTCCCAACAGAGAGGGGAGAAAAGGAAACAGCAAATCCACCAAACAATAATTTGGAGTCGGCTTGGAAGTAGAGAGGTAAAGAGTTGTCTTTAAACAATATATATATATAACAACCTCAGGAAAAGGTTCACAAGGGCAAGGAACAAGGATGGATGGGAGGGGGACAAAACCAAGAGAATAATACCAAACCAGCCTTTCTCTGAGGAAGCGTGGAGGCAGCAGGTCCGACCACGTGGCAGAGGAGCAGGAGGGCAGCTGCAGCAGCTCTCATCCAGCAGAGGCAGGAGCCAGAGAAGCAGGGCCAACAGCTACAATGTCCTGCTTTTTATACCCTAGCTGGGCAGGGAGGGGGGAGTGGAACAGACTCAGCTTCCCAGGTGAAAAATGCCCTGCAGGGAGTGAAAAGTACCTGCAAGCCCTCCCCCCTGCTTTGTTCTTTTGTTCTCAGAAAAGGGTGTTAACCCACCACAGAAGGACATTGAGACACTTGAGTGTGTCCAGAGAAGGGCAACAAGGCTGGGGAGAGGCCTTGAGCACAGCCCTGTGAGGAGAGGCTGAGGGAGCTGGGGTTGCTTAGCCTGGAGAAGAGGAGGCTCAGGGCAGACCTCATTGCTCTCTACAACTCCCTGAAAGGTGCTTGTAGCCAGGAAGGGGTTGGTCTCTTCTCTCTAGCAACCAGCACCAGAACAAGAGGACACAGTCTCAAGCTGTGCCAGGGGAGGTTTAGGCTGGAAGTGAGGAGAGAGTTCTTCCCAGAGAGAGAGATTTGCCATTGGGATGTGCTGCCCAGGGAGGTGGTGGAGTCACCATGTCTGGAGGTGTTCAGAAAAGGATTGGATGTGACACTTGGAGCCATGGTTTAGTTATTCAGGAGGTCTTGGGTGCCAGGTTGGACTTGATGATCTTTGTGGTCTCTTCCAACCTTGGTGATACTGTGAGACTGTGATAAAATGCTTGTGGCCAGCTTAGGTTCTAACTGGGCTTTTGCCTCTCTAATTTTTCTCCTGCATGTTCTAACAACATCCTTAAATGTATCTCCAGCTGCCTCCCCCCTTTCCAAAGGTGATAGCCTCTTTTTTTCCCTTCATCCCTTCAGGGGCTCCTTGCTCATCCAGGCCCAGAGCCTTCCCCTCGGCTCGTGGGAGCTGCCGGTGCTCCCTGACCAGCCCCAGCCAGGCAGCATCTTGCTCCAGTGCAGGATGTCCAAACCTGGACTTCAGTTTGGCAGAGCACAGAGACGTCTCTGAGCTTTTGAGGTCTTTGTGGGCATCAGCAAAGCTCCTGCTCAGCTCCCAGACTGGATGATCTCAGAGGGCTTCTCCAACACGAGCCATTCTCTGACTCTGTGGCCCTCACTGCCCCATGCCCAGGTGTGCCACTGCCCATGGACTGCTGGGATGCCAGTCCCACCTGCAACACCGAGGGCTGGGTGGTGATGAGCTGCCAGCCAGGCGTGGGGTGCAGCAGCAGGAGTGCAGGGCTGCCAGTCCCCCATCTCCTGGCTCTCTGGCCCAAGCAAGATGTTGTCCTGCAGCTCCCCCAGGCTCTGTGTGGCAGAGGGCAATGGGGAGGTCTTTATCTGTGTCCCAGTGAGAGCTTTTGGGGACGACTGTGAAATGGGCAGCCTCAGCCCTCCTTCGCTTAGGCCAGGCTCTGGTTTGGTTAATTTTGCTGTTTGTGGTTTTAATCTCTGCCAGAAGGCAGCAGGCACTCGGATGCCCTCCCTCAGCAGGGAGCTCTGAGCAGCAGGGCCAGGCAGTGGGGCCGGACAGCTCCTTGCAGCCTTGGAGCATTGGCTCTGCTGGGAGAGCCTCAGCCAGGCCCCAAGAGCCACAAATCTCCATCCTGCCCCGATTCAGACGTGTTCCTGCTCCCTGCCTGCCTCCCTGCCTGCTGGAGCTCTGGATGGGAGCTGTGGCTTGGGGATGGGGATCCCTAGAGCAGCCTTCCAGTACCTGAAAGGGACCTACAAGAAAGCTGGAAAGGGACTTCTGAAAAGGGCTGGGAGTGATAAGAGAAGAGAGAAAGGATTTGAAGCTTGAGGAGGGCAGATTGAGACTGGAGATGAGGAAGACTGAGAGAGTTGGGGCTGTTCAGTCTGGAGAAGAGAAGGCTCTGAGGAGACCTAATTGTGGCCTTCCAGGATCTGAAGGGGGCTCCAAGAAAGCTGGGGAGGGACTTTTGAGGGTGTCAGGGACTGGGGGGATGGAGCAAAACTAGAAATGGGTAGATTCAGATTGGCTGTTAGGAAGAAGTTGTTCCCCATGGGGGGGGGTGAGAGACTGGCACAGGTTGCCCAGGGAGGTGGTGGAAGCCTCCTGCCTGGAGGTGTTCCAGGCCAGGCTGGATGAGGCCTTGAGCAGCCTGTGCTGGTGGGAGGTGTCCCTGCCCATGGCAGGGGGCTGGAGCTGGATGAGCTTTGAGGTCCCTTCCAAGCCAAACCATTCTGTGACTCTACAAATCCACAGATAAAAAAGCTTAGTCCCAGAGGGAGCAGCGCTGGTGATCTCCCTTGCTGTTTAATGAGACTGGGGAGATTCCTTCCCTCAGCCTAGTAACGTTCCAGCTTCCCATAGGATCTTGCCAGGATCCAGAAATAAACCATCAGCAGAGACACTTCATTACATCTTGCCTTGGAGCTCTGTGTGTGCCTTCCAAGCAGGCTCAGGTCCTTTAAAAGGACATTGCAACAGAAATTCCCTCAGCACAGGAAGCACGTGGACCTGTGGGACAGCGTCCAGAGGATGCTCAGAGGCTGGAGAGCCTCCCCTGTGGGGCCAGGCTGGGAGAGCTGGGGCTGTTCCGCCTGGAGAAGGCTCCAGGGAGACCTCAGAGCAGCCTGCCAGTACCTGCAGGGACTCCAGGAGGCTGGGCAGGGACTGTGCAGAAGGGCTGTGGGGATAGGACCAGGGGCAAGGGTTTGGAACTGGACCAGGGCAGAGTCAGGTTGGGCATCAGGAGGAAGCTCTGCACAGGGGGGCTGGGGAGGCACTGGCACAGGCTGCCCAGGGAGGTGGTGGAGGCTCCATCCTGGAGACATTCCAGGTCAAACCTGATGGGACCCTGAGCAACCTGCTCTGGCTGGAGCTGTCCCTGCTGCCTGCAGGGGGTTGGACAGATGACCTTCAAGGGCCTCTTCCAACCCGATGCAATCTGTGAATCCCTGATTCTATGCATCTGGATTCCAGGTGGAAGCACTGAGCATCTGTCCCTGCCATGGTGATTTCCTATCTCTGGCACCAGCATTAGCCATGACAGAAGCTTTACTGCCTCCTGGTCCTTTCTCACACAACCAGGGAACTGATTCCTCAGGTGTCTGAGGGAGCTGTGGCTCACAGTCACTGAAACAGGAGGGACCAAGGATGAGTTAAGCAGTTGGACCTGGAGTCCCAGCTGAGGCCAAGCTTTGCCTCTTGCACTAAGCCCACCTGCACTCACCCCAAACCTACCCTTTTTGGTCACAGGTCTGGTGCTGGGAGCTGGGCTGATCCTGCAGATAAACTCAGCCTGGAGGATGCATTACAGTTGCTAGCTGGTAGAAGAATGCTGTTCTTGGACAACCTTCCAAACAGGAAAGCAGGGGCAAGGAGCCCATGCTGCTTCTAGATGGAGCTTGATAAAGTTAATGGAAGGGGATTTTATGACATGACAGAAATGAGCCTAGAGTGAAAAATGAAGTCCTGGGATAATGGCCCTGAATGTTTCCTTTGCTGCTATCTCTGGAAGAGTCTTGATACTCTTTCTTGCACTGTGGTTTCCCATCCCCAGGCTTTAGTTCGTTGTCTGAAGGAGCCATGAGTTTGCTTCCCTTTGCTTTCCCCTTGATGCAGCCTTGGCTTCTGGGAGGGAGCCTTCTGCCTCAGCATTTAGGCCAGAGGTAGGATCTGCTCTGCTGCCCTGCTGCGTTGTGTCAGAGCACTCCTGAGTGCCTGAGTGAGCTCTCCTGCTCACGGCAATGTCTGCTGACCTTGGAGCCACAAAGCACTCTGCCTTTGGCTGGACTGTCAGGTCCCCCTGTGGGCTGTTTCCCTTCCTCTATGGGATGAGCATTTGTGGCTTCCCCTGGGAGTTCACCTTCATGGACTCATAGAATCACAGGTCTGGGCCAGAAGACACCTCCAAAGCTCATCCAGTCCAACCCCCTGCACTCAGCAGGGACATTCTCCACCAGATCAGGTTGCCCAGGGCCCTGTCCAGCCTCACCTGGAATGTCTCCAGGGATGGAGCCTCAGCCACCTCCCTGGGCAACCTGCTGCAGTGCTCCAGCAGCCTCCTGGTGCAGAACTTGTTCCTCACATCCAATCTCAATCTGCTCTGCTCTAGTTTGAAGCCACTGACTCTTGTTCTGTCACCACAGGCCCTTGCAAACAGTCTCTCTCCATCCTTCTTGTAGCCCCCTTCAGGTCCTGGCAGGCTGCTATTAGGTCTCCCTGGAGCCTTTCCTTCTCCAGGCTGCACACCCCCAGCTCCCTCAGCCTGGCCTCACAGCAGAGCTGCTCCAACCCCCTGATCATCTTTGTGGCCTCCTCTGGACCCTCTCCAGCAGGTGCATGTCCTTCCTGTATTGAGGGCTCCAGAGCTGGATGTCCTGTGGGCACAGGGAGAGCAGGCAGAGGCTTGGCTGCTTGGTCACTGAGATCAGTGCAGTGGATGAGCCCCAGAGGCTGGTGTTGATCCCCTTCTCCTACATTTGTCTATAGAGAAATGAGCATGAAACATGTGGTGTCTCTCCTGCAGCTACTGGGGCCTTCTGCAGGACATGAGAGGGCTGGGGCTGTGCAGCCTGCAGAAGAGAAGGCTCCAGGGAGACCTCAGAGCAGCCTCCCAGTGCCTGAAGGGCTCCAGGAGAGCTGGGGAGGGACTTTGGACAAGGGCTGGGAGTGCCAGGATGAGGAACAGTGGCTTTGAGCTGGGAGAGGGGAGACTGAGACTGGAGAGGAGGAAGAGATTGTTGGCAGTGAGGCTGGGGAGAGCCTGGCACAGGCTGCCCAGGGAGGCTGTGGCTGTGCCCTGCCTGGAGGGGTTCCAGGCCAGGTTGAAGGCAGGGGGCTGGAGCTGGCTGAGCTTTGAGGTCCCTTCCAAGCCAACCCATTCTGTGATTCTATGCTGTGTGTCCTTTCCTCAGCCCAGTGCTCAGCTGCTCACTGCAGTGAGCACAGCTGCCATGGGACAGCTGAAGTGATCCACCTCAGGGTGCTCTCAAGCCTGGGACCAGCATGCCATCACCCCTCCTTCCAAGCAAGCACCTGTGTCCTCTGCAGCACACTGCAAAGCCATGGCACAGCTCCTTTGGCTCCAGAGGGTTCCCTTTTGTGCCAAGCTACAGAGGGGCTAAGCAGGGCTCCCTCCTTGCTAGTCCTGAGCTGGTTATGACCACCTGGCCTGGTCCTTTGGTCCATACAGCACTGGGCAAGTCCAGTGGAAGACTGAAGAACATCCCAGACTCGGCTGGGAGCAGAGAGATGAAGGCTGCTTGAAACATGCAGAGGGTGCAGTTGCAGCAGAGGCTTTGGCTGTAGGCTGTAGACACTTCCAGCTTGTAGCAGCACCTCAGCCCCCACTCTTGGTCTCCAGTTGTGGTGTCTGTAACCTGAAAGCTGCTGCAATGCATTCTTTAGAGAATCAGATCACCCTGGAGGCCTCTGCAGGGCTCAGCACTGGTCCACAGTGGCAGCTGGGAGCATGACAGTGGAGATGGAACTCCCTCACAGCACAGCCCCAGTCCAGCTGCCAGCACTGCTCAGCATGGTTGGCATCCAGTGCTGGGCTCCTCAGTACAAGAGGGACAGGGAACTGCTGGAGAGAGTCCAGGGGGGGCTACAAAGCTGCTGAGTATCTCTGTGAGGAGCAAAGGCTGAGAGCCCTGGGGCTGAGAGCCTGCAGCAGAGCAGCCCCAGAGGGCAGCTGAGCAATGCTCAACAAGAGCTAAAGGAGCTGTGGGGGGCAAGAGGCTGGGGCCAGGCTCTGCTGAGTGGTGCCCAGGGGCAGTGGGCACAGCCTGGCAGCCAGGAGGTTGGATCTGAGCAGGAGGAGCAAGTTGTTTGGTGTGAGGGTGCTGGAGGCCTGGAGCAGGCTGCCCAGAGAGGTTGTGGAGTCTCCTGGTGTGGAGAGCTTCCAACCCCCCCTGGGCACTGTGCCCCTGGGCAAGCTGCTGTGGGTGCCCTGCTGGAGCAGGGCTTGGGCTGGGTGAGCTCCAGAGGTCCCTTCCAACCCCACTGTACTGGGATTGTGGGATTCCAGTGTCAGAGACACCAAGAACCCCTGAGCACAAAGGGTGTCCCTGTGTGGCACAGGGCCAGCCACAGTGTCTCTGAGACTCCTCATGGGTGTGGTGGAGAAGGTGATGGCTCCAGAGTGAAGAGGTGTGGAGCAGGTGTGGAGCTAGAACAGAAAACATAGGAGCTCCCTTGCAGTCCTTCCCCTTCCCTCTGGACCTGCCATGCACTGCAGGCACTTGCTGCTGCCTGGTCTCCATTCTCCAGGGCTCTTGGATGTCACCAATGAAGCCGGTGGATGGTTATGATTAAAAGCTCCTACTGGCAGTTCTGTCAGTGACAGTGACACTGACCTGCACAGGATGCACTCTGAGTGCAGAGGGAGACACCAGGGCATGGCTGATCTCTCTGCAGCAAGTGTGCAGTGCCAACTGTGCCAAGAGTGAAGGGCAAGAGAGAGAGATGCCTGGGCAAACACTGCCCACAGTGCTGCTGGCTCTACAGCTGCTCTTCTGCCTCTCCTGGCTCCGTGATTTCTCAGGCAGCCAGAGGCTCCAGGTTGCCAAATCATAGACTCACAGAATGGGTTGGAAGGGACCTCAATGCTCACCCAGCTCCAACCCCTGCCCTGGGCAGTGACACCTCCCACCAGCACAGGCTGCTCAAGGCCTCATCCAGCCTGGCCTGGAACACCTCCAGGCAGGGCACAGCCACAGCCTCCCTGGGCAGCCTGTGCCAGGCTCTCCCCACCCTCACTGCCAACAATTTCTTCTTCATCTCCACTCTCAGCCTCCCCTCTCCCAGCTCAAAGCCATTGTTCCTCATCCTGGCACTCCCAGCCCTTGCCCACAGTCCCTCCCCAGCTCTCCTGGAGCCCTTCAGCTCCTGCAAGGCTGCTCTGAGGTCTGCCTGGAGCCTTCTCTTCTGCAGGCTACACAGCCCTGACTGGGTGGCTGCTGCCCTGTCCCAGAGGATGGAGATGCAACCCCAGTGACCAGTCCCCAGGCCTCTCCAGCTGCCAGTGCCTGGTGCAGTGGGCAGGAGGTGCAGTGAGAGTGCCAGGAGCACCCTGGGAGCACACTTTGCAGCGAGGCACTCAGAGGGCAGGGCTGGCAGGGGGCTGTGCTGGGGGTGGGCATGGCACCCTTCAGTCTCAACTTCCCTTCCTCAAGCTCAAAGCCACTGCCCTCTCTCCTGTCACCAGATATGTCCTTATTCAGGCCTCAGCCACAGCTCCAGGGCTAGAGGGACAGCACAGGGCAGGACTCAGCCAGCGCAGGGTTCTGCTCCACAGGCTGGCTCAGGTCAGTCCCTTGCTGCCGCAGGAACACAGCCCATGGGCACAAGTCTCCTGCCAGCAGTCTGGGACCTTTCCCAAAGTCCTGCTGGGTCATTCTGTGGCCTTTCCCACTCACTGAATGCTTCCTCTGCCAGCTCAAGCTGGCAAGGACACTGCCCTGGGCAGCAGGACTGTCCCAGGCCAGGGAGCTGGCCCTGCCTGCTGCTGCTCTCCTCTTGGAGAGCCTTCCCCACCTCATTAGAGCCTTTGTCACTATGGGGTTTGTTCCTTTCCCCCCTTCTGGCAGCCCATGGAGAGGCACAGCTCCAGTCTGTGCTCATTCTCCATCTCAGATCCCTGCCATAGTTTCCTTCTTCTGGAAGGGTTTGCCTATTGCCTTTCTGAAATGTGCCAAACCCAGAGAGACAAAGATCAGCTGCAAGCACCGTGCCACCAGGCCAGGCTGAGAGCAGCACCGAGAGCCAGGGACAGCCAAGTCACCTTCTGCAAGTGAAGCCAACACTTGATGCAGGGCTGAGGGCAGCCAGCTGCTGGCAAGGGGTTCAAGCGGCCCCAGCAGAGCCTCTTGGGAGTGGCCCATGGCAGCCAGAGCTGCCTGCTGGCCACAGACCACAGGGCAGGAATCAGAGGTGGGCTGCAGGAGAGCTGCTGGGGAGGCAGCCACCCCCGAGGGTGGGCAGACTGCAGAGAGGCAGGCAGGCAGAGCAATGCCATGGCAGCAGGGGCAGCAGAGCCAGGGCTGGCACAGAACCTGCACTGGCCAGCACTGGGCCCAAGGCTCTGTGAGGGGAGAGAGCTCAGCCAGGGCCCTGCTGTGGGGCTGGAGAGCCTGGCAGGATGCAGGACAACATCCCTGGTGGGACACAGCTGGGCCTCAGGCACAGGCCTCAGGCACAGGGCTCAGGCACAGGGCTCAGGCACAGGCCTCAGGCACAGGGCTCAGGCACAGGGCTCAGGCACAGGGCTCAGACACAGGCCTCAGACACAGGCCTCAGACACAGGGCTCAGGCACAGGGCTCAGGAACAGGGCTCAAGGACAGGGCTCAGGCACAGGGCTCAGACACAGGCTCAGGCACAGGGCTCAGGCACAGGGCTCAAGGACAGGGCTCAGGCACAGGGCTCAGACACAGGCCTCAGGCACAGGGCTCAGGCACAGGGCTCAGGCACAGGGCTCAGACACAGGGCTCAGGCACAGGGCTCAGGCACAGGGCTCAAGGACAGGGCTCAGGCACAGGGCTCAGGCACAGGCCTCAGGCACAGGGCTCAGGCACAGGGCTCAAGGACAGGGCTCAGGCACAGGGCTCAGGCACAGGGCTCAAGGACAGGGCTCAGGCACAGGCCTCAGGCACAGGTCTCAAGGACAGGGCTCAGGCACAGGGCTCAGGCACAGGGCTCAAGCACAGGGCTCAGGCACAGGGCTCAGGCACAGGGCTCAAGCACAGGGCTCAGGCACAGGGCTCAGGCACAGGGCTCAAGGACAGGGCTCAGGCACAGGGCTCAAGCACAGGGCTCAAGGACAGGCTCAGGCACAGGGCTCAAGCACAGGGCTCAGGCACAGGGCGCAGACACAGGGCTCAAGCACAGGGCTCAGGCACAGGGCTCAAGGACAGGGCTCAGGCACAGGGCTCAGGCACAGGGCTCAAGCACAGGGCTCAAGGACAGGGCTCAGGCACAGGGCTCAGGCACAGGGCTCAAGCACAGGGCTCAGGCACAGGGTGCAGACACAGGGCTCAGACACAGGGCTCAAGGACAGGGCTCAGGCACAGGGCTCAGGCACAGGCCTCAGGCACAGGGCTCAGGCACAGGGCGCAGACACAGGGCTCAGACACAGGCCTCAGGCACAGGGCTCAAGGACAGGGCTCAGGCACAGGGCTCAGACACAGGGCTCAGGACAGGGCTCAAGCACAAGGTCTGAAGCACAATTTCTCAGGCACAGTTTGACCTGAAGGGAACTTGATGCCAGGTGGGGGTTTGTCTCTTCTCCCAGACAACCAGCAACAGATTATGGGGACACAGTCTCAAGCTCTGCAGGGGGAAGCTTGGGCTCAAGGTGAGGAGTTCTTCCCAGAAAGAGTATTTGGGCACTGGAATGTGCTGCCCAGGGAGGTGGTGGAGTCCTTGTCCCTGGAGGTGTTCAGAAAAGGCTTGGATGTGGCACTTGGAGCCATGGTTTTGTTGTCAGGAGGTGTTAGGTGTTAGGCAATAGGTTGGCCTTGATGATCTCTGAGGGCTTTCCCAATCTGGTTGGTTCTATGATTCTGTGCATCACCATTTGTTATGTCTTATAAAGGACCTCAAAGCTCATCCAGCTCCAACCCCCTGCCCTGGGCAGGGACACCTCCCACCACCAGAGGTTGCTCAAGGCCTCATCCAGCCTGGGCTTGAACTCCTCCAAGCAGGGGCAGCCCCAGCCTCTGTGGGCAACCTGTGCCAGGCTCTCCCCAGCCTCACTCTCTACAGTCTCTTCCTCACCTCCAGTCAGACTCAGTTCTGAAAAGAGACCAAGCAGCAGGGAGCAAGGCCGGGAGCTGCTTTTTGAGCCTCTTCAGCATATTTCAAACTTTCCTGCTTGTTCTAAGATTTTTCAGTGTATTTTAAGCTGACTTTACACAGAAGGAGCATGCCCCAGAGCCCCAGGGAGGTGTTTTCTGCACCTCAGAACTGTTTGCCTGTGCTCCCCAGGGCAGCTCTAGCAGTGTTGTTAAGGGGCCAGGAAATAGCCCTGGCCACCGGAGCAGGGCTCAGAGCCAGTGCCAGGCTGCACGGGAGCTGCACCCCTTGGTGCTGCTCATCCCAAAGCAGAGGCAGAAACCACAGCCACAGCTGACAAAGCTCAGACTGCTTGGAGCAGAGGGCAGGTTGTGTGGTGAGGGCTTGTGTCCCCTGTGCCCTGTGCAGGGCTGCTCCATGTGGTGTCCGAGGCTGTGCCTGACTGAGCAGCTTTGTGCTGTGCTTCAGCTTCTAACCCAACTTGCTGTGGCCAGCAGGAGCAGGGCACTGACTCTCCCCCTGTGCTGGGCACTGACTGCACCTCGAGTCTGGGGTTCAGCTTTGGGCCTCTCACTCCAAGAAGGACACTAAGGGGCTGGAGCAGGTCCAAAGAAGGGCAACAGAGCTGGGGAAGGGTCTGGAGAACAGGGCTGGGGAGGGGCAGCTGAGGGAGCTGGGGGTGTTCAGTGTGGAGGAGGCTGAGGGAGACCTCCTTGCTCTCTGCAGCTCCCTGAGAGGAGGCTGCAGCCAGGTGAGGGTTGGGTTCTGCTACCCAGTCTCAGGTAAGAGAATGAGAGGAAATGTCCTGAAATTGTGCCAGGGGAGGGTTGAGTTGGAGAGGAGGGAAAATTTCTTTGCTTCCAGAGTGGTCAGGGCCTGGCAGAGGCTGCCCAGGGAGGTGGTGGAGTCCCCATGCCTGGAGGTGTTGCAGCAAGCTGTGGCCATGGCTCCTGGGGCCATGGTTTGGTGGCCATGGTGGGGCTGGGCTGGTGTTGGCCTGGGTGAGCTCAGAGGCCTTCTCCAATGAATCAATTCTGTGATTCTCTGATTCTTCATCCACTTCATAGCCCTTTCTGTGGCTGCAGAAAGCAGGGTTACAGCTTCAGCACTCTTGGTGTTTGCATCTCTCCCAGCATGGCAAGAGGCTGTGAAGGGCAGAGCAGGCTGCCGTGAGAGGCAGGGGATCAGCACCGGGCTCTGGGGAAGGGCTGTGGTCTCCGCAGGGCTTCCCTCCTGTGGCTGTGGAATCATAGAACAGTTGGAGTTGGAAAAGACCTCCAAAGCTCCTCCAGCCCAGCCCCTGCAGCCAGCAGGGACAGCCCCAAAACCACAGCAGGCTGCTCCCAGCCCCAACCAACCTGCCCTGCACTGCTGCCAGCCATGGGGCAGCTCCCAGCTCTCTGGGCAGCCTGGGCCAGGCTCTCCCCACCCTCAGTGCAAAAAATTCCTTCCTTCTGTTTGGTTCAAATCTCTCTCTTAATTTCAAACCATTCCCCTTGTGCTGGCACCACAGGCCCTGCTCCAAAGTCTGTCCCCAGCTTTCTGCTCAGCCCTTGAAGCAGCTCTGAGGTCTGCCTGGAGCCTTTTCTCCAGGCTGAACAGCCCCAGCTCTCCCAGCCTGTCCCCATAGAGAGGTTCTCCAGCCCTTTGCTCCCCCTGGCCCTGCTCCAGCAGGTCCTTGTCTGTCTGGGGTTGGGGGTCCCACAGCTGGACACAGCACTAGTCAGCGCTAGACCTCTCCACCTGAGTCCATCACAGCAGGTCTGGTTCCTATCCTGGGTGCCTCAGGGAGCAGAGCATCTCACCTGCTCTCCAGCTCACGCACAGGCACGAGAAATGCCTGCCAGGGGAGCCAAGAGCTCTGTGGCATTTGGTCAGATGGGTGCCAGCTCCTGGGAGAGCTCTAAGAGCTTCACAGGGTCACCAACCTGAGACATGCTGTTCTCAGGGCCCTGGATATTTCCTGGAGACTGTTGGTGCTCTGGGTCTGCTCAGGCAGCTGGCAGTGGGCACAGCTGTCAGCTCGGGGATCCTGCACTGCACAGGCCCCCTCCAGCTGCCCCCAGGCTTGTTGTTTAGCAAAGGTTTGGAGCTGTTTCCTCTTGGAAGGGCAACACTGAGCTGCTGTTTCTCTGAGGATCACAAGGGCTTGCAGGAGCAGCAGGCAGGGAGAAGGCAGCTCTGCCTGTGCCAGAGAGTTCATCACTCAGAAACGCCCCCACGGGCTCACCCCAGCCCCCATGCGTGCTGCAGGCTCTGGCAGGCATGCCCACACATCCCATAAGCATGGGCAGCTTGTTAGCCATGGAAGGAGACAGCACTGGTGCCAGGTGTGCAGCACTGCATGCAGCAGAGGGGGTTGACAGCCCTTGATGATTGTCAGGTGGGTTGTCCTCCAGGGAAACACCTCCTGCACAGAGAAAGACTCCGGCTGCATCACTGTGCCAGCCCACGGAATGGAATGGAATGGAATGGAATGGAATAGAATAGAATAGAATAGAATAGAATAGAATAGACCAGGTGGGAAAGGACCTTTGAGATCATCCAGTCCAACCTCTCACCCAGCACCATTGATCAACTCAACCATGACACCAAGGGCCTCATCCAGGCTCTTCCTAAGCACCTCCAGGGATGGGGACTCCACCACCTCCCTGGGCAGCACATCCCAAGGGCCAATCTCTCTTGCTGGGAAGAATTTCTACCTCACCTCCAGCCTAAACCTCCCCTGGCACAGCTTGAGACTGTGTCCTCTTGTTCTGGTGCTGGCTGCCTGGGAGAAGAGACCAACCCCTGGATGTGGCACCATTCACCACCACTCTCTGGGCTCAGCCTCCAGCCAGTTCCTAACCCAGCTCAGAGTGCTGCTGTCCAAGCCAGGGGCTGACAGCTTGGCCAGGAGCTTGCTGTGGGGGACGGTGTCAAAGGCCTTGCTGAGGTCCAGGCAGACTCCATCCACAGCCTGCCTCACATCCACCAGGCAGTCACCTGGGCATGGAAGGAGATCAGGTTGGTCAGGCAGGACCTGCCCTTCCTAAATCCATGCTGGCTAGGCCTGATCCCTTGGCCATCCTGTAAGTGCTGTGTGATCGCACTCCAGATGAGCTGTTCCATAACCTTGCCTGGCACTGAGCTCAGGCTGACAGGCCTATCATTCCCCTGGCTCGTCCAGCCGGCCCTTCTTGTGCATGGGCACCACGTTGGCCAGCTTCCAGTCTTCTGGGACCTCTCCAGTGAGCCAGGACTGCTGAAAAATGATGGAGAGTGGCTTGGCCAGCTCCTCTGCCAGCTCTCTCAGCACCCTAGGATGGATCCCATCCGGTCCCATGGACTTGTGGGGGTCCAAGCGGCTGAGGAGATCTCTAACTACTTCCTCCTGGAACAGAGGAAAACTCTGCAGCTCCCTGGCTCCTTCTGCCAGCTCTGCAGGCCAGCTGTCTGGAAGACATTCTGTCCTGCTGTTGAAAATTGAAGCAAAGAAGGTGTTAAGCAGCTCTGCCTTTCCCTCATCTTTAGTTACTCTGTTCCCCTCCCTGTCCACCAAGGAGCGGAGGTTGTCCTTGCCCTCCTCTTGCCATTCAGGTGTTTGCAGCAGGATTTGTTGTCCTTCACAGCAGTGCCAGGCTGAGCTCCAAATGTGCTATTGCCTCTCTAATGTTTTTCCTGCATGACCTAGCAACATCCTTACACATCCCATGGGTCACCTCTCCTTCCTGCCAAAGATGATGTCTCCTCTTTTTTCCCCTTGATTCACTCAGAAGCTCATTGCCCATCCAGGCTGTCTGCCCTGGGGCTCATCTCCTGGCACATTGGCACAGCCTACTCTGAGCCTTCAAGAGTCTCTTTCTGGAAGCAGCTGCAGCCCTCCTGGACCCCTTGGTTTTGAAGGGTTGTTTCCCAAGGAACCTTCTGAGTTAGTTCCTTGAGTAACCTGAGGTGTGCCCTCTGGAAGTCCAGAGTGGAGGTTTTGTTGCTGCCCCTCTTGGCTGCATATTGAACACTCAATCACCTCATGGTCACTGCCCCCCAGACAGCCTCCGACCACCACATCCCCACCAGCCCTTCCCTCTTGGTGAAGAGGAGGTCAAGCAGAGCCTCACCCCTGGTAGGTTCGCGCAGCACCTGGGATAAGAAGCTGTCCTCCATGTCCTCTAAGAACCTCCTCGACTGCCTCCTCTCTGCTGTGCTCGGATCCCAGCAGGTATCAGGCAGGTTGAAGTCGCCCATGAGAACGAGGTCAGGTGATCTTGAGACAGCCTTAAGCTGCCTATAGAATGCTTCATCGACATCTTCCTCCTGGTTGGGTGGTCTCTAACAGACTCCAACCAGGATGTCTGCCCTGCTGCTCTTCCCCTAATTCTCCCCCACAAGCACTCAACTCAATCATCCCTGATCTCCATCTCAACGGCATCTAGTGCCTCCCTGATGTACAGGGCCACCCCTCCACCCCTTCTCCCTTGCCTGTCTCTCCTGAACAGCCTGTAGCCGTCAATTGCAGTGCTCCAGTCATGTGAGTCGTCCCACCACGTCTCCCTGATGGCAACTACATCATAACTTTCCTGCTGCAGCAAGGCTTCCAGCTCCTCTTGTTTGTTACCCATGCTTCGTGCATTAGTGTACATGCACTGAAGCTGGGCTGCTGGTTTCACCCCTGGCTCCAGCTTACCACCCCCAGACTCCTGCTTGAGGGGACTGGTTTCAGCTCCTTCCCCCTGCCAATCTAGTTGAAAGCCCTACCAATCGCCCTGGCAGCCTTGCAGAATCACAAAGTCACAGCATGGTACCACAGGGAGTGGAAGGGACCTATGGAGATCACCCAGTCCAGCCCCCTCCCACCAGTGAGCACTTGCAGCCCAGGGAGCAACAGCAGCACAGCAACAGCAACACTCTGTGCTGGGTTAGGAACTGGCTGGAGGGCCGGGCCCAAAGAGTGGTGGTGAATGGTGCCACAGCCAGCTGGCAGCCAGGCACCAGTGGTGTCCCCCAGGGATCAGTGCTGGGCCCCATCCTCTTTAATATCTTCATTGAAAATCTGGATGAGGGCATTGAGACAGTCATCAGCAAATGTGCAGATGACACCAAGCTGGGAGGAGATGTTGGTCAGTCAGAGGGCAGAAGGGCTCTGCAGAGGGACCTCAACCGACTGGACAGATGGCATAGGCCAACAGGATGGCATTCAACAAGTCCAAGTGCCAGGGCTGCACTTTGGCCACAGCAACCCCAGGCAGAGCTACAGGCTGGGGTCAGAATGGCTGAGAGCTGCCAAACAGAGAGGGACCTGGGGTGCTGATTGACAGCTGCCTGAACATGAGCCAGCAGTGTGCCCAGGTGGCCAAGAAGGCCAATGGCATCCTGGCCTGCATTAGGAACAGTGTGGCCAGCAGGAGCAGGGAGGTCAGTGTGCCCCTGTACTCTGCTTTAGTTAGGCCACAGCTTGAGTCCTGTGTCCAGTTCTGGGCTCCTCAGGTTAGGAAGGACATTGAGAGACTTGAAGGTGTCCAGAGAAGGGCACCAAGGCTGGGAGGGGTCTGAGCACAGCCCTGTGAGGAGAGGCTGAGGGGCTGGGGTTGCTTAGCCTGGGAAGAGGCTCAGGTGAGACCTCATTGCTCTCTACAACTACTGAAGGGAGGTTGTAGCAGGAAGGGTTGGCCTCTTCTCTCTAGCAACCAGCACCAGAACAAGAGGACACAGTCTCAAGCTGTGCCAGGGGAGGTTTAGGCTGGAGGTGAGGAGAAAGTTCTTCACAGAGTCATTCACCATTAGGATGTGCTGCCCAGGGAGGTGGTGGAGTCCCCATCCCTGGAGGTGTTCAGGAGGGGATTGGATGTGGCACTTGGTGCCATGGGCTAGGCATGGGCTCTGTGGTGACAGGTTGGACTGTGTGATCTTTGAGGTCTCTTCCAACCTTGGTGATACTGTGATCCTGTGAGCCAAGGGAGGGGAGTCTGCCCCTCTGCTCCATTCTGCTGAGACCACAGCTGCAGCTCTGGGTCCAGCTCTGTAGCCTCTGTGCCACGAAGGCTCTGGAGGGGCTGGAAGGTGTCCAGAGAAGGGCCACGAGGAGGAGCAGAGGGCTGGAGCTGCTCTGCTGTGAGGACAGACTAAGGGAGTTGGGGTTGTGCAGGCTGGAGAAGAGAAGGCTCCCAGGAGACCTCATTGTGGCCCTCCAGGATCTGCAGGGGGCTCCAAGAAAGCTGGGGATGGACTTTTGAGGGTGTCAGGGAGGGATAGGACTGGGGGGGGATGAATGGATCCAAGCTAGAGGAAGGGAGATTCAGATTAGACATTGGGAAGAAGTTGTTCCCCATGAGGAGAACCTGTTGGCAGAGACAGGCTGGGAGCTAAATCCTGTGCTGACCACCCCAGAGCAAGCCACAGAGCTCACTGGGGGGAGAATCAGAGCAGGACAGGGCTCCTGCCAAGCCAGCAGGCCCAGGAATGGAGCAAAACTAGAAATGGGGAGATTCAGATTGGGTGTGAGGAAGAAGTTCTTCTCCCCATGAGGGTGGTGAGAGCCTGGCACAGGCTGCCCAGGGAGGTGGTGGAAGCCTCCTGCCTGGAGGTGTTTGCAGCCAGGCTGGAGGTGGCTGTGAGCAACCTGCTGCAGTGTGAGGTGTCCCTGCCCATGGCAGGGGGTTGGGACTGGCTGATCTGTGAGGTCCCTTCCAGCCCTGCCAGCTCTGTGAGTTTTGGAATGACCTACTCTCCAAATTAGCTTCTGGGTGCCACAGAAACAAAGCCCTCCGAGAGGCCCCTCCAGCCTGTCTGTGCTCATAGGGCAGCACAAGGGAGTCCTTCTCCAGGAAGGGTCCTTTGGTGCCCACAGAGTGGCCATGGACAGGGATGCATGAGCAGGGAAATCAGTTCCTGGGGAATCTGCCCCAGCCTGATGGCTCTGAGTGAACTTTAAGATCCACTCTTCTGGAAACACACAATTTGCCCTTTGGATTTTGTCCCAGATATGTTCAGCCTCTTCGGCAGGGTGCCAGAGAGGTGGCTCTGGGGAGGCTTTGGTGTAATCACCCATTTCCTGCTCTCTTGCACCATTTGAGGCTTCATTCTGTGAAAAATAAGGAGCAATCACTTCAGCACAGCTTCAGGGGATGGGGCCAGAACTCAGATGTTCCCCTGAGAACAGCTCCTATCTCATCATCCTCCCCAGGCTGAAGGCCAGGAGCTGTCCTGGATGGAGATGGTTGCCACTTCCCACCACTGAGCTTTTCACTGCCATCCCAGGCCACACAGCCTCTGGGCAGCTTGGAGCAGATATCAGCACTGGGAGCTTGGAGCTGGGAAGGAGATGTTATCCTACAAGCCCTGAGGGGGTGAACAGTTGGCAAACCCCGCTGAGTGTGGGGGCCACCCTCTGGCCAGAGACTGGGTGAGTTTGCCTCCAGGGAAGATGTCACAGCCTCCTGTGTGCACAGCTCTGCTCACCACGGGGGCCTGGGCAGGACCCAGGGGGCTTGGCAGTGGCCCCACGGGGGGGCTGCAGCAGAAGCTGCATGCAGTAGCTCCTCAGTGCAGGGGCACCCGGGCTTGGGGCAGGTTTCCTCGGCTTGCTTTCCCTTCCTGGGGAAGTCCCCTGGCCGGCTTCCCAAGCGCTGCTCCTGAGCTGCAGCTCGGTGCATGGGGGTTGCAGTGGGGAGCAGGTCACTTCTCCAGGGCATGGGAGGAATGCACAGATCTGTGGGAAACAGCCTGCAGGCTCCAGGCCGTGCTGCTGCCCTCAGTCTCAGCACAGGATGGGGCTCTCTGTGTCCCCGAGGAGGCATGAGGGACATTGTCTGGGAGGCAAACAATGAGATAATGGCAGTGGTGCATTCCCTGGCAGCCCCGGGATGGGCTCGGAGGACAAAGGTCTCTTCCTGCTCCGGGTGCAAGGGGCAGAGTTGTCTGGGACTAGGGCGAATGGAAGTGGGGAGATTCAGATTGGATGTGAGGAAGAAGTTGTTGCCCAGGAGGGTGGTGAGAGCCTGGCACAGCTTGCCCAGGAAGGTGGTGGCAGCCTCCTGGCTGGAGGTGTTTGCAGCCAGGCTGGAGGTGGCTGTGAGCAACCTGCTGCAGTGTGAGGTGTCCCTGCCCATGGCAGGGGGTTGGGACTGGCTGAGCCTTGAGGTCCCTTCCAGCCCTGACAGTTCTGTGGTTCTGTGATTCTGCCTTGCCCAAGGTGCCATGGCTCTAAGGAGGACCAGGCAGGAGCCCTGCAGGTTTTGATCAGCATTTGCCCACGGGAATGCAGAGCTGCTGGTGCTGCCTGGGCGCTGTAAACATCACCTAACACACACACAGAGTCCATCCCCAGGGAGGGGGTTTTATCAGCAACATTCCTGCAAGCAGGAGCCCAGCAGCACAAACACAGCACAACAGCCACATGAAGAATGTGATAAGGCTGCACTGCAGCTCGGAACATCTCCCTCCTGGCTTTTCTCTTTGAGTATTTAAAGGTTTATGGTGGCTCAGGATTGCCCAAGAGGCACTGCACAGCCCTGGGTTTCCACTGCAACCTCCAGCAGAGGCCAGAGGGCAGCAGGGTAGGATGCAGATGGATCTGGAGTCTGAGGTGGTGTGAGCTGTGCTCCTTCCCATCCCGCTGAATGCGAGAGGTGGCAAAGGGGGGCAAGGTGAGAAGGTGGGAAGTGAAGATTAGGTCCATACCGGGCAGCAATGACCACCCAAGCTACACCACAGTGAGCTAAGCAGGAGGCAGCCCTGTGGAGGTGTCATTCCCTAAGACATTTCTAAAGACTAGCAGAAAAGAGCTTCCAGCTGGAAGGAGGTGGTGAACCTCCCCCTGTGCAGCACTCACATGTGGGTGTCTTAAGCCTGCAGAGATGCCTCAGGTCCAGCTGCCATCGGGTCTGTGTCTCAGCTGCCAGGCCAGCAGGGGGATCTCAGCTGGTGCTGCTCAGAGTCACGGAGCCATAGAATGGGTTGGGTTGGCAAAGCCCTTGAGGAGCAGCCAGTCAGCCTTCACCTAATGCTGTCAAGCCCTGTGCTCGACCAGGGCTCGCTCAGCACAGCTCTGCCTCTTCGAAACCCCTCCAGGGATGGGGGTTCAACCACCTGCCTGGGCAGCCTGGGCAGGGCTTTGAGACCCTTTCAGGGGAGAACTTTCTTCGAATGTCCAACCTAACCCTCCCCTGGTGCAACTGGAGGCCATTTCCTCTTGTCCTATCACCTGAAACTAGGGACAAGAGACCAACCCCCACCTCAATGCAACCTCCTTTCAGGGAGCTTCGGAGAGGTCTGGAGATTCTTCCCCAGCGTTGGTGCACTTCTCTGGGCACACCACAGCCCCTCAAGGTCCTTCTCGGCCTGAGGGGCCCAAAAGGGATCCCAGGATTTGAGATGTGGCCTCAGCAGTGCTGAGTCCAGGAGGCCAATCCCTGGGCAGGAGATGGATTCCTGGGAGTGTCACCACCTCAAGTCACCCAAAATCAGCCCAGAGGGAGCAGGACCAGCACTGTGTGGCCAGCATGGCATTTGGTCCTGTCAGAGCCCTTCTCCCAACCACAGACTCCTTGGGCCTGTGAAAGAGCCTCCTGTGGGCCCAGCTGCAAAGTCCTGGCCTCAGGGCCGTGAACCTCACGGCTTCAAGGCCTTGAGGTTCACCTACACACAACCATGAAGGCTGCTTGGCTTGGCCTCATGGTCTTTAAAGCTCCCTCTGCCATGCAGTCTGGCAGGAAGGATGCCCAGGGTGATGCTGGAGAGAGGCTGCCCGTGGCTGCCCTTGCAGAGCGCCGCAAGCAGGTTGGTCTGCTGCTGGCTGTGGTGGAGCCGGAGGTGCCGTGCGAGCAGGAGGTGGCATTGGTGCAGGCAAGGGCTGGAGGTGTCCTGCGTGGCAGAGAGGGGCTGCAGGCTGCTGTGTTGCAGTGTGAGGCGCTGGGGAAGCTGCTGTGGGCAGCCCCTGCGGGGCAGTGTGTGTGTGCTGCAGGCTGGGTGCGAGTGGGTGTGGGGGTGTGGGGAGGCCGTGGGGGCAGGGGACTTGGGCTGTGGGGCTCAGGCTGGCAGCAGTGGGGCCGGCCCGGTGGCTGTGGGCGTTCTAGGGGGCGCTGTGGTGTAGGGTATGTGTTCTAGGGAGCTCAGTGGAGCAGGCTGTGTGTGTTCTAGGGGGCGCTGTGGTGCAGGGTTTGTGTTCTAGGGGGCGCTGTGGTGCAGGGTATGTGTTCTAGGGAGCTCAGTGGAGCAGGCTGTGTGTGTTCTAGGGGGCGCTGTGGTGTAGGGTATGTGTTCTAGGGAGCTCAGTGGAGCAGGCTGTGTGTGTTCTAGGGGGCGCTGTGGTGTAGGCTCTACATTCTAGGGGGCGCTGTGGCGCTGGCTGTGCATCCAGGTGTGTGCTGTGGCACAGGGTATATGCTCTAGGGGACCCTGTAGTGCAGGCTGTGTGTTCCAGGGGACCCTGTGGTGCAGGGTATGTGTTCTAGAGGGCGCTGTGGCACAACCTGTGTGTTCTAGGGGGCAGTGTGGTACAGGGTTTGTGTTCTAGGGGGCGCTGTGGTGCAGGGTAGATGTTCTAGGGGGCGCTGTGGCACAGGCTGTGGGTTCTAGGGGGCACTGTGGTGCAGGGTTTGTGTTCTAGGGGGCGCTGTGGCACAGGCTGTGGGTTCTAGGGGGCGCTGTGGCACAGGCTGTGGGTTCTAGGGGGCGCTGTGGTGCAGGGTTTGGGTTCTAGGGGCGCTGTGGCGCTGGCCGTGCAGCACAACTGCAGTTGCCTAAGCTGCAGGGCACAGGGTGCCAGGGTCAGACCCCCCCGAGCCCATTTTGCCTCCGGGCCGCAGCTCTGTTGTTTGGTTAAAGAAATGAGAACCTCTGGGGCAGAATTTTCTTCTCATCTCCAGCCTGAACCTCCCAGGCACAGCTTGAGGCCATTTCCTCTCTTCCTGTCACTGTTCCCTGGCAGAAGAGACCAGCACCTGCCTGGCTCCAGCCTCCTCTCAGGGAGCTGCAGAGAGCAAGGAGGTCTCCCTCAGCCTCCTCTTCTCCATGCTCAACACTCCCCAGCTCCCTCAGCTGCTCCTCCCCAGCCCTGTTCTCCAGACCCTTCCCCAGCTCTGTTGCCCTTCTCTGGACCTGCTCCAGCTCCTCAACATCCTTCTGGGAGTGAGGGCCCCAAAACTGAACCCAGTGCCCAGCCTTAGCAGTGCTGAGCACAGGGAGACAATCTCTCTCCAGGTCCTGCTGGCCACACCATTGCTGTTCCAGGCCAGGCTGCTGGTGGCCTTCTTGCCCCCCTGGGCACACTGCTGGCTTTTGTTCAACTGCTGTCAATCAGCACCTCCAGGTCTCTCTCTGCCAGGCAGTTTGAGGCACTCTGCTTGAAGCCTGGAGCGATCCTGGGGTTGCTGTGAGCCCAGTGCAGGACCCAGCACTTGGCCTTATTGAACCTTTTGTAGTTGTCCTTGGGCCATAAAGACAGTGCCTGGAGCCCTGCATGCTTCATGTGACATCTCCTGCTGTCCCTTTCTTTATGAGTTGCTGTGCTGCATATGGTGACAGGCTGCTGGAGCTGGGGCTGCTCAGGCTGGAGAAGGCACCAGGGACACCTTGGAGCAGCCTTCCAGTACCTGAAGGGGCTACAAGAAAGCTGGAGAGGGACTTCTTAGAAGGGCTTGTAGTGACAGGATGAGGGGCAGATGAACTGCTGAAGCCAAAAACTATTTCTCAGGGAGGCAAAGTTTTGCCTCACTTCCTAAAATCATTTTGAATTGCAATGGTTTAGTGAATTTTCCCTGAGAACAAATTAAAAACGTTTTAAAAACCCAAAATATATTTGAGCAGAGCCAGCAGGGCCAGGGAGGGGATTCTGCCCCTCTGCTCCACTCTGCTGAGACCACAGCTGCAGCTCTGGGTCCAGGTCTGGAGTCTCTGTGCCAGGAAGGCTCTGGAGGGGCTGGAAGGTGTCCAGAGAAGGGCCACGAGGAGGAGCAGAGGGCTGGAGCTGCTCTGCTCTGGAGACAGACTGAGGGAGTTGGGGCTGTGCAGGCTGGAGAGGAGAAGGCTCCCAGGAGACCTCATTGTGGCCTTCCAGAATCTGAAGGGGGCTCCAGGAAAGCTGGGGATGGACTTTTGAGGGTGTCAGGGAAGGATAGGACTGGGGGGGATGGAGCAGAACTAGAAATGGGGAGATTGAGATTGGCTGTGAGGAAGAAGTTGTTCCCCAGGAGGGTGGTGAGAGCCTGGCACAGGCTGCCCAGGGAGGTGGTGGCAGCCTCCTGTCTGGAGGTGTTTGCAGCCAGGCTGGAGGTGGCTGTGAGCAACCTGCTGCAGTGTGAGGTGTCCCTGGCCATGGCAGGGGGTTGGGACTGGCTGAGCCTTGAGGTCCCTTCCATCCCTGCCAGATCTGTGGTTCTGTGATTTTGGGATGATCCAATGAATGCTGCTGAGCCTCCTGCTCCCCTTTCTCCCTTTTCTCTATTTTGCATTCTCTTCCTCTCTGGCTTTGGGATCAGGGAGGATTGTAAACATCCTGGAATGTTTTGGGGCAGGTGCAAGCAGCTCTGCTGGAGCTGTACCAGGCTGAGAGCAGGACACAGAGCCCCAGGTGACAGGCATGTGTGTGGACAGTGCTCTGCAGCTCTGCCTGGCTCCCCTGCAAATTCCAAGGAGCACCAAGCACCCAGGCTGCATGAGGGCAGTGGTAGCCCAGGGTTTAGCCCTGATGCTCAGCAGTTTTCAGCTGGCACCATGCCTGCAGGTTGCTTGTGGTGGGCTGGGGGCTGCCAGGTGGCAGAAGGACACAGCCAGAGCTCAGCAGAGAGGGATGCAGAAGCTGAGGGAAGCAGAGGCTAAGGCAAGCAGAGGCTGAGGGAAGCAGAGGCTGAGGGAAGCAGAGGCTGAGGCAAGCAGAGGCTGAGGCAAGCAGAGGCTGAGGCAAGCAGAGGCTGGAGGAAGCAGCAGGCACACAGCCCCTTGGTTTGGTGGATGCTGAGGACTCAGCCAGCACTCAGGCCCAGCTGTGCTCAGCAGGCAGTCCCCATGCCAGGGCTGGGTGAGGTACCCTGGCTGCAGGGTGAGGAATGCTGAAGCCCAGAGGGAGCTGTGGGAACCTGCAGCCACGACAGCCACCAGGGATGTGCCTGTGCTGCCCTTGCCTCGACTTCTGCTTCCCAAACCTGCTCTCCGTGCAGAATGCTCAGCCCCAGAGAGCAGGGCTGCACATCTCCAGGTGTCTGCACAGGAGCTGGGGGGCTGCAGCTGGCCCCTCCTCAGTCTGCATCTGCTCCCCATAGCAAACTCCTGGCCAGGCTGGCAGCCTACAGCCTGGACAGGAGCACTCTGAGCTGGCTTAGGAACTGGCTGGGGTCTGCACATTGGCCACAACAACCCAAGGCAGTGCTACAGGCTGGGGACAGAGTGGCTGAGAGCAGCCAGGCAGAGAGAGAGCTGGGGGTGCTGGTGGACAGCAGCGGAACATGAGCCAGCAGTGTGCCCAGGGGGCCAAGAAGGCCAATGGCATCTTGGCCTGCAGCAGGAACAGTGTGGCCAGCAGGAACAGGGAAGTCATTCTGCCCTGTGCTCAGCACTGCTGAGGCCACACCTTGAGTCCTGTGTCCAGTTCTGGGCTCCTCAGGTTAGGAAAGAGGTTGAGATGCTGGAAGGTGTCCAGAGAAGGGCAACAAGGCTGGGGAGGGGTCTGGAGCACAGCCCTGTGAGGAGAGGCTGAGGGAGCTGGGGTTGCTTAGCCTGGAGAAGAGGAGGCTCAGGGGAGACCTCATTGCTCTCTGCAACTCCCTGCAGGGAGGTTGTAGCCAGGTGGTGGTTGGTCTCTTCTGCCAGGCACCCAGCACCAGAACAAGAGGACACAGTCTCAAGCTGTGCCAGAGGAAGTTTAGTCTGGAAGTGAGGAGAAAGTTCTTTGGAGCAAGAGAGATTGGCCCTTGGGATGTGCTGCCCAGGGAGGTGGTGGAGTCCCTGTCCCTGGAGGTGTTCAAGAGGGGCTTGGATGTGGCACTTGGAGCCATGGTTTAGCTGCAGGAGGTGTTGGGTGATAGGTACTAGGTTGGACTTGACCTCTGAGGTCTTTTCCAGGCTGGTTGGTTCTGTGATTCTGTGGCTCCATGATTCTGTCAGTGTGGTGCCTGTGGGCTCTGCACTGGCTGCCTGGAGAGGGGCAGCACTTGCCTGTGTGTGCTGCTCCTCCTCCTGCAGCTCAGGGGTGGAGGGAGGCAGCACCCAAGGGTGTCTGCCCAGCGTGCTGAATCTGCAGGACAGGGGCAGTGCACACAGACTGTGCCCTGGCTCCGTGGGACACGTGGGGTGGCAGTCAGTGGGGAGGGCACAAGCACCCTGCACTGCTGGCACCCCGAGTCAAGGAAGGGAGGAGCTGAGATGGGGCCATGGGTGGGTCACTGCCCCAGAGACACTCAGGAGAAGAGTCACAAAATCACAGAATTGTTGTGCTTGGAAGAGACCTTTAAGATCATTGACTCCAAGCCTTAACCCAGCACTGCCAGGGCACCGCCAAACCCTGGCCCTCAGCACCACATCTCCAGGGCTTTGGAACCCCTGCAGGGATGGGGACTCCAGCACTGCCCTGGGCGGCCTGGGCCAGGCCTTGATGGCCCTTCTGGGGAAGAAATTGTTCCTCATGGCCAGCCTGAACCTCCCCTGGCACAACTTGAGGCCATTTCCTCCTGTCCTGTCCCTTGTTCCTTGGGAGCAGAGCCCAACCCCCACCTGGCTACAACCTCCCTTCAGGGAGTTGGAGAGAGCAATGAGGTCCCCTCAGCCTGGCTCCCTTAGCACAAGCTCAGCTCCCAGCTCTGGGCTTCAGGACCCATGGGGCTGTGTCCTTTGTGCTTTCTCTCTGCTGGAGCCCAGGAGCTGTGCTCAGTTTTGGCCTGGAGAGCACTGGGAGGTGGCAGTGGGATGCAGGCATTGCATCCCCCGGGAAACTCCTGCCTGAACAGGCACACACGAGGGGAAGTGCTTGTGGCTCTGCACCGCCTCAGCCCAGCCCCAGATCCGGTCAGGGAGGCTGTGGCTGAGGTTGGTTCCCTGACCAGAATGAATCAAGCTGCTCCCCACAGGCTCTGGATGTATCCACGAGCCAAAGCCCTTGGGAAAGAGACACAGCAGAGCCCCAGCAGGGCCTGGCTGCGTGGGCAAGCATGGCCGGGGTGAAGTGCATCAGCTCCGCACCGGCTGCACAGGAAGCGAGGAGCCCTGCAGGCCACACACCGGCCCGGGAGGCCCCCAGCGACCTGGCAGGAAGCAGCCCTGGGCGGCCCTGGGAGCCCAGCCTCGGGACCTGGTAATGCTGGGCAAAGAGCAACGGGGCATGGCCTGTGCTGTGCCAGCCTGGCAGTCCGGGCATGGCCTGTGCTGTGCCAGCCTGGCAGATGGGGTCATGGCCTGTGCTGTGCCAGCCTGGCAGTCGGGGCCTGGCCTGTGCTGTGCCAGCCTGGCAGATGGGGTATGGCCTGTGCTGTGCCAGCCTGGCAGTCGGGGCCTGGCCTGTGCTGTGCCAGCCTGGCAGATGGGGTATGGCCTGTGCTGTGCCAGCCTGGCAGTCGGGGCCTGGCCTGTGCTGTGCCAGCCTGGCAGATGGGGCCTGGCCTGTGCTGTGCCAGCCTGGCAGATGGGGTATGGCCTGTGCTGTGCCAGCCTGGCAGATGGGTATGGCCTGTGCTGTGCCAGCCTGGCAGTCGGGGCCTGGCCTGTGCTGTGCCAGCCTGGCAGATGGGGCATGGCCTGTGCTGTGCCAGCCTGGCAGTCGGGCCTGGCCTGTGCTGTGCCCAGCCTGGCAGTCGGGCCTGGCCTGTGCTGTGCCCAGCCTGGCAGATGGGGCCTGGCCTGTGCTGTGCCAGCCTGGCAGATGGGGCCTGGCCTGTGCTGTGCCAGCCTGGCAGCTGGTGTGCTGCAGCAGGGTGGGTGGGAGCTGAGGCCCAGGCTGCACCAGCTGTGTGAGTGCCAGCAGCTCGGGCTGCAGCCAGGGCACGGGGTCAGGGGGGCAGGGGGGCAGCGGCGCTGGGCACCCCGTGACGCCCTGGGGCAGGCAGCAGCCCAGGGGGCTCTCCGCAGCTTAAAGCCCTGCAGATGCTCCGAGGGCGCAGAGCTTGCTCCCAGCCCTGCGGAAGCCTTCCTGCGGGGCTCTGGCCTCTGCTGGTGGTCCCAGCCCCGGCACAGGGGGTCTGGCTCAGGCTCTGCCTTTCCCCACGGCATTAATAATCCTCATCCATCAGCTGGGTCCCACCCCGACCTCCGCGCTCCCCCCCCCCGCTCCTCACCCGTTCAGCCTGCAGCCGAGCACAGCCCGGGCCCGGGGAGCGGCCGCGGCGCGCCGCAGCGTCCGGTCAGCGCCCCGGCCCCGCTGCGGGCCGGCAGCCCCCCAGCGCCTCCCCGGCCCGCGGGGAAATGGACGGGTCCTAGCAGCCCTCTGCACGCTCAGGGCACGTCCCAGGCTCAGCAGGGATCCAGTGGAGAGCTGGGGGCTGGCACTGCCCGGGCCGGGCAGAGCTGCAGCCCAGCGGGCAGCCGGTGGAGGTGTGGTAGATCAGCAGAGGCTGCCCAGGGGGTGGTGGAGTCCCCATGCCTGGAGGTGTTCCAGAAGTGTGTGTCCAGGGCACCTGGGGCCATGGTTTGGTGGCCATGCTGGGGCTGGGGTGCTGGTTGGATGTCTCCAAGCAAAACAGTTCTGTGGTTCCGTGGCTGGGTTGGGATCAGCACTGGGGTTCCTCAGAGCCCACGCAGCAGGGCTGAGCAGGGACACAGTCTAGCCTAGGTGATGCACCTGGGGACAGGTCGGTGTCCCACCTGCAGAGTGGTAAAGTGACACAAGCCCCTTTGGGACCTCCTCTGTGGCCAACTTGTGCACCCAGGGACACCACACTTCCAGCAACAGTACACAGTGCCAGGGGTGACAGACAGGCACAAGCAAGTCTGCAGATGACACCAAGCTGTGTGGCTCTGCTGACACTCTGGAGGGAAGGATCCAGCCAGAGGGAGCTGGGCAGGCGGCAGGGCTGGGCCCAGGAAAAAATCATGAAGTTCAACAAGGCCAAGGGCAAGGTCCTGAACCTGGCTCAGGGCAATCCCAAGCACAGATCCAGGCTGGGTGAGGAGTGGCTGAGAGCAGCCTGCAGGAGAAGGCCTTGGGGGTGTCAGCTGGTGACAAACTCCCCAGGAGCCAGCACTGGTCCCTGGCAGCCCAGAGCCAGCTGAGTGCTGAGCTGCAGCCAGAGCAGGGAGAGAGCAGCACAGGGAGGGGATTCTGCCCCTCTGCTCTGCTCTGCTCAGAGCCCACCTGCAGCACTGCCTCCAGCTCTGGGCCCCCAGCACAAGGAGGACCTGGAGCTGCTGGAGAGGCTCCAGAGGAGGCCACAGAGATGAGCAGAGGCTGCAGAACCTCCCCTGTGGGGCCAGGCTGGGAGAGTTGGGGCTGTGCAGCCTGCAGAAGAGAAGGCTGCAGGGAGACCTCAGAGCAGCCTTGCAGCACCTGAAGGGCTCCAGGAGAGCTGGGGAGGGACTCTGGACAAGGGCTGGGAGTGCCAGGATGAGGAACAATGGCTTTGAGCTGGGAGAGGGGAGGCTGAGAGTAGAGAGGAGGAAGAAATTGTTGGCAGTGAGGGTGGGGAGAGCCTGGCACAGGCTGCCCAGGGAGGCTGTGGCTGTGCCCTGCCTGGAGGGGTTCCAGGCCAGGCTGGATGAGGCCTTGAGCAGCCTGTGCTGGTGGGAGGTGTCCCTGCCCAGGGCAGGGGGCTGGAGCTGGATGAGCTTCCAGCCCAAGCTATTCCATGACTCTATGAATTGATGAGGTCCATGGGGCTGGACACCCAGGTGGAGCAGAGAGCTGCTGGTACAGGGTAGGCAGAGGGCCGTGGGGCAGTGCTGGCACTGGGAGCAGGGAGCAGCTGGGCTGGGGTAGGATGCTCTGTTCCCCCTGCCTTATACAGTAAATTGGTAACTTTTTTGGTTTTAAATCAGATTTTATCACTGCAGCAATCTTGCACTTTTCTATTCTTGTTCTCCACAAATGACCTTTTTTAGCTCTCCTCAGCTGCTTCCTGATGGGACTCATTAGGAGCTGGTGCTGATTCCTGCAGGCATTCACTTTCACTTAGCATCTGGAGAGGTTTTGTTTTGGACACTGCTTTGCTGAAACCTTCCTTGCAGCTTTCTTCTGCTGTGCTCACTATCAGCAGCTCCTCTTGGGGCATGTGCCTGCATCCCACAAATGCATCTGCTGTCAGCTGGGTCCTTCCCTCCCTGCTCCTGGTGAACTGTGAGCAAGGGAAGCATAGAATCACAGAATCACAGAACCAGCCAGCCTGGAAAAGCCCTCAGAGGTCATCAGGTCCAACCTATGACCTAACACCCAACACCTCCTGACAGCTAACCCATGGCACCAAGTGCCACATCCAAGCCTTTCTTGAACACCTCCAGGGATGGGGACTCCACCACCTCCCTGGGCAGCACATCCCAAGGGCCAATTACTCTTTCTGGGAAGAACTTTCTCCTCACCTCCAGCCTGAACCTCCCCTGGCACAGCTTGAGACTGTGTCCTCATGTTCTGGTGCTGGGTGCCTGGCAGAAGAGACCAAACACCACCTGGCTACAACCTCCCTGCAGGGAGTTGCAGAGAGCAATGAGGTCTCCCCTGAGCCTCCTCTTCTCCAGGCTAGGCAACCCCAGCTCCCTCAGCCTCTCCTCACAGGGCTGTGCTCCAGACCCCTCCCCAGCTTTGTTGCCCTTCTCTGGACACCTTCCAGCATCTCAACCTCCTTCCTAACCTGAGTAGCCCAGAACTGGACACAGGACTCAAGGTGTGACCTCAGCAGTGCTGAGCACAGGGCAGAATGAGCTCCCTGCTCCTGCTGGCCACACTGTTCCTGCTGCAGGCCAGGATGCCATTGGCCTTCTTGGCCCCCTGGGCTCAGTAGTGGCTCATGTTCAGATGCTTGCCCAGATGCTTGCAGAAGCACAATGTACAGAGTTCCCTGAGGGTTCTCCTGAGCTATTTTGGCCATAAACCTGCGAGTGGGAAATGTGTCAGGCATCCTTCAGAAGCTCTCAAAAGCTGTGTGTGGGGAGGTGGAATTCTGCTCGAACTCTCCCGTGTGTGCCAGTCACAAATTGGACTCCCAGTGAGAGGCTTTTGCAGCAGCATTTTGCTTTGCAGGCTGCTGGGACACATCCTGCTGTAGCAGCCAGCTGTGCTTGCTGGCTGTACCATGGAAGTCACAGCCCGCTCCGTGCTGTGGGCAATCTTTGCTGCTGCTCAGCTTTCTCAGCTAACCAGGCCCCTGTGCCCAGGAAGATTCTCATTTGTTGATCTGGTCTGCAGTCCTGAGAGCTCAAGAGCTCTCTCCTGTGGATGCCCCATGTCTGCTTTCCATAACCCCCCTGGCTGTGCAAACCTTTGGTGCATGTGGGTGCAGATTCTTCCTGCAAAGCGCCCAAGGGTGCAGCCCCAGCAGGCAGGGAGAATAGAATCAAGCAGGCAAGCTGCTCCTGAAGTCTTCTCTGCAATGTGTTGATCACAGGAGAGCAGATGGAGTAGTGAATGTTCCATGGACTGATAGTGAGGACACATCTGGAGTCCTGGGTCCTGTCTCCCAGTTCAAGGGAGTCAGAGAACTGCTGGAGAGAGCCCAGTTGAGGCTACAAAGCTGCTGAGGGGCCTGGAGCAGCCCTGTGAAGAGCAAAGGCTGAGAGTCCTGGGGCTAAGAGCCTGCAGAAGAGCAGCCCCAGAGGGCAGCTGAGGAATCTGTGGGGGGCAAGAGGCTGGGGCCAGACTCTGCTCAGTGGTGCCCAGGGCCAGCACAAGGGGCAGTGGGCACAGCCTGGCAGCCAGGAGGTTGGATCTGAGCAGCAGGAGCAAGTTGTTTGTTGTGAGTGTGCTGGAGGCCTGGAGCAGGCTGCCCAGAGAGGTTGTGGAGTCTCCTGGTGTGGAGAGCTTCCAACCCCCCCTGGGCATGGTGCCCCTGGGCAAGCTGCTATGGGTGCCCTGCTGGAGCAGGGCTTGGACTGGGTGATCTCTAGAGGTCCATTCCAGCTCCACCATGCTGGGGTTGTTTCACAAATGCCAGTCTTTGATCACTGTCCCCTGGGTTCCTTGGGGACTTCATCTTTACCTACTCCTCTTCTCTTCCAGAGGTCACTTTCGTTGCCTTCTCTATCTGATCCTCCTAATTGGGGCAGCCAGGATCTGGAGCAGTCCCTTCAGGCTCTGTGATGAATGGTGTGATCAAACAGGATCACTTGGACCACAAAAGTGCACCCGGTGGAAATGAAGAAGAAAAGGCACCCAAGGAGAAGGCTGCCGGCGGAGTGAGGGGCGGCAGCAAGCTCCAGCCACCACCCTTTGCGGAGCGGAAGAACGGTGAGTGCCTCACCCAGCGGTGCCAGGGGGCAGAAGAGAGCCCAGAGCAGTGCTGGCTCTGCAGCTCTTGCATGTGCTGCCTTGGTGGCTCAGCATTGGCTCTGTGTGGGTGGTGCTTTCCAGGGTGTTTCTGATGTCGGCAGACTCAATGGAAGTGGCTCCTCGGCGATGTATTTGTGGGGCAGTTGAGGAGGGTACTCTGTGCTTTGCCACCCAAGGGTTTGGCATCATTTGGGCTGGAACTTGGCATCTCGAGGTCTAAGGAAGAGCCTGGTGGGCTGCCCCTGGTGCTGGGGTCTGCTGGGGAGCGTGGGCCGTGTGGAATTGTCAGTGGATGTCCTGCTCTCACGGAGCACTGGGTGCCTCACAGAACCTTGGCTGCAGCAGAAGTGCTGCAGGGCAGCATAACAGAGAGCAGAATTTGGGGCAAGTCTCTGCAGTTTTCAGCAAAATCGCTCTGGTCAGCACAACAGAGAGCAGGACTGGGGGCAGGGGTCTGTAAGGGTCATTTGCTGGGTCCAGCAGGGAGAGCTGGTGGCAGATAGTGAAGGACCTGTTGGTAGGAAGCTGGTGGCCAGAGCAGCTCAGGTTTGGCCTGCACGAGGGGCTGGAGGAGTTGTTTGCCATTTCTTTCAGGCAACTGGATAATGTATGAAAGGAGGAAAATTCCTTCTGTGCTCTCTCAGGCTCTCAGCACCCAGCGCTGGGGGCCGGAGGCGCGGAGGAAGCGCAGCCCGGAGGCGCTGGCTCGGCTTCGCCCTTCGATTGTTTGCATTATTGCCCAGGACCAATTTTTCTCAAGCACTATAAATCAGAAATAATCCAAATGATGTCACCAGGGGTGTCAGGCTGCAGGAGCACAGCAGAGAGCCAGCCCTGCACTGAGCCCGCAGCCAGGCTAGGTCACAGCAGCCAGGGCACTCCTCTCCTGCTGCCCCAGGATCAAAGTGGCCCTGGGATCCCGTCCTGGTGAGCACGAGGAGGACAGGGTGGCTTAGGGAAGAGACTGTTTGGTGGCTGGGACCAAAATCCCATTGTGTGTGTAGCTTTCACACCTGAACTGCTGCACCCATTCTAAACCGTGGGTTTTGTTATGAGGAGGCAAGGACAGAGACATCTGCAGGTGCTCACAGGTCAAAGCTGCCTGCCAGCAGACCTGTGGACACCAAGCCCTGCGGCACCAGCAGCCTCTCTCACGGGTTCCTGCCCCTCTGGGGCTTCTGGCTTGGTGGCCTGCTGGGACATGGCTCCAGCTCTGCAGCCCCTCTGTACTCTGCAGAGTCTGTAGGGCCAGATAGACCCCAGAGCCTGGGCATCCCTCCAGCCCTTTGCTCTCCTCCTTCTCCCTTTCTTCCACACACACAGAGAGCGCAGGGACTGAGCTCTTCCTGCCCCCCAGCCTGGGAACAGCTGCCTGCCTTCGTCTCACATCATCTGGCAGGCTCAGCAAGTGTCACACACGTTATGTGCCACCCGGGCCTGCCTTTGATGTCACATTCTCTGGTGTGACAGCTCCGGCAGGGCTGGTGGAGCAGCCTCACCAGCGTCCAGAGAACGCAGTACCATAGCATCACAGTATCAGTCAGGGTTGGAAGGGACCACAACCATCACCGAGTTCCAACCCCCCTGCCATGGGCAGGGACACCCCACACCACATCAGGCTGGCCAGAGCCTCATCCAGCCTGGGCTTAAACACCTCCAGGGATGGGACCCCAACCACCTCCCTGGACAGTGAAGGACTTCCTCCTCATGTCCAGCCTGAATCTCCCCACCTCCAGCTTCAGTCCATTTCCCCTAGTCCTATCACTACCTGAGATCCTGAGCAGTCCCTCCCCAGCCTTCTTGTAGGCCCCCTTCAGCCCATAGCTCTCCACAGCAGTACACAGCAGTCACCTTTCCCTGAAGCAGATTGTCCCTGTCCCACTCAGTGCCCTGGGTTGGGCTGTCACAGCAGGGACCTTCTACCCTGAACCCCTGCTGAAGGGTGGAGGCTCAGCAGTTGGGATTGCTGTAGGGTAAAAGCACAAGGTCAGTGTGTGCTCAAACCCAGCCCCTGGAAGGGCACCCACACAGGTGTGCTCAGCACTCACACAGGTGTGCTCAGCACCCCCACACAGGTGTGTTCAGCACCCCCACACAGGTGTGTTCAGCACTCCCACCTCATCCTTCACCTCACAAACATGGGCAGCCAAGGACTCAGCACCCAAGATGATGCCTGCATTAATTGTGGCCTTCCAGTATCTGAAGGGGGCTCCAAGAAAGCTGGGGAGGGACTTCTGAGGGTGTCAGGGAGTGACAGGACTGGGGGGAATGGAGCAAAACTAGAAGTGGGGAGATTGAGATTGGATGTGAGGAAGAAGTTGTTGCCCATGAGGGTGGTGAGAGCCTGGCACAGGTTGCCCAGGGAGGTGGTGGAAGCTTCATGCCTGGAGGTGTTTGCAGCCAGGCTGGATGTGTAACTGGGAGTTAAGAGCTCAGGTGGGGGCAAGGCTGAGAATCTCTCCCCCACTCCCCCTCCTCCTTCCCAACAGAGAGGGAAAAAAGGAAGGAGCAAATCCACCAAGCAGTAATTTGGAGTCAGCTTGGAAGTAGAGAGGTAAAGAGTTTCTTTAAACAGTATGTATATAACAACAACAGGAAAGGTGCACAAGGGCAAGGAACAGGGATGGATGGGAGGGGGACAAAACCAAGAGAACAATACAAAACCAGTCTCTCTCTGAGGAGGCACAGAGGCAGCAGGGAGGAGGATCAGGTCCGACCACGAGGCAGAGGAGCAGGAGGGCAGCTGCAGCAGCTCTCATCCAGCAGAGGCAGGAGCCAAAATGAGAGCTAATATCTGCAGTGCCCTGCTTTTTATACCCTAGCTGGGCTGGGAGGGGGGAGTGGAACAGACTCAGCTTCCCAGGGGACAAATGCCCTGCAGGGAGGGTAAAGTGCCTGCAAGCCCTCCCCCCTGCTTTGGTTTTTGTTTCCAGAATGGGCATCAACCCACCACACCTGCTGTAGTGTGAGGTGTCCCTGCCCACGGCAGGGGGGGGGGACTGGATGAGCCTTGGGGTCCCTTCCAGCCCTGACAATTCTGTGATTCTGTTTTATGATTCTATGTCAGTGAAGGAGACAATTTCTGGAGGGGACATGGGTGAAAGGAATGAAACTCACAATTATTGCCTTTAGGGATCTGCCAGGGCATGGAAGGAGAAGGTGTGGGACCCCTCTCCTCCTCCTCCTGGCCTGTTGTATCCCATCTTCTGACCAGTAGGTCAAGAGAGGCTCTTCTCCCACTGTGCTCTGCATTGGTGGGGTCACATCTGGAATCTTGTGTCCAGTTCTGGGCTCCTCGGTTGCTTGAGAGAGACCAGCACAGAGCCATGAGGATGACTAAGGCATCTCCTGTATGAGGAGAGCCTGAGGAAGCTGAGGGCTCTGTAGCTGGGAGAGGAGGAGCTTCAGAGGTGACCTCATTGCTGTTGATAAAGCTGTGCAGGGTGATGCCCAGAGGCTGGAGCCAGGCTCTGCTGGGTGATGCCCAATGCCAGCACAAGGGGCAGTGGTGGAAGCTGAGGCAGAGGAAGTGCCATGGAAACAGAAGGAAAATGTTTTCCCTGTGAGGATGACAGAGCCCTGGAGCAGGCTGCCCAGGGAGGCTGTGGAGTCTCCCTCTCTGGAGATATTCCAACCCCACCTGGATGTGTTCCTGTGTGACCTGCTCTAGGTGCTCCTGCTCTGCCAGGCGGTTGGACTGGATGAGTTTCAAGGTCCCTTCCAGCCCCTGAAATTCTGTGACTGTGATTCTGTGATCTCCTGAGAGTGCAGAGCTCAGCCAGGCAGGAGCTGGCCCCTACTCCATGCCCTTGCCAGCTGCAGGCTGCTGAGCTGGGTGGCTCAGCAGGCACCAGACAGACACCTGCCTGCCAAGTGCACAGAGAGGCCTGGCTGCTGCCCGAGCCTGAGCTCTGAGGCTGCAGGCTGTATTTGACTTAACTGTGATTGAATGAAAACACTCTGGCTAGGACTCTTTGAAATGGGAAGAGAGGCTTTCTAACTCCAGTATTAGTCGGCAGGGCCCAGGGGATTTCATTCCCATTTGTACAAATAAATCACCTTGGAGCCAGCAGAAAGCTCCAGCAGCAGGACCTGCACAAACCCAGCACTGGAGGTGGAATCCTGGCACAGGATGTGCCCCCAGGCCCTGCCCCACTCCCAGGCACGCTGCCAGATGCCACACACCCCTCACTGTGTCCAGTCCCACAGCCCAGGGTCTCTGTGTGCTCCTCACCTCTGGCCTGGCCTGGGCAGAGCTGTGAAGTGCAGTCCCAGAAGAGCCCAAGGCAAACATGGACGTGGCTCTCCCTAAACTCACTTGAGAGATGAGCTCTGCCTAGATCCCCATCCCAGGGCTGTGTCTGCACCCTGGTGGGCACGGGATCCATCGGCTCTTCTGTCCAGCCAGGCACTCTGAGCTCAGTGAGGTGACTTCATCCTCTCAGCCAGTGCTCTACCCAGCACCTTTCTCCTCTCCATGCAGTGAGGCTGCGAGTCACAAGGACAGTGAGTGGCATCTTGTGTCAGTTCCTGTTCAGATTTGGGGCCCTCACTCCAAGAAGGAGGTTGGAGCCAGGTGGGGGTTGGGCTCTGCTCCCTAGTCTCAGGTGAGAGAAGGAGAGGAAATGGCCTGGAATGGTGCCAGGGGAGGCTGAGGTTGGAGATGAATCAAAATGTCTTTGCTGCCAGAGTGGTCAGGGCCTGGCAGAGGCTGCCCAGGGAGGTGGTGGAGTCCCCATGCCTGGAGGTGTTCCAGCAAGGGGTGGCCATGGCTCCTGGGGCCATGGTTTGGGGGCCATGGGCTGATGGTTGGACTCAGTGATCTTTGAGGGCTTTTTGAACTGAAACAGTTCTGTGATTCTATGGTACTGTGAAACCCTCTCAGCCACTGACCCCAGGGACAGTGGTTACATTAATCTTCCAGGGATGATGCTTTTCAGCTGGTAGCAGCTTTCACCCCCTCCTGCCCCATCCTGTCTTCCCCTGGGCCATCATGCTGCACTCCTGTACTTTATCTGTGGCCACCATTCCATGGGAACACCTTTACAGCATTTTGCCATCTCCCCTGGCTTGCCTCAGGGCTGCTTTGCCCTGCTCATTCTCTGTGTGGCTGAAGCTGGTGGTTTCTACCCACTTAGGGATATAAACAGCACAGGAGGTTCCACCTCAACATGAGGAGGAACTTCTTCACTGTGAGGGGCACTGAGCACTGGAACAGGCTCCTCAGAGAGGTTCTGGAGTCTCCTTCTCTGGAGACTTTCAAGACCCATCTGGATGTGTTCCTGTGTGACCTGTGCTGGATCCTATGCTCCTGCACTGGCAGGGGGGGTGGACTTCATGATCTCTGGAGGTCCTTTCCAACCCCTAACATCCTGTAAGCCTATGTGATCCAAAGCAGCATGGCCAGAGATGGAGAGAGGGGATCCTGCCCCTCTGATCTGCGTTGCTGAGACCTCACTTGCAGTTTGTGTCCACCTGTGGGATCCCAACACAAAAGAGACCTGGAGCTGCTGGAGAGGCTCCAGAGGAGGCCACCAAGATGAGCAGAGGCTGCAGACCCTCCCCTGTGGGGCCAGGCTGGGAGAGCTGGGGCTGTGCAGCCTGCAGAAGAGAAGGCTCCAGGGAGACCTCAGAGCAGCCTTCCAGGACCTGAAGGGCTCCAGGAGAGCTGGGGAGGGACTCTGGACAGGGGCTGGGAGTGCCAGGATGAGGGACAATGGCTTTGAGCTGGGAGAGGGGAGATTGAGAGTGGAGAGGAGGAAGAAATTGTTGAGAGTGGGGGTGGGGAGAGCCTGGCACAGGCTGCCCAGGGAGGCTGTGGATTCTCTCTCCCTGGACACATTCCAGGTCAGGCTTGGTGGGACCTTGAGCAACCTGCTTGAATTGCAGGTGTCCCTGCTGCCTGCAGGGGGGTTGGACTAGAGGACCTTTAAAGGTTCTTTCCAACCTGATGCATTCTGTGTTTCTATGACTCTGTGATTGAAGCCATTTGTCACCAAGTTTGGAGACAGGTGACAGTTTTGCTCCTCAGGCATGTGCCAGAGGCCACTCCAGACCAGCTACTCCAGGCAGGAGAGACAGAGAGTTCCTCTGGTGCCTACTCTGGTGCCAGCAGGATGTTTCCTAGCTGCTCATAATGTTTCCACCTAGGTTTCCCGCTGCTGCTTTTGGACAAGAAGGTCGTTAAGCTGCTGTGTTTATTTGTGCAGTGGAACAGGACCTTCTGACCAGCAGCTCCTGCAGCCCCCCTGCCACACAGGGGAGGGTTTTCCAGCACCCATCTGGTTTGTGTTTAATGTAATGTGCAGAAAGGTTGCACATTTTCTGGGCCCGTGCTCATAAGCAGCAGATTGTACAAGAGTTTATTACACGAATGGAGCTTTATATTGCTGAGCTTTGTTCAGCTGCCAGGTGGGGGGGAGGGGGGCAAGGCAACGTGCTTCATGGAGCCTATCAAGGAAAATTAGAAAGCATTAAACCCTGCTCAAACCATCAGCCATTGGTGAGCTGGTAATCAGATCCAGAAAGGCTAGAGAAGGGCCATGAGGATGAGCAGAGGGCTGGAGCTGCTCTGCTGTGAGGACAGCCTGAGAGAGCTGGGGCTGTGCAGTCTGGAGAGAAGGCTCCAGGGAGACCTTCTTGTGGCCTTCCAGTATCCAAAGGGGGCTCCAAGAAAGCTGGGGAGGGACTTTTAAGGTGTCAGGTAGGGATAGGACTGGGGGGTATGGATCCAAGATGGAGGAGGGGTTTAGATTAGATCTTGGGCAGAAGTTCTTCACCATGAGGGTGGTGAGACACTGGCACAGGTTGCACAGGGGGGTGGTGGAAGCTTCATGGTGAGCTGGAAAGACCCAGGATGAAGTCAAAGCTCCCCCCTGCAGTCCTGGAGGACACACACAGTGAGCTTTGATCCCATCCCATCCAGCTCTGATCCCATCCCATCCAGCTCTGATCCCATCCCATCCAGCAGAACTGCCCACCAAGGTCACACATGACATCAAACATCACATTAAAGCATTACATCCACATCCAAAGGTCACAGAAAACCTTCAATCCCGCACAATCCAACCACAAGTTCACAGCTCACAGCCAGCTCAGCTTGGCCAGCCCCAGACACCAAGGTGCAGCAGCATCTGGAGACCTTACTGTGGCCTTCCAGGATCTGCAGGGGGCTCCAAGAAAGCTGGGGAGGGGCTTCTGAGGGTGTCAGGGAGGGATAGGACTGGGGGGGATGGAGCAAAACTAGAAGTGGGGAGATTGAGATTGGCTGTGAGGAAGAAGTTGTTGCCCATGAGGGTGGTGAGAGCCTGGCACAGCTTGCCCAGGGAGGTGGTGGAAGCCTCCTGCCTGGAGGTGTTTGCAGCCAGGCTGGAGGTGGCTGTGAGCAACCTGCTGTGGTGTGAGGTGTCCCTGCCCATGGCAGGGGGTTGGGACTGGCTGAGCCTTGAGGTCCCTTCCAGCCCTGCCAGCTCTGTGACTTTTTTGCTCTTGGTGTTTCTGAATAAATAACTACTCTGAGGGACATGGAAGTGAAACAAAGAGAGAGAGAGAGAAAGAGATGTCTGACCCAGAAGTCATCACAGTGCCCAGGCCAGAAGAGGCAAGAGAGCAGCAGGTCTGGGGAGAAACCCCCTCCTGGCTCCACTCAGCCCTTGCAAGGAGCATGTGGTTTGGGTTAAGCCTATATTGGAATGGTTATTAAATTACTATCTAGTCCCAAGCAAAACCCAGCCCTTGTCCCACACAGACAGGTAAGAGGTGTATCCACAGGCAGATTTTCCAGATGGCTCCTGATCCAACTCAAACAAAGCCTGCCAGGGCTGTATTGAACCCAGGTGAGAGCTAATCCCAGCCGAGTGCCAGCCCTCGGCCCGGCTCTAATGCCCCTGCAATCGGCGTGCAGGGAGCAGAGGAATGGCAGGAATGCCGTGATACAGGAGGTATTTTTAGAGCTGTGAGTGAGTGCTGAGCCTGGAGCCCTGCAGTGCTAAAGATAGCCCCGGGGCAGGTTCTCCAGGATTGATGGCAGGAGCCCCGGCTGCCGGCTGAAGCCATCGAGCGCCGCGATAGCAGCACCTGCGCTGGCAGCCCTTCAGGACAGGCCATTCGTAACAGATGTGTCACACGGCAACATTTCCATAACACAGCGCGCAGTTGCCTCTCACCACACACATCACTTCTCTCTGGAGGCACCCAGAGCTTCACTTCTTTCCTAACATCTATGGGTTTTTCTCCAAGGCAGCTGGGGGAGCTCACTTGTCTGCAATGCCCCTCGGAAGCTTTGGGTCTGGCTGAGCAATCAAAGTGGTGGTGGTGGTGGTGGCTCTACTCCACTCCCTGCTGACCATCTGAGGTTCAGATACCACTTTAACAGGAGTTCATCACTGCTGGTTGGGGGATCAGGATGCTTTGAGCACCAAGAGGCTGGGCAGGACCTTTCCTTTGCTGAGTGAAATGTCTGCAGGGGTTATTTTAAGGATAAAGCCATGGCAAACATTTCCTGACACCTCATGATCAGTGTTGCTCTTGGCTCCTGGCCCTCACTAGCTGCAGATGCAGGATAAAGACACTGGCTGGTCAAGAGGGGGTTGTGCTGCACAACTGTTTTCTCCCAGCCTTTACCACGCGGGGATGCATTTGGCAGTGATGGATCCCCCTGGAGAGAGCTCCTCTCACACATCGACCTCTGTGTGCTGCAGCCTTCTGCCTGCAAGCCTGCAAGCCCCTCAAGTCTCCTCTTCCCAAGTGTCAACCCTCAAGTGCACCTCCCAGCACAGCAACCCCTGGAAGGGCCACGCCCCAGGCAGGGTCCCTCTCTTGGCTGGGTAGGGAGATCACTTGCAGGGGGAGGGTGATGGCTAGGAGACAGAGCAGTTCCCCTGTCCTCCTGTCCCTCACTAGCCCTGCTCTCAGTCCCATGGTGCTCCTGCCCAACTGCTGGGGCTGTGCCTAAGCTCTGTGCCCAGCTCTGTGCAATCACCACCATCCTCCTCTCCCAGTGGGGCATCTGAATCACTCTCATCTCTTATTCATTGAACTTTTGAGCTGTTTCTAGGAACAATTTCAGTCTCATTGTGACTCAAAGCTGTTGCTTTGCTTCCCACTTCAGAAATTTAATGAAACAGGCTCATTTGCCTTCTTCAGTGTGGCCAGCAGGTACACAGATATTCTCCTCCTCTTCCCTGCCCTTGGGAGGACACATCTGGAGAACTGGTTCCAGTGCTGGGCTCCCCAGTTCAAGTGAGACAGGGAACTGCTGGAGAGAATCCAGCAGAGGCTCCAAAGCTGCTGAGGGGCCTGGAGCATCTCTGTGAGGAGCAAAGGCTGAGAGCCCTGGGGCTGAGAGCTTGGAGAAGAGGAGCTCCAGAGGGCAGCTGATGTTTGCTGGGTAAAAACTTGCCTAGCTGCCTGGGCCCAAAGAGTGGTGGGGAATGGAGTTCACTCTAGTTTGCAGATGGTTGCAAGTGGTGCTCTCCAGGGCTCAGCTCTGGGGCCTTTAAAGTCTTTATTGATGATATGGATGAGGGAATATAGAGCACCACCAGTGAGTTTGCAGATGACACCAAGCTGGGTGGCAGTGTTGATCTGCTGCAGGGCAGGAAGGCTCTGCAGAGGGATCTGGCCAGGCTGGAGCCATGGCTGAGGTCAGTGGGGTCAGGTTAACCAAACCCAGAGCTGGGTCCTGCCCTTGGGGCACAGCAACCCCATACAGGCTCCAGGCTTGGGGCAGAGGGGCTGGAAAGTGCCCAGCAGAGAAGGCCCTGGGGGTGCTGGGTGCCAGCAGCTGGAGAGGAGCCAGCAGTGCCCAGGGGGGCAAGAAGGGCAGCAGCAGCCTGGCCTGCAGCAGCAATGCTGTGGGCAGCAGGAGCAGGGCAGGGATTGTGCCCCTGGACTGGGCACTGGGGAGGCCACAGCTTGAGCCCTGGGTTCAGTTTTGGGCCTCTCACTGCAAGAACATTGAGGGCTGGAGAAGGGCAACAAAACTGGGGAAGGGTCTGGTGAAGAGGAGAAGCCTGGAGAAGAGGAGACTGAGCAAGACCTCACTGCTCTCTACAGCTCCCTGAGAGGAGGCTGGAGCCAGGTAGGTGTTACTGTCCTCTCCCCATCTCAGTTGATAGAAGGAGAGGAAATGTCCTGAAATTGTGCCAGGGGAGGGTTAGGTTGGAGAGGAGGAAAAATTTCTTTGCTGCAGGAGTGGTCAGGGAGTGGCAGAGGCTGCCCAGAGAGGTGGTGGAGTCCCCACCCCTGAAGGTGTTCCAGCAAGGTGTGGCCATGGCACTTGGGGCCATGGTTTGGTGGCCATGGTGGGCTGGGTTGATGTTGGACAGGATGAGCTTGCAGGGCTTTTCCACCCCAAACAATTCTGTGATTCTATGAACTGACCACAAGGAGAAACTTGCTTGGTGTGAGGGTGCTGGAGGCCTGGAGCAGGCTGCCCAGAGACATTGTGGAATCTCCTCTTCTGGAGAGCTTCCAACCCAACCTGGCCATTGTGATCCTGGGCAAGCTGCTGTGGGTTGAGCTCCAGAGTTCCCTTCTAACCTCCACTCTGCTGGGAATCTGTGAAAAGGGAGTTACACATTTATGCAGAAACAGCTGAGAAAGTTCCTCTGTGCCTTGTGTCATGCTCAGCTGCCTCACTGCTCTGAGCTGGTGAGCAGCAAGCCTGAAGAAGTCACTTAAGGCTACCACAAGAGACAGAGTGCTACAGACTCATAGCAGTCAAAAGCAAAGAGAGCCTTGCTCCACCTCAGCAAGCTTTAAGTGATGACTCTGCTGGCACTGGTGCCCTTAAACCTGTGAGTCTGCAGCACTGAGAGGGGAAGAGGTGGAGCTTTGTGGCAGCTTTCAGCAGGAGCTCACCGCGGTGCAAAGGCAGAGAGCCACTGGAGAGGTGCTCACAACCGGTGCCTTCTGCCCTCGGACGGAACAGGCAGACTGGAACAAAAGATGTTTCCAGTTAAGGCCCCATCTGTGTTAGATTTGTCCATTCACAAAGAGGAAACATATTTTCCCTCTGAATGACTTTAGAAAGGAAGAGCAGGAGGGGCAGCCGGCGTGTCTGTGCCGGCGGCCCTGCGCGGCCCTGCGCGGCTGAGCCCCGCGGCACCTCCCCGGCCCCGCGCAGCAGCCGCAGCTCCGCGCAGCACGCCGGGCACCCCCCACGCCGCAGCACGGCCTCCTCCTCTGACAACCTCTGTGGAGATGGTCATCAGTAGAGGCAGCCCAGGGGCCTGCGAGAAAGCCCTGATGGGACTTTTGACAAGGGCTTGTAGTGGTAGGACGAGAGGGAATGGACTGACGCTCGAGGAGGGCAGATTGAGACTGGAGATGAGGAAGACTGAGAGAGTTGGGGCCGTTCAGTCTGGAGGCTCCCAGGAGACGTAATTGTGGCCTTCCAATATCTGAAGGGGGCTCCAAGAAAGCTGGGGAGGGACTTTTGAGGGTGTCAGGGAGGGATAGGACTGGGGGGGATGGAGCAAAACTAGAAATGGGGAGATTCAGATTGGATGTTAGGAGGAAGTTCTCCTCCATGAGGGTGGTGAGAGCCTGGCACAGGTTGCCCAGGGAGGTGGTGGAAGCCTCATCCTTGGAGGTGTTCCAGGCCAGGCTGGGTGAGGCCCTGAGCAACCTGTGCTGGTGGGAGGTCACCCTGCTTATGGCAGGGGGTTGGAACTGTATGGCCTTTAAGGTCCCTTCCAAGCCAATCCATTTTATGAATCTATGAAATGCATGGGAGGCACAAGTGGACTCAGCCCTGAAGCTCCCCATGTGGACCAGGGCTCAGTGCTTCCTCAGGCAGTGCTGCAGGGTGCCAGGCTCCTCAAGGAGCCATGTCCACCCTCAGGGCTGAGCTGCTGATGTCTGGCCTGAACTGAGGCTGATCTCCACCCAGGGTTTAATGGTCAGCTGCAGTTTTTCAGTAGCTCTCTTAGAAGAGAGGTCGGAGTGGGGATGATGCCCTGGAGCTGGAAGGAGGCAATGCAGGCCCCCATGGCTGAAAGCACAGCCCAGGGCACAGCTTGGGCAGGGCCTGTGCAGGCAGAGCCACAGGACAGCGTCACAGTGAGTGGCAGTGGGATCTGTGTTTGCTGCTCTCCTGAACTCTCTGTGCTTCTCTTGCACCAGCTTGCATCGGATGTGGCTGAGGGAGCTGGGGTGGTTTATCCTGGAGAAGAGAAGACTCAAGGGGGACTTTGTCACTCTCTACAACTACCTAAAAGGAAGTTGCAGTCAGGTGGGGGTCAGGCTCTTCTTCTCCTAGGCAACTTGTGACAGGACAAGAGGGCATGGTGTTAAGCTGTGCCAGGGGAGGATTAGGTTAGATATCAGGAAGCACCTCCTCACAGAGGGGCTGATTAGGCACTGGGATGTGCTGCCCGGGGGGGGGGGAGTCACAATCACTGGAGGTCTTTAAGAAAAGGTTGAGTGTGGCACTTGGTGTGGTGTTAGGTCATAGGCTGGACTTGAGGATCTCAGATGTCTTTTCCAGCCTCACTAATTCTGTGATTTTGTGACTGTGTGACCGCTTGGGGGGCAGCAGGGAGAGCAGTGGCCGAGGCGCACAGCCAGCCCCGGGGCTGACAGGCAGTGAGGAGCAGCCCGGTGGGAGCTCTGCTTGGAGCTGGACATGGGGCTGGCCAGGACCAGATCCTCCCTTCCTCTGCCCTTACTCTCACAGCATCACTACAGCTCTGCCTGCTCAGCTGCTCCCATCCTGGGCAGTTGCTATCAAGATTTAACCAGCAAAAGCTGCTGAGGCAGAGGCAGCAGCAGCGGCAGCAGCAGCAGCGGCAGCAGCAGCAGCAGCAGCGGCGGCGGCAGCAGCAGCGGCAGCAGCAGCAGCAGCAGCGGCGGCGGCAGCAGCAGCAGTGGTAGCAAAGCAGTAGCAGTGGTGGCAGTGGCAGCAGAGCAGTGGCAGTGGCAGCAGTGGCAGCAGCAGTGGCAGCGGCAGCAGTGGCAGCAGCAGTGGCAGCAGCAGTGGTAGCGGCAGCAGCAGTGGCAGCAGTGGCAGCGGCAGTGGCAGTGGCAGCAGTGGCAGCAGCAGTGGCAGCAGCAGCAGTGGTAGCAACAGCAGTAGCAGTGGCGGCAGTGGCAGTGGCAGCAGAGCAGTGGCAGTGGCAGCAGTGGCAGCAGCAGTGGCAGCAGAGCAGTGGCAGTGGCAGCAGTGGCAGCAGCAGTGGCAGCGGCAGCAGTGGCAGCAGCAGTGGCAGCAGCAGTGGTAGCGGCAGCAGTGGCAGCAGTGGCAGCGGCAGTGGCAGTGGCAGCAGTGGCAGCAGCAGTGGCAGCGGCAGCAGTGGTAGCAACAGCAGTAGCAGTGGCGGCAGTGGCAGTGGCAGCAGAGCAGTGGCAGTGGCAGCAGTGGCAGCAGCAGTGGCAGCGGCAGCAGTGGCAGCAGCAGTGGCAGCAGCAGTGGTAGCGGCAGCAGTGGCAGCAGTGGCAGCGGCAGTGGCAGTGGCAGCAGTGGCAGCAGCAGTGGCAGCAGCAGCAGTGGTAGCAACAGCAGTAGCAGTGGCAGCAGCAGTGGTAGCGGCAGCAGTGGCAGTGGCAGCAGTGGCAGCAGCAGCAGTGGCAGCATCAGTGGCAGTGGCAGCAGTGGCAGCATCAGTGACAGTGGCAGCAGAGCAGTGGCAGTGGCAGTGGCAGCAGAGCAGAAGCAGTGGCAGCGGCAGCAGTGGCAGCAGCAGTGGCAGCGGCAGCAGGGCAGTGGCAGCAGTGGCAGCGGCAGCAGAGCAGCGGCAGTGGCAGTGGCAGCAGAGCAGAAGCAGTGGCAGCGGCAGCAGAGCAGCAGCAGTGGCAGTGGTAGCGGCAGTGGCAGCGGCAGCAGAGCAGCAGCAGTGGCAGCGGCAGCAGTGGCAGCAGCAGTGGCAGCAGCAGTGTCAGTGGCAGCAGAGCAGCAGCAGTGGCAGTGGCAGTGGCAGTGGCAGTGGCAGTGGCAGCAGAGCAGCAGCAGTGGCAGCGGCAGCAGTGGCAGCAGCAGTGGCAGCAGCAGCAGTGGCAGCAGCAGTGGCAGTGGCAGTGGCAGTGGCAGTGGCAGCAGAGCAGCAGCTGTCCTGCGGAGCCCAACGACAGAGGTGCGACCTGGGGGCAAAATGGGCTTGGGAGGCCCCGACCCTGGCACCTTCTGCCCATGGATGCCCTTGCTGCACTGGTGGCACTGCTGAGGCCACACCTTGGGCACTGGGTTCAGTTTTGGGCTCCTCATGCCAAGAAGGACATTGGGAGGCTACAGCAGGGCCAGAGAAGGGCAACAGAGCTGGGAAAGGGTCTGGAGAACAGGGCTGGGGAGGAGCAGCTGAGGGAGCTGGGGGTGTTGAGCATGGAGCAGAGGAGGCTGAGGGAGACGTCATTGCTCTCTGCAGCTCCCTGAGAGGAGGCTGGAGCCTGGCAGGTGCTGGTCTCTTCTGCCAGGGAACAGTGACAGGAAGAGAGGAAATGGCCTCAAGCTGTGCCTGGGAGGTTCAGGCTGGAGATGAGAAGAAAATTCTGCCCCAGAGGTTCTCATTTCTTTAACCAAACAACAGAGCTGCGGCCCGGGGGCAAAATGGGCTCGGGGGGGTCTGACCCTGGCACCTTGTGCCCTGCAGCCTCCCCTGGCTTCAGCTTAGGCACTGCAGTTGTGCTGCACGGCCAACGCCACAGCGCCCCTTAGAACACATACCCTGCACCACAGCGCCCCCTAGAACACAAACCCTGTGCCACAGCGCCCCCTAGAACACAACCCTGCACCACAGCGCCCCCTAGAACACAAACCCTGCTCCATAGCGCCCCCTAGAACACAAACCCTGTGCCACAGCGCCCCCTGGAACACATACCCTGTACCACAGCGCCCCCTAGAACACAAACCCTGCACCACAGCGCCCCCTAGAACGCCCACAGCCACCGGGCCCGGCCCCACTGCTACCAGCCTGAGCCCCACAGCCCAAGTCCCCTGCCCCCACGGCCTCCCCACACCCCCACACCCACTCGCACCCAGCCTGCAGCACACACACACTGCCCCGCAGGGGCTGCCCACAGCAGCCTCCCCAGCGCCTCACACTGCAACACAGCAGCCTGCAGCCCCCTCTCTGCCACGCAGGACACCTCCAGCCCTTGCCTGCACCAATGCCACCTCCTGCTCGCACGGCACCTCCGGCTCCACCACAGCCAGCAGCACACCAACCTGCTTGCGGCGCTCTGCAAGGGCAGCCACGGGCAGCCTCTCTCCAGCATCACCCTGGGCATCCTTCCTGCCAGACTGCATGGCAGAGGGAGCTCTAAAGACCATGAGGCCAAGCCAAGCAGACTTCATGGTTGTGTGTAGGTGAACCTCAAGGCCTTGAAGCAGTGAGGTTCATGGCCCTGAGGCCAGGACTTTGCAGCTGGGCCCACAGGAGGCTCTTTCACAGGCCCAAGGAGTCTGTGGTTGGGAGAAGGGCTCTGACAGGACCAAACGCCATGCTGGCCACACAGTGCTGGTCCTGCTCCCTCTGGGCTGATTTTGGGTGACTTGAGGTGGTGACACTCCCAGGAATCCATCTCCTGCCCCGGCACTGCATCATCTTCTGGTAACACCCGGCACACTGCTCGTGCAGATGCTGAGCGCTGTGGCTGCTGCCTTGCAGTTCGCAGGGTGGTGGTTGGAGCTGAGCTCCACGGATGGGAAGTGCAGCTTCACAGTGGGGCTGTTCAACCCAGCTCATGTATTTTAAAACAAGAAAGAAATTCCCAGCTGTGTCTGTGTTGTGTGTGCATCTGGGGCCAAACCAGGCCTCTTCCTGGCTTGGCTGTAGAGAATGCCCCTGGGAGAAGGCTGTTCCTTGCAGGGCTGCTGAGCAGCAGCAAAATCTCTCTGTAGCTACTTCTCTCCACACCATTGTTTCTCCCAGAAGGTACAGGCAGTCTCTACTGCCTTCTCCTTGTTCTCCATCCCCCTAAATCCTGCTGCTCAAGGGCAGGCTGTGCTGGAAGACAGGAAGTGGGGACATAAGAGGCCAGTGTGGGGCTTGCTTCAGTGTGGGCTTGATCAGTGTGGGCTTGCTTCAGTGGGGTTGTTGAGCCTGGAGAAGAGGAGGCTCAGGGGAGACCTTGTTCCTGTCTACCGCTACCTGAAGGGAGGTTGTAGCCAGGTGGGGTTGGTCTCTTCTTCCAGGCAGCCAGCACCAGAACAAGAGGACACAGTCTCAAGCTGTGCCAGGGCAGGTTTAGGCTTGATCTGAGAACGAAGTTCTTCACAGTGATTGCCCCTTGGGATGTGCTGCCCAGGGAGGGCTGGGGCCAGCATCCCTGGAGGTGTTTAAGCAAAGCCTGGATGAGGCATTTAGTGCCATGGTCTGGTTGATTAGTTAGGGTTGTGTGATCTGTTGGACTTGATGATCCAGGAGGTCTCTTCCAGCCTGGTTGATTCAGTGATGACTTTTCTGGGTGTGTGGGACTGGGGTAGATCTGAACACCCTTCCTATATTGCTTGACAAACCTCCATTCCCAGCACAGCCTCCCACATTGTCTCTCTGAGTTCTCCCACAGGAGAGGGACATTTTGACAGTTGGGGCCTGGGGAACCTCCTGACTCTGCTGTGGACTTCCTCATGCCCAGCTGTGTTGTGTTGCTGGCACTTTGTTTCCCTGGGTGATGTTTCTGACTTTCACAGCAAGTGAAATTCCACAGTGTCAGCCTTTGCAAGGCTCCAGGCTGGAATGTGTGCTCGTGGACCCTGCTGCACTGCTTGGCTCCCACATCTCCTGGACTAGGGTTCATGAAGCTCTCTCCATGCCGGGTGGAGAGGTGGTTTTCTTGCCCAGTTCTGCTTTGTGCTTGTTCTACCTGGGTGAGGGACAGTTCCCTGCAGTGGGGCACTGCCTCTCCAGGCTGTTAGCTCCCAGACAGCTGCTCAGCTCTCTATGCCTCTTGTCCATCATGCTGCCTGGACAGCTACTGGGCTTCCCAGGTGCAGACATGCATGAGGAGATGCACTAAAGGGACGGGGAAGGAGGGAGGCTAATAAAAGCAGGCTGCCCAGGGAGCTGCTGGAGTCACCCTCCCAGGAGGGGCTGGGAAAGCCCGAGTCGATGTGGCACTTTGGGACAGGGTCTAGTGGCCATGGAAGTGTTTGGTATAAGGTTGAATATGATGATCTTGGAGGTCTTTTCCAACTTTAATGATTCTATGAATCCTCTCTGAGATCTAAACTGCTTTGCCCAGCCTGGCTTACTGACCATGGCTGGGCAGGGCAGGGCACAGGAGACTTTCACAGGTTGATGAGCTTTGTCTCATATCTGAACCAGCCAAACATAGATCTTGTAGCTAACTATCATCATGGCCAAGGCTGCAAGTCCACCCTGCTCAGGCAGCAGGAGCCCTTGAGTACTGTGTCCAGTTCTGGGCCCCTCAGTTTAAGAAGGACATCGAGACACTTGAAGGTGTCCAGAGAAGGGCAACAAGGCTGGGGAGAGGCCTTGAGCACAGCCCTGTGAGGAGAGGCTGAGGGAGCTGGGGTTGCTTAGCCTGGAGAAGAGGAGGCTCAGGGGTGACCTCATTGCTCTCTACAGCTACCTGAAGGGAGGTTGTAGCCAGGAAGGGGTTGGCCTCTTCTCTCTAGCAACCAGCACCAGAACAAGAGGACACAGTCTCAAGCTGTGCCAGGGGAGGTTTAGGCTGGAGGTGAGGAGAAAGTTCTTCACAGAGAGAGTGATTTGCCATTGGGATGTGCTGCCCAGGGAGGTGGTGGAGTCCCCATCCCTGGAGGTGTTCAAGAGGGGATTGGATGTGGCACTTGGTGCCGTGGTCTAGTCCTGGGGTCTGTGGTGACAGGTTGGACTCGATGATCTTTGAGGTCTCTTCCAACCTTAGTGATACTGTGAGCTGTCCCATTGTGGCTGTGTTCACTCTCCCCATTCTCCTGGTGCTGCAGGGCTGACTATGGTGCTTCCTGCAGTGGTTAAAGCTTCTGGAGGTCAGCAGCACCTACAGAGCTGCAGGGGCTGGAGCTGCAGTTGGAGATGGATTTGAGGGGCATGGCACACACTGCAGTTAGCAGGGACATGAAACACGAATCAGCTTGGGGTGATGAGCTCCAGTTTGTTCCTTTTATGGGTGCTTCTCCCAAACCCACAGTCCTACAATGCTCATTCCAGATGTGAAGTGCTCCTCTGGCCAGCCAGCATGCAGGACAATAGACATTGTCCTCAGTGGTACACGGTTTAGCCAAGGATGTGAACTAGTCAGGATGCAAAAGGCTGTGGAAATGAGAAAGTAAACATGGAGCAGCTCTGCTCCCACTGGAGTACAGCATCCAGCTACCCAGGGAAGTTTGAGGAGAGAAGAAAAAAAGAAGGGCCAGGACATGCAGGCACTGCTAGCTAAGAGCTGGGCTCAGGAGCTGGGCTCAGGAGGCTGGCCAAGGCTTTAATGCCCATAAACACCAAGCACTGAGCCTCTGTGTCTGTGAGGAGACGAGGAGCAAAGCCCTGGAAGACCACAGAGTAAGCCTGGAACAGGCTGCAGGCGGTTCACTACTGGAGGAGCTCTGCCCAAGCAGCAGGACCTCCGCGCTGCCAGGGCTGCTGTCCCCTGCGGCGCTGGGCTGCCATGGTCTGCTGCACGGCGACAGGCGCGGCGGCCCAGGTGGCCGTGCATTTGTCACAGTGCTGGTGTCCAAGTGGGTTAGAGGAGAGCCCAGCGCGGAGCCAGGAGCAGCACTGCACGTCCTGTACTCAGCACTGCCTCTGCAGAGGGCCAGAGCAGTGCTGGGAGGGGGCAGGGCTGCTAGCAAGGATGTTGGGGAAACAAGAGGAGCCCTAACGTGACCATAAACGTGGCAGGTCCCTCCTGGGGGCTGCGTGGACCCCAGCAGCAGCATTGTCCCACTGGAGAGCTCGCCAGAGAGCCTGGAAGGTGCTTTCAAGCATGCTGCAACCTCCTCCTGGGGTTCTGGGGGGTTCAGAATCAGGACCAGCTGTTTGCAACTGAGGCCCCTTTGGAAGCAGAGGAGAGTGGTGCCAAGAGACTCCTTTTGGACTAAGAGTGCCTCCAGTCCTGCTGAGAAGTTCCAACAGGCAGGTACAGGCCAGAGGGGCTCTGAATCATCTCAAGATGTGGTGGTTAAGGCCAGCCGAGTGCCTGTGCCAGGCTGGCACGAGGGGTGAAGGTGACAGGGACTGGAGGCTTCTTGGGCACCATCCTGCAAACATCTGCCTGCTGTACTGCTCAAAAGAAGAACTTCCCAGACTGAGCATTAAGTTGGCTTCCAGGATTTGCAAAGGCAGCCTGGCTGCTCAAAGGCTTGACAGCAGGTTAAACCTCCTGCTCTGCAGCATCTGCTGGCTATGAAGGGCTGTGGGCATGATTCGAGAGCAGTGCAGGTCACCTCAGTCCCTAGAGACCCTTTGTGGCTCAAACAGCATCCTGGCCTGGAACAGCAATGGTGTCGCCAGCAGGAAGAGGGAGACTCCAACCCCCCTGGCCATTGTGCTCCTGGGCAAGCTGCTGTGGGTGCCCTGCTTTAGCAGAGGGGTTGGGTTGGATAATCTCCAGCAGTCCCTTTCCAACCCCCATGGGATGCTGGGATTTGATTCTGTCAGGGGTTTGCTCTGTGCTCACGGCAAGACTCCAGTCTCCTTGGTCACTTTGGAGGGATGATGTAGCTGTCAACGGGTCCCTGTCCCAGGGGAGGCCAGGGACAAGCAGAGTCCCTCAGGGATCAGTCCTGGGACCAGGCTTGTTCAACATCTTTGTGGGTGCCATGGACAGTGGCACTGAGTGCACCCTCAGCAAGGTTGTGATGACACCAAGCTGTGTGGTGCAGCAGACAGCTGGAGGGAAGGGATCCATCCAGAGGGACCTGGACAGGCTGGAGAGGTGGGCACAAGCCAACCTCATGAGCTTCAACAAGACCAAGGGCAGGGTCCTGCAGCTGGGTCGAGGCAATCCCAGGCACAAATCCAGGCTGGGCAGGGACTGGCTGGAAAGCAGCCCTGAGGAGAGAGACTTGGGGGTGCTGGGGGAGGAGAAGCTCCCCAGGAGCTCTCAGGGTGCACTTGCAGCCCGGAAAGCCAATCAGAGCCTGGGCTGCAGCAGAAGTGTGGCCAGCAGGGCAAGGGAGGGGATTCTCCCCCTCTGCTCAGCTCTGGTGAGACCCCACCTGGAGTACTGCCTCCAGTTCTGGAGCCCCTATGACAAGAGGGATCTGGAGGTGCTGGAAGGTGTCCAGAGCAGGGCCAGGAGGATGAGCAGAGGGCTGGAGCACCTCTCCTATGAGGACAGACTGAAGGAGTTGGGGCTGTTCAGTCTGGAGAAGAGAAGGCTCCGAGGTGACCTCATTGTGGCCTTCCAGTACCTGAAGGGGGCTACAAGAAGGCTGGGGAGGGACTGCTCAGGACCTCAGGTAGTGATAGGACTAGGGGGAATGGAATGAAGCTGGAGGTGGGGAGATTCAGGCTGGAGGTGAGGAGGAAGTTCTTCCCCATGAGAGTGGTGAAGCCCTGGAATGGGTTGTCCAGGGAGGTGGTTGAGGCCCTGTCCCTGGAGGTGTTTAAGCCCAGGCTGGATGAGGCTGTGGCCAGCCTGATCTAGTGTGGGGTGTCCCTGCCCATGGCAGGGGGGTTGGAACTGGCTGATCCTTGTGGTCCCTTCCAACCCTGACTGATACTGTGATACTATGAAAGCTCTGCCTGGGCATTCCAGCACACTTTAAAGTCAGGCAAAGCTGTCTGGAAGTGCCTTTCTTTGCTACAGAACAGGAAAATATTACCCTTCTGGCAGGCCTCTGGGAGCATATTAAAAATAGCTGAGGCAATCTGTAAAATTCACTAATGGAAGAAGACTTTTGTGTCTTAGCTCATTAATGAAGGAGCTCCAGTGCTGGGCTTGTAACGTGCTGCTGCTGTCAACCGGTGCAGAATAGTTTGGGGGAAGCAATCCTCTTATTCAGAGAGATTTTTGCAGGGTGAAGTTAGACAGAAACATTTCTGACTTTGCTCCAGCTCAAGAATCCATTTGCATCTGAAAACTTTGCTGCTGGTTAAATAAAGCAGCTCCTGGGCCTGGGGTGGGATTGGCTCTGCTGGTTTGTTTTCCTGCTCTTTGCCCGGCACAGGGGAGAACCTGTTGGCAGAGACAGGCTGGGAGCTACATCCTGTGCTGACCCCCCCGGAGCAAGCCACAGAGCTCACTGGGGGGAGAATCAGAGCAGGACAGGGCTCCTGCCAAGCCAGCAGGCCCAGGAATGGAGCAAAACTAGAAATGGGGAGATTCAGACTGGGTGTGAGGAAGAAGCTCTTCTCCCCATGAGGGTGGCACAGGTTGCCCAGGGAGGTGGTGGAAGCCTCGTCCCTGGAGGTTTTGAAGGCCAGGCTGGATGTGGCTGTGAGCAACCTGATGTAGTGTGGGGGGTCCCTGCCCATGGCAGGGGGGTTGGAACTGGCTGATCCTTGAGGTCCTTTCCAGCCCTGACAATTCTGTGAGTCTATGATTCTATGAGCAGCATCCAGGATGTGGCCTGCCTGTGAGGAGCAGGATTCCTGTCCCCTTTCCAGCCTCCAATTGTTTGTTAATAAACCCTGGGGTCTGTGGCTATCCTGGCTGAATGCACCAGGAATGCAGCTGAGGAGCACAGCAGTGGTCCTGGCTGGGTCAGGACAGAGGTTTCTGCAGCTCAGCCTCCTGCCTGCAGCACCAGCAGCCAAACCAGGCCAGTTGCACAGTAGCAGTTCTCCCACCCAGCAATTAGCAGCAGAGGGCTTTGCTCAGCCAGGAGAAAGGCTGCAGATTCAGCGGCCTCAGGGGATGTTGCTTTCATGGGTTTGCCTAACTGCTTTTTGAAGCCCTCTAAAAGGTGATTTGCTGCTTCCACTGTGACCTACCCGGGGATGTAAATCATGGCCCTGCTGCAACAACCAGAGCAGCATTCCTCCTGCTGCCTCCAGGCTCTCCAGAGACAGACAGCTCTCATCTTCTGTTGTTTACAAAGCTGTGGGCTGTGCTTGGAGGCTAGAAACAGAGTTCCTACAAAGGCTGAGTGCCTGAGGTGTTCTGCCAGGCTTTCACAGCTCCTTGCCTTTAAGCATCTCCACAGGGTGAGGAATGGCTTAGGCTGCACAGCTGAGCTGAGGGAGAAGGGTTCCCTTGGACAAGAAGCAGTGTTCAGCTGTTAAAGCTGAGAGCATCTACCTGGGAGGGAGTGATAGGAGCCCCCCCAGGGCTGTGGGGAGCCTGGAGCTGAGCATGGCACACCCCCTCTAAGCCACACAGCCACGTGGGTGTGCAAGGTACATCTGGAGGAAACCTCTCCTGCCCAAAGCCCAGATCAGCGTTGCCTCAGCCTCTCCTGACAGAGGTTTGTCCACCTTGTCCTTAAAGACCTTCTCTTATGGAAATTCCATCTCTTTTCCAAGCCATTCACTCCAACTCCTTCCTGCAGTGCAAGCCAATAGCTCCCAGTCCTACCCAATATGGATATAGGGAATAAAATACTCTGCTTGAATAAAGGGCTCTGTTCTTTCCATGCTGCACTTCACCTGATTGAAAAACTTAGCAGGGTCCTCCTCAGCCCATTTTCTCCAGGAGCACTCAGGCTTTGTGGCTACCCTTGGCTGTCTCATTTGCTGGACTTCTGGTGTCCCTGTGCTTTGGGCTCTCTTCTGGCCTCTCTCATCTTTCTCAGTGTGAACACAGCAGAGCACAGTGTTCAGGCTGGGGGCATGCCCCATGTGGAGATGAGCAGGAGGGCTCAGCACTTGGGTTTGCAGCCTGCACTGTCCCAGCCCAGGGCTCAGAGCATCACTGAACACATCAGGTTGGAAGGGACCCTCGGAGGTCATCTTGTGCAACCCCCCCTGCAGTGAGCAGGGACATCTCCAGCTAGAGCAGGCTGCTCATTCAAGTTTGACTTTGGATGTCTCCAGGGATGGGGTCTCCACCACCTCCCTGAGCAACCTGTTGCAGCGTCTCACCACCCCCATTGTGCAGAACTTCCTCCTGATGTCCAACCTAATCCTGCCCTGCTCTGGTGTTCAACCCCTCACCCTGTCACCACAGGCCCTTTGAACAGTCCTTCCCTCTCCTGCAGCCCCCTTCAGGTACTGGAAGGCTGCTCTAAGGTCTTCCCAGAGCCTTCTCTTCTCCAGGCTCAACAGCCCCAACTGTCTCACACTTGCATAGCAACACCAACAGTCTTGACCTGGCTCATGATCCAGCTGTGCTTCCACAGAGAGCTACAGAGCCCTTCCCTCTCTACATGGTCCAGCTACAGAGGCCATTCTCTCTGGGTTTGTTCCTATAGAGCTCCTCACATCACAGCATCACAGCATCACAGCATCACAGCATCACAGCATCATAGAATCAGTCAGGGTTGGAAGGGACAGTGTATTAGAGCTTGGAAGGGAGCTCCAGAGCTCATCCAGTCCAGCCCCCTGCCAGAGCAGCATCACCCAGGGCAGGCTGCACAGGAATGCATCCAGCTGGGGTTGGAAAGGCTCCAGAGAAGGAGACTCCACAACCCCCCTGGGCAGCCTGCCCCAGGGCTCTGCCACCCTCACTGCAAAGAAGTTTCTCCTCATGTTGAGCTGAAACCTTCTCTGTTCAAGTTTGTCTCCATTGCTCCTTGGCTCATTGCTGTGCACCACTGGAAAGAGCTTGGCCCCCTCCCCTTGCCCCCCACCCCTCAGCTATTGATAGACATTGATCAGATCCCTCTCAGCCTTCTCTTCTCCAGGCTAAACAGCCCCAGGGCTCTCAGTCTCTCTTCCCAGGGGAGATGCTCAAGTCCCCTAAGCATCCTCCTGGCTCTCCCTTGGACTCTCTCCAGCAGGTCTCTGTCTCTCTGGAACTGGGGAGCCCAAAACCTCCTACATTCTGCTTACACTTCCTGCTTGCTGCATGTCTCTGCCCCTCCCAGCTTCATCTCTTTTTACACAAAACCATTGTCTGCTCCACTCTGTGGCAGGACAGGTAGAAGAGAAGGGCACTCTGTGGCATTTAGTGATCCACTGGGACCTCCCTGAGTGTTCTGCACCACCCTGAGCAGCTCCATGCAGCCCAGGTTGTCCCAGTCAGCTCTTGAGATTGCTGTGCCAGCAGCCTCGCTCAGTGGAAGGCAGGTGATATGTGCTGCTTCTTCCCTACCCCTGAGTGTCACAGAGGGGTTGGGTCTGCCACCTTCACACTGCCTGCTTTCTATTTCTTCCCCCTGATGTCATTCAGTATTTGCTTGTTGGCTCAATTGGTCACCCCAGGGCGTTTCTGGCAATGGGAACTGAACTGGCTGAGCCTTCATCTCACAGGATCAGAGGATGTTAGGGGCTGGAAGGGACCTCTGGAGATCTTCCAGTCCTACCCCCTGCCAGGGCAGGAGCATAGAACCCAGCACAGGTCACACAGGAACACATCCAGACAGGGCTGGAAAGGCTCCAGAGAAGGAGACTCCACAACCTCTCTGGGCAGCCTGCTCCAGGCCTCTGGGACCCTCACAGGGAAGAAGTTCCTCCTTATGCAGAGGTGGAACCTCCTGTGCTGCAGTTTCCATCCATTGCCCCTTGTCCTATCCCAGGGCACAGTGAGCAGAGCCTGGCCCTGTCCCTTCCTTCCTGACCCCCAACCCTCAGATATTGATAGACACTGATCAGATCCCTCTCAGTCTTCTCCTCTCCAGACTGAGCAGCCCCAGGGCTCTCAGCCTCTCCTCCCCAGGCAGTGCTGCAGTCCCTTCAGCATCCTTGCAGCCCTCCCTTGGACTCTCTCCAGCAGATCCCTGTCCCTCCTGAAAATTTCCCCTTTTCCAACCCAGATACTCTGATTAGCTTTCCTGAAAGCCATGAGGAGTGTTGTCTAAGCCTTGTGTCTTTAGGTTGCCAGGACCTCTAGCAACAGTACAACAGATGTCATTTCTCCCAGTTAGGGAGTGGAAGGCAAAATGAAGTTCATCTATGCCTTGACTGATTGCTTCCAAGACATCCTCTGGTGAAATGGCCTCAAGGGGAGGTTCAGATAGGGTGCACCAGGGCATGGTTTAGGTTGAAGGTTAGGAACAATTTCTTTGCTGCAGCAGTGGTCAGGGACTGGCAGAGGCTGCCCAGGGAGGTGGTGGAGTCCCCATGCCTGGAGGTGTTCCAGCTAGGTGTGGCCATGGCACCTGGGGCCATGGTTTGGTGGCCATGCTGGGGTTGGGTGGACAGTTGGACTCAGTGATCTTTGAGGTCTCTACTAATCTGAATGGTTCTCTGATTCTCTGGCTCATATTGACTTCATGTGAAGTCCACCTGAGATGCACAGCAAGCAAATGCACCTCCCCAGGCAGGTAAGGCCACAGACACCGCAGTGAAAGACAGCAGGAGACACGTGAGAGGGGGCAGCTGAAGCAGGAGGAAGGGTTTGATTTCACATCCCCATGCTCTGCAAGGTCACTCTGCCCCTCAGGGGAATCCAGGTGACATGGGGCAAAGAGCAAGACTGGGTGACAGTGTCAGGGGAAGAGAAGGAGCAGGTACCCAAAGCATCTCGCGAAAGAGCAGGAGTATCACTTCCTACCCCAGGAAATCTGACCCACAAGCATGGTCCTGGTTTGCTGTCCTTCCCAGCTCAACACAGCTTTCTTCTTGGGTTACAGCTTGGCAAGCATCAGAAGCCCCTGTTCAGACCCTGTCCTGGATAGACAACAGTCCTTGGGAGAGATCAAGGCAAAGGAAAATAGCAGCTCGCACTGCTCCTTCCCGGCTGCCAGACCCCCAGCAGTGCAGAATCAGATGGATTCCCTTCAGGCTGTGAGCAGAACCACCTCAGCCACTGAGCACCCTCCCACTGCTCCTGGTTTGCTTCACCTTCAGCCTCAGGCATCTGTCCTGAGGGAGGGGAGAGGCAAAGCCAAGAGGTGGAACAGGAAGTGTCAGATGGAAAGCTGACACCTGCAGGGACTGGCCTCAGCCAGCACAAGCTGTGAGCCCACACTGGTTTGTGTGAGCCCACACTGAATGGTTTGTGTGAGCCCACACTGAATGGTTTGTGTGAGCCCACACTGAATGGTTTGTGAGATCCCAAACTGGTGTTGTGGCACCACCTTGCTCTCAGCAGGAAGGCAGCCGTGGTGCAGGCAGGTGCAGCTGTGGCTGTGTGTGCAGGGCAGGCAGCAGTGGTGCAGGTGCAGCTGTGGCTGTGTGTGCAGGGCAGGCAGCCGTGGTGCAGGCAGGTGCAGCTGTGGCTGTGTGTGCAGGGCAGGCAGCAGGGGTGCAGGTGCAGCTGTGGCTGTGTGTGCAGGGCAGGCAGCAGTGCTGCAGGTGCAGCTGTGGCTGTGTGTGCAGGGCAGGCAGCAGTGGTGCAGGTGCAGCTGTGGCTGTGTGTGCAGGGGAGGCAGCAGTGGTGCAGCTGTGGCTGTGTGTGCAGGGCAGGCAGCAGGGGTGCAGGTGCAGCTGTGGCTGTGTGTGCAGGGCAGGCAGCAGTGGTGCAGGTGCAGCTGTGGCTGTGTGTGCAGGGCAGGCAGCAGGGGTGCAGGTGCAGCTGTGGCTGTGTGTGCAGGGGAGGCAGCAGTGGTGCAGGTGCAGCTGTGGCTGTGTGTGCAGGGCAGGCAGCAGTGGTGCAGGTGCAGCTGTGGCTGTGTGTGCAGGGCAGGCAGCAGGGGTGCAGGTGCAGCTGTGGCTGTGTGTGCAGGGCAGGCAGCAGTGGTGCAGGTGCAGCTGTGGCTGTGTGTGCAGGGCAGGCAGCAGGGGTGCAGGTGCAGCTGTGGCTGTGTGTGCAGGGCAGGCAGCAGGGGTGCAGGTGCAGCTGTGGCTGTGTGTGCAGGGCAGGCAGCAGTGGTGCAGGTGCAGCTGTGGCTGTGTGTGTAGGGCAGGCAGCAGTGGTGCAGGTGCAGCTGTGGCTGTGTGTGCAGGGGAGGCAGCAGTGGTGCAGGTGCAGCTGTGGCTGTGTGTGCAGGGCAGGCAGCAGTGGTGCAGGTGCAGCTGTGGCTGTGTGTGCAGGGCAGGCAGCAGTGGTGCAGGCAGGTGCAGCTGTGGCTGTGTGTGCAGGGCAGGCAGCAGGGGTGCAGGTGCAGGTGCAGCTGTGGCTGTGTGTGCAGGGCAGGCAGCAGTGGTGCAGGTGCAGCTGTGGCTGTGTGTGTAGGGCAGGCAGCAGTGGTGCAGGTGCAGCTGTGGCTGTGTGTGCAGGGCAGGCAGCAGTGGTGCAGGTGAAGCTGTGGCTGTGTGTGCAGGGCAGGCAGCAGGGGTGCAGGTGCAGCTGTGTGTGCAGGGCAGGCAGCAGTGGTGCAGGCAGGTGCAGCTGTGGCTGTGTGTGCAGGGCAGGCAGCAGTGGTGCAGGCAGGTGCAGCTGTGGCTGTGTGTGCAGGGCAGGCAGCAGGGGTGCAGGTGCAGCTGTGGCTGTGTGTGCAGGGCAGGCAGCAGGGGTGCAGGTGCAGCTGTGGCTGTGTGTGCAGGGCAGGCAGCAGGGGTGCAGGTGCAGCTGTGGCTGTGTGTGCAGGGCAGGCTGTTGCCCTGTGGAGGCTCTCTGGGCAGGGCTGCCTCAGAGCTTTGCAGCCACTTGCAGTTTGTTTCTGTGCAAAGTAGATCTCCGTAGGAGAAATCTGCAGTTAGATCTGGAATTGAGGCAGAAAAAGCCAAGGCCTCCAGCTTGCCTCCTGCTGCCTTTCCAGCACTTCACAGTCCATGGTGTGCACACCAAACAAATGGGCATGTTATCTTGCTCAGCCCACATCTTGTTTTCAGCTCTTAATTGCTTTCTGTCCTTGTTTTGTTTCCATAAGTTCCCCCCTCACAATCTGGGGAATGCTGCCCTGGCAATAATCTCTCCTGCATCTCCTTCTCCCAGATGCTGCTCAGCCACTCACCTCCCTCTGGTACTGTTTCCTCTCCTCACCTCCCATGAGGAGCTCACAGCCTGCAAGCTTTCCCTCTTCCTTTGCACAGAAGGAAACCAGGCAACCAGCACCAGAACAAGAGGACACAGCCTCAAGCTGTGCCAGGGGAGGTTTAGGCTGAGGGTGAGGAGAAAATTCTTCCCAAATTGGCCACTGGGATGTGCTGCCCAGGGAGGTGGAGGAGTCCCCATCCCTGGAGGTGTTCACAAAAGGCTTGGATGTGGCACTTGGAGCCACGGTGTAGTTGTCAGGAGGTGTTGGGTACTCGGCTGGGCTTGAGGATCTCTGAGGGCTTTTCCACCCTGGCTGATTCTGTGATTCTATGAAACCCAAACTGCAGCTGGGCTGAACCTGGGGTCAGCTTCACTGCTGCTTTGATGATCACTGGGTCACCCCAGCTGCAGTTTGGGTTTCCTTATGGACACAGCCATTCCAGTTCCACTTCCCCACCTCCATGCAATAACAAACCCTGTGACTTGCAGGAGACATCCATCCATCCCAGCCACCCTGGGCAGAGGCACCCACAGCACAGAGCTGGAGAGTCACCAGCAAGGGAAGAGAGATTCAGAGAGGGATGCTGTGAAGAACTGGCTTGAGGGCTGCACCCCAAGGGTGGCTGTCAATGGTCCATGGCCAAGTGGAGGCCAGGGCCAAGTGGAGTCCCTCAGGGATCAGTGCTGGGACCAGGCCTGGTTAACATCTCTGTTGGTGCCATGGACAGTGGCACTGAGGCTCCCCTCAGCACCAAGCTGTGTGGTGCTGCTGACAGCTGGAGGCAAGGATCCATCCAGAGGGACCTGGACAGGCTGCAGAGCTGGGCCCAGGACAACCTCAGGAGGTTCAACAAGACCAAGGACAAGGTCCTGCAGCTGGGGCAGGGCAACCCCAGGCACTGATCCGGGCTGGGCAGGGACTGGCTTGAGAGCAGCCCTGGAGAAAAGGCCTTGGGGGTGCTGGGGGGGGAGAAGCTCAGCAGGAGCCAGCAGGGAGCACTTGCAGCCCAGAGAGCCAAGCAGAGCCTGGGCTGCAGCAAGAGAAGTGTGGCCAGCAGGGCCAGGGAGGGGATTCTGCCCCTCTGCTCCACTCTGCTGAGACCACAGCTGCAGCTCTGGGCCCAGTTCTGGAGCCTCTGTGCCAGGAAGGCTCTGGAGGGGCTGGAAGGTGTCCAGAGAAGGGCCATGAGGAGGAGCAGAGGGCTGGAGCTGCTCTGCTGTGAGGACAGACTGAGGGACTTGGGGTTGTGCAGGCTGGAGAGGAGAAGGCTCCCAGGAGACCTTCTGGTGGCCTTCCAGCATCTGCAGGGGGCTCCAAGAAAGCTGGGGAGGGACTTCTGAGGGTGTCAGGGAGGGATAGGACTGGGGGGGATGGAGCAAAACTAGAAATGGGGAGATTGAGATTGGATGTGAGGAAGAAGTTGTTCCCCAGGAGGGTGGTGAGAGCCTGGCACAGGTTGCCCAGGGAGGTGGTGGAAGCCTCCTGGCTGGAGGTGTTTGCAGCCAGGCTGGAGGTGGCTGTGAGCAACCTGCTGTGGTGTGAGGTGTCCCTGGCCATGGCAGGGGGTTGGGACTGGCTGAGCCTTGAGGTCCCTTCCAGCCCTGACAGTTCTGTGATCTTCAGCTGGAGTAAATCATAGAGTCACAGAACAGGGTTGGAAGGGACCATGAAGCAACCCCCAGGCTTCTCCCACCAAGCTTCACTTCAGCTGTTTCTTCACACCCTGGCCTCTCCCAGCATCCCCCCCATGGTCTTCCTCAGCTCTTTGTTTTATTTGGAATCTCCTGAATTTTTAGGACTTCATCTTCCTAACTGCTTTCATTGGGAAGTGTCATCTCCCAGGGCTGTCCCAGTGGCCCTCAGGGGGGCATTTCCCCCTCTCCCTGTTGCCACCCTCAGCAAGCCATCAATCCTTCCTCACTTTTCCCACCAGCGGTTTGCCTTTTCCAGTTTCCTTCTCCCACACCACACCACACCACACCTGCCTTTCCAAACTCACAGAGCTGTGTGGGTTGGAAAAGCCCTCTGAGGCCAGTCCAACCAGCAGCCCAACACCACCATGGCCACTAAACCACAGCCCAAAGTGCCATGGGCCCAGGTTTCTGGCCCTGAGTTCAGCCCACCCAGCTGCACTGCAGCCAGCTTAGGGCTGCCTGCTCTCCTGGCTGCATCTTGGTCTCCCTGCAGAGAGGAAAAAAAGGGCAGAAGGAGCAAATCTCTCTCCAGCTCTGAAATCTGGCAGTGAGGCAAACAGGCTTTATCTCCAAGACCTTGCAGATTGATTCATCCTTGCCAGAGAAGAAGCCTTCCCCTGCACTTTTCACCTTCTCCAGACACTGACTTTCACTTGCTCTGGGCCTCGCTGGGACTTCCTCTGCCAGGTTTCTTTCATTAATAAAGTTCTCTGTGCTCAGCAGCAAAGCAAAGCAAAGCAGCAAAGCAGCACTTAGATGATCACCAGGGAAATGCAGCTGTGTTTGGGATGTGCTGGAGCTTCTGCCCTCCAGGTCCTTCAAGGTCAGAGGGAAAGGACCAGGGCTCATTCCCCTCCAGGAGTCTGCAGAGCAGGGCTGACAGCCTCATTCCTTTGGTCATCTTCCCTCTTTGGTACAAGGAATCTCACAGGCCCCCAGCTGCTCACACAGCCACAGCCACTGTGGGCCAGCTGTGACTCTGGAGGAGGATGCAGGAAGAAGAAAGTCCCTGAACAAGGACTCAGCTATGGTCCTGAGAATCCCCTCAGCCCCATGGGAGCATGAAGTGGCCTTGGACACATCAGCTCTGCCCTGGCCAAGTTTTTCCACAGCTCACTTCTGATTCACCCTCCCATCCCAGCTGGGGAAGGGTCTGGAGAGCAGGGCTGGGGAGGAGCAGCTGAGGGACCTGGGAGTGTTCAGTGTGGAGAAGAGGAGGCTGAGGAAGACCTCATTGCTCTCTGCAGCTCCCTGAGAGGAGGCTGCAGTGGAGTGGGGGTTGGGCTCTTCTGCCTTGTAGTAGGTGCTGAATGAGAGGAAATGTCCTGAAAATGTTCCAGGGGAGGGTTAGGTTGGAGATGAGTTAAAATTTCTCTGCAGCAAGAGTGGTCAAGGACTTGCAGAGGCTGCCCAGGGAGGTGGTGGAGTCCCCATGCCTGGAGGTGTTCCAGAAAGGTGTGGCCATGGCAGCTGGGGCCCTGGCTTGGTGCCCAGGGTGGTGTCAGTGAATGGTTGCTGCCACTCCAAGAGGTCTTTTCCAACCAAAACAATTCTGTGATTCATTGGCACTGTCCCTCAGGATTGTCTCTCCCATAACCACCCTGGGACACCCCAGCACCAGCTGCGGGCTAAAGCAGCTGCAGTGAGGGAACCCCTACACCAGCTGCAGCCATTGCTCCTCTACACCAGCTGCAGCCATTGCACCTCTACACCAGCTGCAGCCAGGGCACCTCTACACCAGCTGCAGCCATTGCTCCTCTACACCAGCTGCAGTCATTGCACCTCTACACCAGCTGCAGTCAGGGCACCTCTACACCAGCTGCAGCCATTGCTCCTCTACACCAGCTGCAGCCATTGCACCTCTACACCAGCTGCAGCCAGGGCACCTCTACACCAGCTGCAGCCATTGCTCCTCTACACCAGCTGCAGCCATTGCACCTCTACACCAGCTGCAGCCAGGGCACCTCTACACCAGCTGCAGTCAGTGCTCCTCTACACCAGCTGCAGCCATTGCTCCTCTACACCAGCTGCAGTCATTGCACCTCTACACCAGCTGCAGCCATTGCTCCTCTACACCAGCTGCAGTCAGTGCACCTCTACACCAGCTGCAGTCAGTGCACCTCTACACCAGCTGCAGTCAGGGCACCTCTACACCAGCTGCAGTCAGTGCACCTCTACACCAGCTGCAGTCAGGGCACCTCTACACCAGCTGCAGCCATTGCACCTCTACACCAGCTGCAGTCAGGGCACCTCTACACCAGCTGCAGCCAGGGCACCTCTACACCAGCTGCAGTCAGGGCACCTCTACACCAGCTGCAGTCATTGCACCTCTACACCAGCTGCAGCCATTGCTCCTCTACACCAGCTGCAGTCAGGGCACCTCTACACCAGCTGCAGTCAGGGCACCTCTACACCAGCTGCAGTCAGGGCACCTCTACACCAGCTGCAGCCATTGCTCCTCTACACCAGCTGCAGTCAGGGCACCTCTACACCAGCTGCAGTCAGTGCACCTCTACACCAGCTGCAGTCAGGGCACCTCTACACCAGCTGCAGTCAGGGCACCTCTACACCAGCTGCAGTCAGGGCACCTCTACACCTGCTGCAGTCAGGGCACCTCTACACCAGCTGCAGCCATTGCTCCTCTACACCAGCTGCAGTCAGTGAACCTCTACACCAGCTGCAGCCAGTGCACCTCTACACCAGCTGCAGCCAGTGCACCTCTATACCAGCTGCATCCAGGGCACCTCTACACCAGCTGCAGCCATTGCTCCTCTACACCAGCTGCAGTCAGTGCACCTCTACACCAGCTGCAGCCATTGCTCCTCTACACCAGCTGCAGTCATTGCACCTCTACACCAGCTGCAGCCATTGCTCCTCTACACCAGCTGCAGTCATTGCACCTCTACACCAGCTGCAGCCATTGCTCCTCTACACCAGCTGCAGTCAGTGCACCTCTACACCAGCTGCAGTCAGTGCACCTCTACATCAGCTGCAGCCATTGCACCTCTACAGCAGCTGCAGTCAGTGCACCTCTACACCAGCTGCAGTCATTGCACCTCTACATCAGCTGCAGTCAGGGCACCTCTACACCAGCTGCAGCCATTGCTCCTCTACACCAGCTGCAGCCATTGCACCTCTACACCAGCTGCAGTCAGGGCACCTCTACACCAGCTGCAGCCATTGCTCCTCTACACCAGCTGCAGTCAGGGCACCTCTACACCAGCTGCAGTCAGTGCACCTCTACACCAGCTGCAGTCAGGGCACCTCTACACCTGCTGCAGTCAGGGCACCTCTACACCAGCTGCAGCCAGGGCACCTCTACACCAGCTGCAGTCAGGGCACCTCTACACCAGCTGCAGTCAGGGCTCCTCTACACCAGCTGCAGCCATTGCACCTCTACACCAGCTGCAGCCATTGCTCCTCTACACCAGCTGCAGCCATTGCTCCTCTACACCAGCTGCAGTCAGGGCACCTCTACACCAGCTGCAGCCATTGCACCTCTACACCAGCTGCAGTCAGGGCACCTCTACACCACCTGCAGTCAGGGCACCTCTACACCAGCTGTATCCAGGGCACCTCTACCCCAGCTGCAGCCAGGGCATCTCTTCACCTGCTGCTCTGTGCCCAGAGTCTCCCTGTGTGTTTGATGCCTTCTGGAGGAAGTGCTGCCATGGAGGATGTTCTCTCATCAGCTCCCTACAACCAGCCTGCTGTCTTCCCACACTCATCTCACACACAAGCTGTTCATAAATGCCCAGACCAGGCCCTCTGGGACGTGGTGAGTGGCCATGGTGGTGCAGGGCTGCTACTTGGAGTCAGTGCTCTTAGAGGGCTTTTCCAGGCAAGCAGTTCCATGAGTCTGTCATCTCCTGAGCTCAGCACTGCTTATTTTGGCTGACACACTGGTTTCACACTGCTCTGGGAGGGGTAAGGTCTCCCCAGACTTAGAGAGGGTGCATGAGAAAGTGATTCCTTGGTAAGACACTCTGGTGAGACATCACCTGGAGCTCTGTGTCCAGCTCTGGAGCCTCTGTTCCAGGAGGGATCTGGAGGTGCTGGAAGGTGTCCAGAACAGGGCCATGAGGATGAGCAGAGGGCTGGAGCTGCTCTGCTCTGAGGTCAGACTGAGAGAGTTGGGGTTGTGCAGGCTGGAGAAGAGAAGTCTCCCAGGAGACCTAATTGTGGCCTTCCAGGATCTGCAGGGGGCTCCAAGAAAGCTGGGGAGGGACTTTTGAGGGTGTCAGGGAGGGATAGGACTGGGGGGGGTTGGAGCAGAACTAGAAGTGGGGAGATTCAGATTGGATGTGGGGAAGAAGTTCATCCCCAGTTCTGCCCAGGGAGGTGGTGGCAGCTTCCTGGCTGGAGGTGTTTGCAGCCAGGCTGGAGGTGGCTGTGAGCAACCTGCTGTGGTGTGAGGTGTCCCTGCCCATGGCAGGGGGTTGGGACTGGATGAGCCTTGAAGTCTCTTCCAGCCCTGACAGTTCTGTGGTTCTGTGATTCCATGGTGGAGGACTGGATGCTTCCATGGCACCTCTCTGGGAGAACAAGGAGAAGGCCTCTACCAGCCCCACCAGAAACCCAAGGGTCCTGCTCCACAGGAGGGCAAAGATTTCACTGAATTCTTTATGTTCCTTCCCATTCTCCACCCCCAATTGCTTGGACTTGGCACCATCAGTTCCCTTCTTGGCCACAGACTTATCATCTGCCCCTTGCCACAGGGAAGTCTCAGGTGCCAGGAGGATTCCACTCCTCCAGGAGTGCTCCAGCTGTGGAGAAGGGCAGAGCAGGGCAGGAGGGCCTCTGGTTTCTGCAGGGTCTCATCTTGGTGTCCTGCTTTGGTGAAACAGCCCTGGCTGGGCAGCAGGGCAAGGCTGTGGTTTGCCACATCCTGCCTCCAACCCTTGGGGCAGCTGGAGCCCGGGTGGATAGAATCATAGAATCATAGAACATGAGAGGTGGGAAGGGACCTCCAGAGATCATCGAGTCCAACCCCACTTCCTATCCCCACAGGATAATCAGAGGAGAGGAGCCTATGAGGGAGAGATGGGACACAGCTGGGCTCTGGAGCACACAGGGACAGCCAGGGGGTGGCAGATAGAAAGAGATTGTGGCCTCAGCCAGCAAGGGAGGCACTGAAGGTTGCTGGACTGAGGGTGAGCAGTCTCTGTGTCTGCAAGGACACTGGGAGCAGGTCACTGGGGTTTGGTCTCAAACTCCTAGTGACTGGTTGGAGATCCAAGCTCTGCTGCACCAAACACAGCTCCAAAGTTCGTGAGCCCCCTTCCAGGAGGGTGCAAGGTGCAGATCTTGTGGCCCTGAAAAATCAGAGACCAAACAGGACAACAGCCATGGGAGGCCCTAAAGGAAGGGGCCAGGGAGCACATTATTGCCACATCATAAGGAGCAGAGCCATGGTAGGATGTCCTGCATGGATACAGCCACCTCGAAACACCACCCAGCAAACCCTCAGGGGTGCCAGCAGCAGCCAGGCTCCAGCATGCAGAGTGAATGGGAGCAGCCTCAGAACAACACCCAAGTTAAAGTCTAAGCAGAGATGGTCTCTGCAGGTGCAGAACACCACTGCAGGGCTCCTTTTCAGGGCAGGGCAGCGCCTCAGAGATGACTTCTCGCAGCACAGGGCTCCTCTGCCCACATGAGGAAGGGCTGCCAAGGACCAGGAGCTTGAGAAGCTGGTGACAGAATTATTGTGGATAACCTTTGCTCCTGGATGGAGCATTCCCAGCTGCCCTGGAGCTGGGGCAGGGAGCCAGAGGGCTGTGTCTGTGCCGCTGCTGCTGTGGATTCATGGTGTGTAGGGCAGAGCAGGGGGGCAGGGAGGGAGGCAGGCTGCAGCTTGGGCTGTTGTGCCAGGCTGAGGGTGCAGCAGGGCTCCTGCCCAGCCCTGCTGCTCTGAGACCTTGAAGATCATTTGCCAGGGCAGGCTGGGGCAGGACTCTGGGGTGTTGTCATTTGGAAAAGAAGAGGAAAGAAAAAGGTCATCCACGGTTCTGCAAAGAGATCTCCTTGTCCTGGTTCCCCAGGAGGAGAGGTAGTGGCAGCCTGAGTTCCCAAGCACTTGGGGGTCCACTTCAGTGCACAGAGACCAAAGTCCCCACAGCTTAGCACAGTTTTAAAGGCTGCCAAGAGCTCGATGAGAGCAAGGCCATCAGAGCCCTTTGCAGTGCCTGAAGCAGCGCTGGGGACACAGCTGCCCTGCAGCAGACATGCTGGAAGCCGTGGGCTGCCCTGGCAGCTGCCCAGCCACTCAGACACCCAAATAACCTCTGGGGTTCCTTGTAAATGGATACAAACTGCTGCATTTCCAGCAAGCATTGTGATGCCTGTGAATCAGCATTTCCCTACAAAATGGTTTCAGCAGAAAATTCCCTGTGAGATCCAGGCCTGATAAGGGCTGGAGGCTTGGCCACAGCCCAGGCAGTGCTGAGCCATGGGGCAGAGCTGGAGAGCAGTCCCCTGGGGCCATGCTGCTGGGGCCTGACCTTTCTGCAGGGGCACTGCCTGGCCTGGGCATCTCAGCTGCTATCTATAGCCAGGAGCAGCAAGTGCTGTGCAGAGAGGCTCCAGCAGCCCCTCCAGGCAGCGAGCTGCAGCTGGGGGGCAAGAGCTGCTGGCAAGGACAGTGTCCAGTGGAAAAGACACCTCACAGCAACTGGAATGGAAACCAGCTCCCTTTGGAGAGAAATCATCCCAGTGGGGGTTCTGCTCCTGCAAGTGCTGCCACACAGAGCAGCTGAGTCACAGAGCCACAGATTGCATCGGGGTTGGAAGGGACCCTCCAAGGGCATCCTGTCCAAGCCTCTGCAGGCAGCAGGGACAGCTCCAGCCGGAGCAGGCTGCCCAGGGACACAGCCAGGCTGAGCTTGAATGTCTCCAGGGTTGGGGCCTCCACCACCTCCCTGGGCAGCCTGTGCCAGTGTCTCCCCAGCCTCCCTGTGCAGAGCTTCCTCCTGATGCCCAACCTGACTCTGCCCTGCTCCAGTTCCAAACCCTTGCCCCTGGTCCTGTCCCCACAGCCCTTCTGAACAGTCCCTGCCCAGCTCTCCTGTAGGTCCCCTTCAGATGTTGAAATGCTGCTCTAAGGTCTGCCTGGAGCCTCCTCCTCTCCCAGATGAACAGCCTCAAGCCCCTTAGCCTGTGCCTATAGGGGAGATTCCCCAGCTCTCCCCAGCTCTGCTGGCAGGGCTGGAAGCCCTCTGCTGTGAGCCAGGCTTGGTCTCTTCTCAGAGAGGGAGCTTGGGAGTGGAGAGAAGGGAGAAAGGTTTGGTGCTGAGGGTGGGGAGAGCCTGGCCCAGGCTGCCCAGAGAGCTGGGAGCTGCCCCATGGCTGGCAGCAGTGCAGGGCAGGTTGTCTGGGGCTGGGAGCAGCCTGCTGTGGCTGGGGCTGTCCCTGCTGGCTGCAGGGGCTGGGCTGGAGGAGCTGTGAAGATCTCTTCCAACACAAACCAGTCTGAGATCCTATGAAACAGTGAAGTTAAATTGCTCCCTCTCAGAACCACCTGCAGAGGTCTTCTCTGAGTGTTGCACAGCCTCTGAGCTCTCTGAAGTTGCCTTTACTGGTCCAACATGCAGGAGCTGCCAGGCAGGTCCTGCAGGCTGAGGACAGCACAGGCTGTGTGAGGGCACTTGGTTGCTCCAGCAAAGAAGCCAACCCCAACTCTAAATGAGATTCAAATCTTCCCATCAAGCAGTTAGGGTTGGTGCCCCCAGATCTCCCATTAATTACCTGCTGCATGCAGGAGTCACTTGCTGCTTCTGCTCCTGCTTCTCTCCTGCAAAATGAGATCCTTTCCCTGCCCCTGCTGCTCCAAGCTCATGCTGACAGACTCCTCCCTTGGTGTACAGGAGGGTGGCTTCTGCTCAGGTCACCATCAGGCAGCCGTTCAGCAGCCTCTCTGGATGGGGGGAGCAGCAGGCACACTGCAGCCCAAGCTAACATCTGGCTTGGCCTTGGGCTGAGGGGAGGACAGAGCAGGGAGGCAGTCTGCTGCTTCTGCCAAGTTACCTGCTTGGAGCTGTGGCTCTTGGTAGCTCTTCCATGCAGCAGAGCACAGCTCTGTAGCAAGGCTTGTCCTAAAGATTTCAGCCCCTTGGAGAGAGAGATACTGAGGTCAGTTACTGTCCAAAGCCAGTTCAGAAATGTCCCTGGGAAGTGGTCTGAGCTGGTGGGGTTTGAAGGAAGAGCTTCCTCTTAATGTGTAGTGAAAATGTCTGAAGATAGAATCACAGAATCTCCTCAGCTGGAAAAGCTCTCTAAGAGCATTTGAGTGCAACCAGCAGCCCAGCCCCACCATGGCCACCAAACCATGGCCCCAGGAGCCATGGCCACAGCTTGCTGCAACACCTCCAGGCATGGGGACTCCACCACCTCCCTGGGTAGCCTCTGCCAGGCCCTGATCACTCTGGCAGCAAAGACATTTTTCCTCCTCTCCAACCTCAGCCTCCCCTGGCACAATTTCAGGGAATTCCTTCTCCTATCACCTGAGACTGGGGAGCAGAGCCCAACCCCCAGCTCACTGCAGCCTCCTCTCAGGGAGCTGCAGAGAGCAAGGAGGTCTCCCTCAGCCTCCTCTGCTGCAGGCTCAACACCCCCAGCTCCCTCAGCTGCTCCTCCCCAGCCCTGTTCTCCAGACCCTTCCCCAGCATCAGCTTCTCCTGGCACAGTGGAGAGCAGCTCTGGGTGATCCATAGGCACAAGCAGGCAGTGTGGGAGCTCATGGGAAGGTTGGGCTCCATCTCTTCCAATACTCTCCTGCAAAGCTGCATTTTAGCCTCCCCTCAGCACTCAGAAGTTCAACCCCACTGCTGTGAGGTTGTGTATAATTGTGTCCCAGAAAAGAACAGAATGGGATTAGATGTCCTTGAAAGCAAATTCTGCTGATCAACAAAGGGAGAGCCAACCCTTCACTCCAGTTCTGAATGCCAGGGGCAGCTCAGCAGCAGATTTATAGCTGGGGGTTGAGGCAGCGCTGTGACAGGGTGGATGTGGCTGTGGATGGAGGCACTTGGGGCACAGAGTTGTTTGCAGATGTGCACTGCCAGTCCCCTCTGCTGAGGGGAAGGACTCCTCCTGGAAGCAGAAATTGTGTTCCCAACAAGGGCTGCTCCAGGTCCTCCTTCAGCAGCTGTGGCAGTCAAATAAACTCTCACCCTGTAATTGGAGCTTCTGCCCAGGTAGAGCAGCAGCAAGAAGACTTTTGGTCAATATCTAGAAACAACCTTGAAAGAGAGTGGTGGTGGCCCAGGGCCTGCTGAGAGCCTTCAGCAAACACAGGAGTCAGATGGTAGAAGGAGAATTGAAAGCATTTCATATTCCTCCCCTGTGGGGCCAGGCTGGGAGAGTTGGGGCTGTGCAGCCTGCAGAAGAGAAGGCTCCAGGGAAACCTCAGAGCAGCCTTGCAGGACCTGAAGGGCTCCAGGAGAGCTGGGGAGGGACTCTGGACAAGGGCTGGGAGTGCCAGGATGAGGAACAATGGCTTTGAGCTGGGAGAGGGGAGACTGAGAGTGGAGAGGAGGAAGAAATTGTTGGCAGTGAGGGTGGGGAGAGCCTGGCACAGGCTGCCCAGGGAGGCTGTGGCTCTGCCCTGCCTGGAGGGGTTCCAGGCCAGGCTGGATGAGGCCTTGAGCAGCCTGTGCTGGGGGGAGGTGTCCCTGCCCAGGGCAGGGGGCTGGAGCTGGATGAGCTTTGAGGTCCCTTCCAGCCCAAACCATTAGAGGATTGTATGATTCCAAGCACTGAGCAGAAGCTTCCAACTAAGGAAGTGTGCACTGTGGAGCAGTGGCTTCTGCTTTCAGCTAATTGCCCTTCTTGGTCACTCCCTTGGACATCCATGGCCGTGGGGAGCCTGGCAAGTCACCTGGAAGAGGCATTTCACTAGGAAAGAATGGCTGTGGGTCCCTGTGAAGCACAGCAGTGCACAAGTGCTGTGGACCTCAGTCGCGAGAGAAGGTCCAAGAGCCTTGGTTGATAGCTGATCTCTCCTTGCAAAGCCTTCAGCTCCCAGCAGCTCTTGCATCCCTTGAGAAACACAGCACAGTGCAGACCCTCTCATTTTTCCCTTCCCCTGTTGCACCTGAAAGGGAAATTCTGCTCTGAAGTGTCCTCACCATGCCCTTGGAAGGTGTTGCTGACCACTGCAAATGCAGAGGTTGGCTGGGATCAGCCTGTGGGGTGAACAGCAGAACCAAACCCTGCCGTGTGCATGGGTGAGTGGAGATACCAGGGACAGGCAGCTGCAGCCAAGGGCTTGGAAGAGGCTTCTGGGCAGTGCTGGGCCACGTGCAGGAAGAAACGAGGGGCAGAGGGAGATGTGCACCCGCAGCACAGGAGGCCAAGGGCAGCCTGGGCTGCAGCCAAAGCAGCGTGGCCAGAGCTGGAGAGAGGACCCTGCCCCTCTGCTCTGCTCTGGGGAGACCTCCCTGCAGGGCTGGGGCCAGATATGGAGCCCCCAACACAAAAGAGACCTGGAGCTGCTGGAGAGGGTCCAGAGGAGGCCACAAAGATGAGCAGAGGGCAGCAGAACCTCTGCTATGGGGACCGGCTGGGAGAGTTGGGGCTGTTCAGCCTGGAGAAGGCTCCAGGGAGATCTCAGAGCAGCCTTCCAGTGCCTGAAGGAGACCTCCAGGCAGGCTGGGGAGGGACTGTTCAGGAGGGCTGTGGGGACAGGCCCAGGGGCAAGGGTTTGGAACTGGAGCAGGGCAGAGTCAGGTTGGACATCAGGAGGAAGCTCTGCACAGGGAGGCTGGGGAGACACTGGCACAGGCTGCCCAGGGAGGTGGTGGAGGCTCCATCCCAGGAGCCATTCAAGATGAGCTTTGCTGTGTCCCTGGGCAGCCTGCTCTGGCTGGAGCTGCCCCTGCTGCCTGCAGAGGTTGGAGAAGATGCTCTTGGAGGGTCCCTTCCAACCCAAGCTGTGAAGCTGTGGCATGGGTGCCCACTTGTGATTCAAGCACTGCTGTCCTCTGCATGACCAAACCAGCTCCTTGCTGCCAGTGAAGGAGCAGCTCCCCTTAGTGACAGTGATGCAGCAGCACTGCCAAAGGGCTCTTGGTGCCACCTACACCCTAGGCATTTGGGTCAGGAAGAGTAGCACCTAAGGCTTGTGACAGGAAGGGTTGGTCAGAGCTGGGCTGGCAGGACCCATGTCTGTTGATCCTCCTGTGACTGAGAGCCAGAAGCTCCTGTACCCAACAATGCAGAGAGAGACTGGGGGAAATATTTCTCCAGTGATGCTGGAACAAGCAACTTCCCCTGCCCCTTGTGCAGCCTTGAGAGCTCTGCAGTGACTCTTTGGCTTTTTAATTATCCCTGGTATTTCTGCTGCTGTTTCTCACTTCTTCCCAGCATTTGTCCTCTCAGAAATGACTTCCTCATTCTCCACTTGATAGGCTCCATAACTCCTGAGAGATGTCAGCCTGCTGCAGCCCTCTCTCCCCACCCCACGGAGTCAGTGGTGGGCCCAAGCTATCTGATTGTAGCAAAACATGGCAAGAGGCTGGCCCCAGGATCTGCTGACCATATATAGGCTTGAATAGCCTTTGGGGAGATGCTGGTGGATATCTCTGATCAGCACAGGGCAACCAGAAATCATCATGAAACAGCCATCCCAGCAGTCCTCTGTCAGGCACTCTAGAATCATGGACTCATGGAATAGCTCAGGTTGGAAGAGATCATCTACTCCAGACCCCTGCCAGGGGCAGGGACACTTCCCTCTAGCCCAGGATGCTCAAGGCCTCATGCACCTGGGCTGGGGAGGCCAGCACTGAACCCAGGACTCCAGATGTGGTCTCGCTAAGGCAGAGTAGAGATGGGGAGAAGCTCCCTCCAGCTGCTGGTCACAGTCTTTTGGATGCACCCCAGGATCTCATTGGTCTTTCTTGGCCACCAGGGCACATTGCTGGCTCATGAGGAACTTCTTGTCCCCCAGCACTCCCAGGTCCTTCTCCACAGAGCTGCTTCTCAGCAGCTCCCCCCTCACTTTTCCTGCTGCAGGGGGTTGTTCCTCACCAAGAGCAGGACCCTACCCTTGCCCTGGTTGACCTTCATAGAATCACAGAATTGTCAGGGCTGGAAGGGACCTCAAGGCTCAGCCAGCTCCAACCCCCTGCCATGGGCAGGGACACCTCACACTGCAGCAGCTTGCTCACAGCCACCTCCAGCCTGGCTGCAAACACCTCCAGGCAGGAGGCTTCCACCACCTCCCTGGGCAGCCTGTGCCAGGCTCTCACCACCCTCATGGGCAACAACTTCTTCCTGACATCCAATCTCAATCTCTCCACTTCCAGTTTTGCTCCATCCCCCCCAGTCCTATCCCTCCCTGACACCCTCCAAAGTCCCTCCCCAGCTTTCTTGTAGCCCCCTTCAGATCCTGGAGGGCCACAATGAGGTCTCCTGGGAGCCTTCTCTTCTCCCAACAGAACAGCTCCAACTCTCTCAGTCTGTCTCCAGAGCAGAGCAGCTCTAGGCCTCTGCTCATCCTTGTGGCCCTTCATGAGGTTCCTCTGCCCAGCTCTCACCCTGGTCAGGTCTCACTGGATGGCAGTACAGCCACTGCTCCCACTTTGATCACCCACACTGCCTTGCTGCATCTCACCCCTAGTCCTGCTGGAGCTGTCAGGATCCTGCTGAGACACAGCATTCTGTTGGTGTAGTGGAAAGAAGCAGAAAGGCAATTTCCAGGCCCAAGAACCTGGGTTTGAAGGGTCTCATCATCACATCTGAGTAATTTCTGTAACTCACAGAGCAAAGTGGGCATCTGAGAAGGGCTGCTGGGGTGGGGAGGGGGTGGAGGAGAGGGCAGAGGTGAGGCGCGGAGGGAGCAGTGCCGGCGATGCAAACAAAGGCTGAGAGCTTCAGGCCTGCATTCTCTGTGTAAACTCCTTTGTGCTAAGAATAACCTGCCTGGACAGTGTCCTACAGCATGCTGCAACCCAAAGGGCATTTGGGTCTGACAAATGAAGGCTAATAGAGAGAAGCTGTTCCCATCCCAGCCTGCGGATTGGAACCATGTGCGGAGCCATCGGAGCGCAGGCTGTGCTGACAGCCCCGCGCTGGGAGCGGGCTTTGGGAAGTGCCAGACTGCACCACTAAGTTCATTAGCATTTGCCATAAGGGAAAACAGCAAAGGTTGACTCCAGCAAGCAAACCTCCAGCTCAGATCCTATCGCTGCGCCCAAGATGTTTGCTTTGGAAACACCTCTCTGGGGTTCCTGTCCTGCTGCTCTCCACATGCTCTCCGCGGACAGCTTCGGCTTTCGCTCCGCCTGGGCTTGGACTCCGGCCCGGGAGTGTGCTCAGTGTCAGCACTCCCAGCTGCAGACAATGTGCATGCTGGAAGGTTAGCCACTGGATGATGCCCCCGTGGTGCCCACAGGCTGGGCAGGTCGGCGTGCAGCAGGGGCCGGGGTGGACACCCCAGGGAGGGCCCAAAGGCAGGCAGCAGCTGCAGGCAGGGAGCGCAGCGGAAGCTTTGGTTCCGAGGCTGTTTATCATCCATCTCTTGCTGATTGTCTGCTCACAGCCCTCTGTCCTTCCTTCAGGATTTGAAGGTAATAACAGACCCTGAGTTTTGACTTGACAACAATATTTTTATGTGGAAAACCCCACAATTGCACCTCCTGGTTGTTCCTCTCTGGGCAGGAGATGCTAAGCAGAGCGGTGAGGCCAAACACCTCACCCCAAACACTGCAAGCTGAGGAGCAAGAACAGATCAGGCACAGCACAGAGGCTGTGACATCTGTGACAATAAGCAGTGTACCTGTGACTGGGTGTGATGTACCTGCCTCAGATTAACAGATTCACAGAATGGGTTGGATTGGAAGGAACCTCAAAGCTCATCCAGCTCCAACCCCCTGCCCTGGGCAGGGACACCTCCCACCAGCACAGGCTGCTCAAGGCCTCATCCAGCCTGGCCTGGAACACCTCCAGGCAGGGCACAGCCACAGCCTCCCTGGGCAGCCTGTGCCAGGCTCTTCCCACCCTCACTGCCAACAATTTCTTCCTCCTCTCCACTCTCAGTCTCCCCTCTCCCAGCTCAAAGCCATTGTTCCTCGTCCTGGCACTCCCAGCCCTTGTCCAAAGTCTCCCCCCCCAGCTCTCCTGGAGCCCTTCGGGTGCTGGAAGGCTGCTCTGAGGTCTCCCTGGAGCCTTCTCTTCTGCAGGCTGCACAGCCCCAACTCTCCCAGCCTGTCCCTGTAGCAGAGGCTCTCCAGCCCTCTGATCATCCTGTTGGCCTCCTCTAGACCCTCTTCAGCAGGTCCAGGTCTGTCTTGTGTTGAGACACCCTATCTGGCCACTGCAGGTGAAGTCTCTCCAGAGCAGAGCAGAGCAGAGCAGAGCAGAGGGGCAGGATTCCCTCTCTACATCTCTGGCCAAGCTGCTTTGGATGCAGCCCAGGCTGCCCTTGGCCTCCTGTGCTGCCAGTGCCCATTACTAGCTCCTGCCCAGCTTCTCCTCCCCCAGCACCCCCAAGTCCTTTCCTGCAGGGCTATTCTCAGTCTCATCATCCCCCAGCCTGGGTTGGTACCAAGGACGTACCACATCTGACAGAGTCCTGCAAGTAGGAGATGTGCAGCTCCATGCCTGTGATGCTATGGATGTGTGGGGCAGGAACAGATCCTGCAGCATCCATTGGAGGGTGCCTGTCCCTGTGCTGGGAGCAGGACTTGAGTGCACCAGGACAGTGCATTCAGCACAGCCCAGGCTGGTATTGGTCATGACATGTAGCAGTGTAATGGTGGAAAGAGAAATTGTGACACTTCTGGGGCTTCTTGGCTTGGTAAGGACCCTGTGTGCTCTGTGCAGTGCTCTGCAGAGGGAGAATCCAGCTGTGGCTCATGCACCTCCTCTGTTCATCTCACCCCCATAAAAAACAGTCTACAAAGCAAGACTGCATCTGCATGGCAGCTGGAGGCTCTGGGGCTCCAGGGAGTGGTGGGAATGGGGTCAGAGACAGTGAAGGGATGGCCAAAAATCCAGCGAGGTCTCTGCTGCCGAACTCCCCCTGCCCTCTGGTGCTGCAGAGACGAGAGCTCACCGGCGTGCCGGCATGCCTGCCAGGGCAGGGGGAGCACCATGTCAGCCCCCAGCCAGCAGGCATGGCTGGGGACAGGGCAAGTGACAGCTCCAAGAGGGCAGGTAGAGAGCCAGGAGCATCTGCCAGGCAGGGAGAGCTGCCTGCTGCAGGAGGAAAGGCTGCTGCTCCCATCTGCACTCCACGTGCTGCAGGGGGTCTCCAAAGCAGACCTCGAGGCCCTGTTTGCTTTTTGTGGCTGCATCCAAAAGAGCAGCAGCTTGCCTGGGCTGGGGGCACATTCTGAGCTGTTGTCCATGCTGCAGCATCTGCTGTGCTGCACTAAGCCTGCACTGCCAGGACAGAGACACTCAGATCAGCTGTCTGGAGCAGCAATGTCCTCCTGTGGTGTCCAAGGATCATGGATGTGTTTTGATTGGAAGAGGCATTGAAGTCCAACCACTGACCAGCACTGCCAGGGCACCACTAAACCATGGCCCCCAGCACCGCAGCTCTGAAACCCCTCCAGGGATGGGGACTCCACCACTGCCCTGGGCAGCCTGGGACAGGGCTTGATGACCCTTTGGGGGAAGAAATGGTTCCTTGTATCCAGCCTAAACCTGCCCTGGTGCAGGCTGTTTCCTCTTGTCCTGTCCCTTGTTACCTGGGACAAGAGCCCAACCCCCACCTGGCTCCAATCTCCTCTCAGGGAGCTGTAGAGAGCAATGAGTTCTCTCTCAGCTTCCTCTTCTCAGGCTGAAGAACCCCAGTTCCCTCAGCTGCTCATCACCAGACTTGTGCACAGGACCCTTCACCAGCTTATTTGCTCTTCTTTGGACAGGCTCCAGCACCTGACAGAACCACAGAATGGTCTGGGTTGGAAGAGGCCTCCAAAGGTCACCCAGTCCAACCCCCTGCAGTCAGCAGGGACATCCTCCACTAGATCAGGCTGCCCAGAGCTCTGATGAGCTTCACTCTTCCTGCTGTGCCCTTGGTGCTGCGCTGGGGCTGCAGGCAGGCTGGCAGACCCCAGGGGCATGTCGTAGGCAGGCTCGGCGCGGCAGGGGCAGAGCCGGCAGGGGCAGAGCCGGCAGGGGCAGGCAGCGGTGCATGGCTCACACGTGTGCAGTCCCTCTCTGCCCAGCTGTGCCGGGATGCGCAGCCCTGCTCTGTGTCTCATGCCGTTCATAATCCCCTGGATGTCTTTGTTTAAAGTAGTGCAGTGGAAGTGCTATTTTAAGGCTCCATTGAGGCAGGCGGAATGCGAGCCCCGCTGCCGCTGGCCGCTCCGCGCTCGCTGCTTATCTGCGGCTATTTTGTCTGCCGCGAGGGTGGAGATTTCGCTCCCCGGGCGATTTCGCTTTCACAATTTACATTTCGTCCGCCTGCAGCAGCCACAACAGCCTGCGGGAGGTCGCGGCCCGGTGCTCCTGCGGCGCTGGGCAGTGCGCCGGGGGGTGCCGAGGGGCAGGTCCTGCCAGGTGCTCGCCGGGCAGAGCCTGGAGCTGGCAGGCTGGGGCTGGAGTCGGGGGGAAGTGCGGCTTGCTCGCAATTCATCAAGTAGCTACGAGCGGTGTTTGGCTCTTCAGCTGGAGATAAGGCTCAGCTGACTTTGCTGCGTGTTCGGAAAGTACTTTTGTTTCCTGGAGCGCCTCCGAGTTAAACTCCCGCCCCTGGAGGCTGAGTCGCTGTGGGAGAGGTCCTGGTGGAAGCACTCCTGGGCTGGATGGGATCTGCTCTGTGGCAGGCAGCACATCAGATCTGGACGCTCGGCCTCCCCCGGCACAGAAGTGCTTGGCTTTACGTTTTTTTCTACAGCTGAGCTGGTCTGTTGTGATTGTGGAGTGAAAGTCACTGCTGAAACCCAGGGAAGGGAATGCCTGGGGAGAAAAAAACCAAGGTGTAAAAGCCACAGAATGATAGAATGACAGCACTCCAATAGCTGAAAGGAAAGGGACCTACAAGAGAGCCAGGAGGGACTTCTTACAGGGGCTTGTAGTGGTAGGATGAGGGGGAATGGATTGAGGCTTGAGGAGGGCAGACTCAGACTGGAGAGTAAGAAGAAATTCTTGAGAGCAAGGGTGGTGAGACCCTGGAGCAGGCTGCCCAGGGAGGCCATGGATGCCTCCTGCCTTGTTGCATGAGGCCTTGGGCAACCTGGGCTGGTGGGAGGTGTCCCTGCCCATGGCAGGGGGTTGGAGCTGGATGATCTTTAAGGTCCCTTCCAACCCAAACCATTCTATGAATCTATGAATGAATTGTTTGTAGGCAGAGGTTGGTCTCTTCTGCCAGGCAGGCAGCACCAGAACAAGAGGACACAGTCTCAGGCTGCGCCAGGGCAGGTTTAGGCTGGAGGTTAGGAGGAAGTTCTATACAGAGAGAGTGATTCCCCTTTGGGATGTGCTGCCCAGGGAGGTGGTGGAGTCACCATCACTGGAGGTGTTCAGGAGGAGACTTGATGGGGTGCTTGGTTTAGTTGATTAGGTGGTGTTGGATGATAGGTTGGACACGAAGATCTTGAAGGTCTCTTCCAACCTGCTCTATTCTATTCTATTCTATTCTATTCTATTCTATTCTATTCTATTCTATTCTATTCTATTCTTTGGGGTGGAGAAGCCCTCTGAGCTCATCCAGTTCAACCACTGACCCAACACCACCATGGCCACTAACACCATGTCCCCAAGTGCCTTGGCCACATGTTTCTGGAGCTCCTAGAGGGATGGTGACTGCACCACCTCCCTGGGCAGCCTGTGCCAGTGCTGGAAAGGAAGTGTTTTAAAGAAGTTTGCAGCAGTAGCCCTGGATAAAATAAAATAAGAAATCAGTCCAAGGAACAGTCCAGGTCGGGGGGGGGGGGGGGGGGAAGAGAAGTGCTGCACAAACACCCTCCCCCCCCCCCCACACACACACCCTGCCCCCAAACCCCCTGATTATAGGAATGCCCCAAACGTTTCTGTTCCCTTGTGCAGGCTGGGCAGGCAGTGCAGCACTAGGGCAGCTTGGCCAGCTCAGGCTTTGCATGGTTACAGCCATGGTCAGCACTGGGGAGTTCCAGCACTGAGGAATCTTAGGTGGGAGTTCTCTCAGCTCAGCTCTCTGGACTCTCCCCCTGCCCCTTCACCCTCCTCCTGGGGTATAGCTAAGTCAGCAGCTAGAGCTGAGAAGTTAGTCAGGGCTGCACAGGGGCAGGCAGGTTCCTCTTCCTTTCTGCTCATCTGTCTTCTCTCCCAGGCACAGGACACTCTTCTTGTAGGGGAAGATGGAGAGGAATTGTCTCCAGCTCCCACTCCTTCAGTCCCTGCCTGGGACAATCTCTTCTCTTGAGGACTGCGCCTCCTGAGGGAGCAGATATGTGAATGATTTTTCCAACTATCTTCTCTTCTCCAGCCCTGGAGAAGGAAACTCTGAGGAGGTGAAGCAGCTCTTTAAAGCAGATCTGATCTGCTGTGCTGCTTTGGTAGTGGGCTTTGGGGATGTCCCAGCTGGCAGCTTTACAGGAGCAATCCTGAATACTTGAACCTGGAGAAGAGAGGCCTGGAGAATTCCATCCAAGTGACAGAGGAACCAGGAGAGATGCCATGGGACTGGGCCAAACTAGACATGTAACCCTGGCATGTTCCTCTCCCTTCTTTCATACCCCTGATTCCTCACTTTGGACTCAGCAGGCTGGAATTACCATGGCTGAGTGACTGGTTTGGGATGGGATCATGCCAGGTGACTGTCCCTCTAGTTCCAGCTCTCCAGGAGAGTTGGGGAAAGGGACTTTGGTCCAGGTATTCTGTGGTAGACTCTGCTGGACTTGCAACCCTTTACAGAGCTTTTTGTTTTGCACATCCTTTATTCTCCCACTGGTGGGAAGTTTCCAGGTCTGCTCTCTCCTGCAGCAGCTTTGGTTGATGAGAGGCAGACACCTCATGCTGCAAACAGCAACAGGGGCTCCCACCACAGGCCAGGCCTCTGGCTTTGAGAGGAGGACCTGTAAAACTTCCTGGTCCTGTTGAGGACAGGCTGCCCAGGCCTTTCCTGGGGGTCCATTAGGGTGGAGAGGAACCAGCTCTTCGTAGCAGGAGCTCAGTGCCCCTCTGGGCCAGGGGCTGGAGCCCCGAAGCTGAGGGCGCCTGGCCGGGGCGGTGCCGGCGGCAGAGCGGTGACTGCGCAGCTGCAGAGCAAGGACATCCTGGCAGGAGCTGCCCTGGGCAGAGGAACACCAGCCAGGTTTGGAGAGCATGGGCTGCCAGGGCTGAGCAGAGCATGTTCCTGCTGGGTATCCACAACACAGGCTGCAGCCCTCCCCTCTGCAGGCTCCCTTGTAAACATTGTGAGCTCCCTTCTGCCCCTGCCCCCGCGGCGCTGATTGATGGCTCTGCTTTCAGCTGGGGCTAAGAATAAAGTGTGAGCTCCAGGCAGAGCTGCTCTCGCTGCCACGGGCCCTGCTGTCATGAGATCAGTGACTCCGAGGACAGGGGAGCTGGCAACACACGGGAGGCGTTGCCGGGGCATTTCTTACCCCCCTGACAAGGGCCAGGACCAGCTCTGTTTAAAGACCCTGGTCTGCTTTGGCAGGCAGCAGCTGGGACCTCTGGGGCCTGGGGTGTTTTTTAAGTGGCACAGGGAGCTCAGGATGATTTACAAGTGAGAAACAACAACATGCCAGTGCCACTTCTGAAGCACATTTTTTTCCCTCTAAATCATTTTCAAGTCTTTTTCTGCAGAGGCTGGAGCCCTGCTGAGGAGCCCTGGCCCAGACCTGCCTTTCTCCCGTTTATGGTCCCCCACGCACAGGCAGGCAGTGCCTCCGCTCCTTGCCCATCCCAGGGCTGCCCTTGGAGAGCTCCAACCCCTGCTCCTGGCCTGCAGGGCTTCCTCAACCGCAGGGCTTCGCATCCTGCCCCTCGGCCGGCACACCCTCGCTGCGCACAGGCACTTGCAGCCCTTGCCTGGCAGCTCCTTCGCTCTGCCCCTGCTGGAACAGCCGGCGGGACAGGGAGGGCTCCGCTAGGCAGGGCGAAACCACCCCAGTCCTCCTCGGCATGGCAAGCAGAAAAACTCATGTTTCAGCTGCATGTATGATGTCATGGGGCTGAAAATAGGGCTGTGTCCTGGAAAAATGAGATTAGCTGCTGGAGGCAAACGAATGGAAAGGTCACTTGGCCACGGCCTGCCCAGCGCTCCCAGCGCCGCAGCAGGGACTTACCGGTGCTGCTTGGCAGGGCCTCCCCGTGATCCCAGGCACTTAGCTCTGTTTTAGACTTTATGAAAAATTGATTGACTCCTTTTGCCCGAGAATTTAGGTGAAAGAAGGAATAAAACGTTGTTTATGGACAGCCTGCTCTCCCCATAAGCAGCAGGGGCCAGCTCGGTAAGAGCAGGGCATCAAGTCCTAATGCTGCAAAGTACCTGTGTGTTTGACATGGCAGCGGGAGCTCCTCTGGGATTATCTCCTCTGGAGCAGCTCCTGAAGCTAAACAGAAACAGCAGTGAACATTTTCCATTCTTTCTGCCTCCAAGCAGCTTCTTGCACCCTCTGGCACAGACCACATCCTGCCTAGGTAGCACCCATCCATCCAGTGAGGCAGATTGCAATGGGTGGAGGGCAGGGCTCCGGCCCTCAGCACCCCAGCGCGGTGCTGGTGATACTGGGATGACTGAGCCCCTGTGTGCCAGGCTGTGGGGTGCAACAGACCTGGGCTGTCTGAGCCCCTGTGTGCCAGGCTGTGGGGTACAACAGACCTGGGCTGTCTGAGCCCCTGTGTGCCAGGCTGTGGGGTGCAGCAGGCTTCTCCTGTGGGTGTTACTCCCTCACTGATTCCCTAGGGCAGCACTCTTCTTCCCAAACACCAGCCAGTGCCCTGCAGTGAAGGAAGGCTGGTGATGGTTGGTGATGCCTGGTGTGCTGAGAGAGCTGTTTCACTGTGGCAGGTGTGCAGCATCACCTGGGGTGGGCCTCACAGGGGTGAGACCCAAGTGGTTTTGTTCATCTGCTTTAAAAGCTCAAATGAGAGGCTTCTTGTCTGGCACAGACACAGCAGCTGAGGAACAGCACTCAGGGGAGACCTAGAGCTGCACTGCTGGAGGTGAGCACTGCATGACAGGAAGGTGATTGCTCTGTTCTCATCTCCTGCTATTGGCCACTGCCAGTGGCTGGGTTGTTGGCCAGGAGGGCTGTAGTCGGCCAGGAGGGCTGTAGTCACCCAGGAGGGCTGTAGTCACCCAGGAGGGCTGCCTTTATGTTCCCCTTCATCTGGAATTAAAGGCTCTGCCATCTTCCAGAGCAGGCAGGGTGCAGAGACACTTCCTAGGTTGGCTGCATCTTACTTCTAGTTGGCCATGGAAAGGGAGCTCCCTCTTGAACAGTGCTTGCTCTGTGGTGCTGCTCTTTACCTTGGCTCTGCAGAGCCCAAACCAGGCTAGAGGGACAGCTTTGCTAATTTAGGGGACTTGAGCATCTCCCCTGTGAGGAGAGACTGAGAGCCCTGGGGCTGTTGAGTCTGAGAGGGATCTGATCAATGTCTATCAATAGCTGAGGGGTGGGGGACAAGTGGAGGGAGCCAAGTTCTTTTGGGTGGTGCACAGCAATAAACCAAGGAGCAGTGGAGACAAACTTGAACAGAGAAGGTTTCAGCTCAACATGAGGAGAAACTTCTTTGCAGTGAGGGTGGCAGAGCCCTGGGGCAGGCTGCCCAGGGGGGTTGTGGAGTCTCCTTCTCTGGAGCCTTTCCCACCCCACCTGGATGCATTCCTGTAGTGGTCCTGCTTTGGGTAGGGGAGTTGGACTGGATGATCTCTGGAGGTCCCTTCCATGCCCTAATGTTCTGTGATTCTGTGACTCATTCCCCTGCCCAGGCTCATACCTGACAGGCTGAGTTGCAGCCCTGCTGGAAAGGACCTGGGACTTGTGGTGGGTACCAGGCTGAATACGACCCAGCAGTGCACCCTCCTTATGGTCAAGGCAGGGCACTGGCAGGAAGAGCCTGGCCAGGGAATGGAGGACATTTGACTGCTTCCCTCTGCCCCTTCCTGATGAGAGCACTCCAGGAGGAATGTGCTCTGTGCTGGGTCCCCTGCCTGATGGTGGATGGGAGAAACTGGAGGTGGTGCAGAGGAAAGCTTAAGCAGATGGCCTTCAAAGCAAAGTGGAAGAAGCTGGGCTGGTTTGACCAGGGAAGAAGGAGGCTCAGAGGGAATCTGAAAGCAGACAGCAGCTGTCTGAAAGGTAGCTACAAAGGCAACTGCATCAAACTGCTCTCAGCAGTGGGAGACAGCACAGCAAATGCCAAAAGCCACTTGTGGTAGGAAGCTCAGACTCAGCCTCCAGCTGAGGCTCCAGCATGAGGCTGATGCAGCACTGAAGCAGACCTCCCAGAGAGGCTGTGGGCTTCCATCCCTGCCAGTGGAAGGCTCAGGCAGACAAGCTGTGGCCAGCCTGAGCTGGCTTTGCTGCTAAGCCCTCTTTGTGGAGGAGCAAGGACAAGGCTCAGAAGGTCCCTGTGGCTCTGGGCTTCTTTGCTGGTGTCAGGGGTGCTGTTACAGCAGCCACAAGGAGAGGACATCATGCAAGGGGCACTCCCCCTAAACACAATTTCATTTTCATGAGGTGAGGACCTTGCAGCCAGCAAAGCTCCCCACCAGCCTCTACCTGCTCCTCTGCCCTGCAGCTGGATCACAGAATCAACCAGGTTGGAAAAGACCTTCGAGTCCAACCTAGCCCTGAACACCATCTGATCAACTCAACCATGGCACCAAGGGCCTCATCCAGGCTCTTCCTAAACACCTCCAGGGATGGGGACTCCACCACCTCTCTGGGCAGCACATCCCAAGGGCCAGTCTCTCTGTCTGGGAAGAACTTTCTCCTCACCTCCAGCCTAAACCTCCCCTGGCACAGCTTGAGACTGTGTCCTCTTGTTCTGGTGCTGCTTGCCTGGGAGAAGAGACCAACCCCCACCTGGCTCCAACCTCCCTTCAGGGAGCTGCAGAGAGCAATGAGGTCTCCCCCTGAGCCTCCTCTTCTCCAGGCTAAGCAACCCCAGCTCCCTCAGCCTCTCCTCACAGGGCTGTGCTCCAGACCCCTCCCCAGCTTTGTTGCCCTTCTCTGGACACCTTCTCAACATCTTTCCTAACCTGAGTAGCCCAGAACTGGACACAGGACTCAAGGTGTGGCCTCAGCAGTGCTGAGCAGAGGGCAGGATGACTTCTCTGCTTCCAGCCCTCCTCGAGGTCTTTGCTTTCCAGCACCACCAGCCAGCTGCTGGGTGGAAATGCCTCTTGACCTCCTTTGGTGCAGAGCGTGTGCTCTGCCTCAGGGAGATGGATTCTGTTTGACTTATCTCAAAACAGGACAGACTCACACATATTCCCCTGGGTGCTGGGAATGCAGCCTCTGAAGGGGATGTTGCACAGCCTCTCTTCCTGAAGATGGCTTTGTTTTCCCAAACAAAGTGGCACAAAAGCCTTCACAAATACTGCAGCAGGACTCAGATGCTGTGTGGTGCTGCAGCCAGTGCCAGGCAGAGTGTTAGACCTCCAAATCCCAGAGGCTGGGAGGCAGCAGCTTCAAAGATCTGTGCTTTGAGCAGGGAGGTAGGAGAAATGAAGCCCCTGTTTCATGGGCTTGTGGGGGAGCAACACCAACACCCATCCAGCACTTGGGGTTGTTCAGACACAGGCTCTGTGCCATCTTTGAAGTGAAAATGACTTTTAAAGTTTAGTCTAAAGTGTGTTGGTAAATGAGCTCAGGTTCAACAAAGCCAGTTGCCAGGTCCTGTACTTGGGTCACACAACCCCATGGATGCTCCAGGCCAGGGGCAGAGTGGCTGGAAAGTGCCCAACAGAGGAGTTGGGAAGTGATCATTGCTGGACACTGGTGAGGCCACAACTCCAATCCTGGGTTCAGTTCACTCCAAGAAGGACATTGAGGGGCTGGGGCAGCACCAGAGAAGGGCACCAGAGCTGGGGAAGGGTCTGGAGAAAGAGGGCTGGGGAGGAGCAGCTGAGGGAGCTGGGGGTGTTGAGCCTGGAGCAGAGGAGGCTGAGAGAGACCTCCTTGCTCTCTGCAGCTCCCTGAGAGGAGGCTGCAGCCAGGTGGGGGTTGGGCTCTGCTCCCTAGGCTCAGGGGATAGAAGGAGAGGAAATGTCCTGAAATTGTGCCAGGGGAGGCTGAGGTTGAGAGGAGGAAAAATGTCTTTGGTGCCAGAGTGGTCAGGGCCTGGCAGAGGCTGCCCAGGGAGGTGGTGGAGTCCCCATGCCTGAGGCAGACTCCTGAGAGCAGCATGGAGGAGCTGAGCTGCTCCCTGTGACTGCCTCATCAGTGCCTGGAGGATTTCATCCTGCAGGGTCATTTCTGCAGCACTTTTCTCAAATCATAAATTCCTCCAGAAGCAGGGAAAATGACCCAGAAACGTTGGTACCCAGAGCCCCCTGCCTCCTGGAGAGGAGCAGGCAGGGTGAGCTGCAGCACAGAAGGCCAGGGGCAGCCTGGGCTGCATCCAAAGCAGCATTGCCAGAGAGCCAGAGAGGAGATTCTGGCACTTTGCTCTGCTCTGGGCAGACCTCACCTGCAGGGCTGTGTGCAGGGCTGGAGCCCTCAGCACAGGAAGGACCTGGAGCTGATGGAGAGGGTCCAGAGAGGGCCAGGAAAATGCTCAGGGGGTTGGAGCAGCTCTGCTGTGAGGACAGGCTGAGGGAGCTGGGGGTGCTCAGCCTGGAGGGGAGAAGGCTCTGGGGAGACTTCAGAGCAGCCTGCCAGTACCTGAGGGGGGTTAGAAAAAAGATGGAGAGAGACAGTTCCCAAAGGCCTGCAGGGACAGGCCCAGGGGCAATGGCTTCAAACTAGAGCAGAGCAGACTGAGATTGGATGTGAGGAACAAGTTCTGCAGCAGGAGGCTGCTGGAGCACTGCAGCAGGTTGCCCAGGGAGGTGGTTGAGGCTCCATCCCTGGAGATATTCCAGGTGAGGCTGGACAGGGCCTGAGCAACCTGCTCGAGTTGGGGATGTCCCTGCTGAGTGCAGGGGGGTGGACTGGATGAGCTGTGGAGGTCCCTTCCAACCCAGAGCATTCTGTGATTCTGTGATGCTGCAAAGTCCTGCAAGCATCAGATCCAACCACAGGAGAGGAAAGGTCGCAGCCACACCACCTATGTCATCAAGAGCAGCAGCAAGTAGCAGCCAGGGCCCGAGTGGGTCTCAGGCTTGGAAGATGAAAAGATAGAAATGCTGTTGGCTTTGATCCTGGCAGCGTTCCAGGCAGCTGTCAACTGCTGAGCATTGGAACAACCAGGGCCTCCCAAAGGGAAATAACATCTTTGGAATGGGCAGGCTGAAGAAAACACCACATCTGAGATGATGCATTGATGGGGGAAAATAAATTCAGCAGGGAATTTGGTGCTGTGCCGAGCAATGTCCTGCAGATAAGCCTGGCCCAGCGCTTCAGTCACGCACTAATGAGCCCGGGCTCATTACGGCCTATAAATCACCCTGGTGGACCCAGAGCAGGGCAAGCACTGCAGGAATAAATAACAAACACTCCGTGGACAGTGCTGCCCATAGCAAGATGAATTGATCATAAACACAGTTTCCACAGGCTGTGACACCAAGGAGCATTCCTTTGATATCAGCCTTGCCCTTCTTCCCACCAACTTGTTCTCAAATAAACGTCCCAGGGAGTCTTTGCCTCCTTCCTCTGGGCTGTGCAGCCAGCCCCAGGACAGGAGGGCACAGTCTCCAGCTGCACCGGGGGAAGTTTAGGCTGGAGGTGAGGAGAAAGTCCTTCCCAGAAGAGGAGACTCAGGGGTGACCTTATTGCTCTCTACAACTCCCTGAAGGGAGGTTGGAGCCAGGTGGGGGTTGGTCTCTTCTCCCAGGCAGCCAGCACCAGAACAAGAGGACACAGTCTCAAGCTGTGCCAGGGGAGGTTTAGGCTGGAGGTGAGGAAGAAGTTCTATACAGAGAGAGTGATTGCCCATTGGAATGTGCTGCCCAGGGAGGTGGTGGAGTCACCATCATTGGAGGTGTTCAGGAGGAGACTTGATGGGGTGCTTGGTGCCATGGGTTAGTTGTTTGGGTGGGTTGTATTGTATTGTATTGTGTTGTATTGTGTTGTATTTTGGTGGGTTGGATTGGTTGATAGGTTGGATGCGATGATCTTGAAGGTCTCTTCCAACCTGGTGTATTGTATTGTGTTGTATTGTGTTGTAATTGGCCCTTGGGATGTGCTGCCCAGGGAGGTGGTGGAGTCCCCATCCCTGGAGGTGTTCACAGGAGGCTTGGATGTGGCACTTGGAGCCATGGTTTAGCTGTCAGGAGGTGTTGGGTGATAGGTAATAGGTTGGACTTGATGGTCTCTGAGGGCTTTTCCAACCTGGTTCATTCTGTGATCCTAAATAAAAAGAGAAAGGGCCACATCCATACAGAACCCCCCACCCCCCCCAGCCCCCCTTGCCTGCATCCAGCCATTCCCTCAGGCCGCTGCTGGATTCCAGGTTGGGATTCACCTTCAGCTGTCATGGAATCCAAGAATGGTTTGGGTGGGAAGGGACTCCCAGAGGTCATCCAGTGCAGCCCCTGCAGCCAGCAGGGACAGCCCCAACCACAGCAGGCTGCTCCCAGCCCCAAACAGCCTGCCCTGCACTGCTGCCAGCCATGGGGCAGCTCCCAGCTCTCTGGGCAGCCTGGGCCAGGCTCTCCCCACCCTCAGCACCAAACCTTTCTCCATTCTCTCCACTCCCAAGCTCCCTCTCTGAGTTCCAAACCATTCCCCCTTGTGCTGCCACCACAGGCCCTGCTCCAAAGTCTGTGCCCAGCTCTCTGCTCAGCCCTTGAAGCACTGCAAGGCCACCAGAAGGTCTCCCTTGTGCTAGGTCCCTGGCTGTCCCTCTCACTGTAGGTGATGACTCTGGGGTCCCTTTGGAGCTACCCTTCTATTTGCTGCCCTCCAGCACTTGCAATTCCTTTTATCATGGCTTCACTCCCTGCTGTCACCCCCTGGTGCTCACGTCCCTGGAAGGTACCCTGGGAGTCTTGATGCTGCACTGCAGCACAGCATGCCCTGGGTCCTTCCTGAGGGAGAGCTTTCCAGCTGCATGCAGCCAGCTCGTGGCACCGTGGCCCACCTGCAACCAGAGCCCTGCACATGAGAGCTGAAGCAGTGGAAGTGGCAGCACAGAGCTGCATCCCCTGCTCCTGGGGGGGGGTTGTCCAAGGTTCAAAGCAAGCCATCAGGAGGAGCAAGAAGTTGTGTTGCTGTGCCCTGCCCTGGCAAGGTTCAGCTGATGCCCTGCCCACCCCCAGTGCTGTCAAACAAGACCAGGAGGAGCCCCCCTGGGATCACCCTGCTGGGCTCAGGAGCAGCCTCTCCAGCAGCTTCAGGGCTGATTTCCTCTCCCTGGTGCTGCAGGGTTGCAAACTCTTCTTTCATTCTCTGCCTGCTCTCTCCTAGGTGAAACCCACTCATTGTTTTTCACGGGGTCTGTAACTCTTCTCCCTCCCCCAGCCTGGCCCTCCTGCCCAGGCCGATTCCATGGCTGTAGGCACTCCTGGTACCTTGCCTGAGCACAAACCATCTTGCTGCTCCCCTTCCCTGTTTCCATAGGCAGTAGCCAGCTGCTCTGAGGAGGCCTTTCTGATGCATGGCTCTGCAGCTGCTATCTGCCTCCTCGAGCTGCAGAGATGCCAGCAGCCTGCCCTGCTGACCTCCATATCAGACCATCCCTTTCCCTGCAGCACAGTGCATGGCCTTGGCCATCTCTCACCTGCATTTGGCCTGTATGACCTGGGGAATCCTCTGGCAGCCCTAGCACACAAATGGCCTGGAGTGGGCACCACACCTCACCTCACCTCAGCTTCAAGTTGTTCCTCCCAGCATCTGCTTCATCTTTACCAGCCCTGAAGCCTAAATTCTCATGTGCCAAAGCCAAATGCTGTCTCATTTTGCTTCTTGGAAGCAGCAGGGGTCAGGCAATGGGAATGTTGCTGCAGATAAATAGTGGTCAAAGGTTTTGGAATCCTCTACTTGAGTGCAAAACCTGCATGAGCAATGATGGTAGAAGACCTGTGATGTTCCACTGGATAAGTGGCTCTGGTGACCCCCCCCGCCGTGTGCAGCCTTCCCTCTGCTTGTCCTCCATGTTAGCACTGCCTTCAGCTCATGGAGATGGAGGGCAGCAAACAGGAGACTTTCTTGAGTAATCAGAGGCAATCAGCAAGCTCTTAGCTTCCCCTGCTGCTCATTTTCCCTGGGCTGGGAATGAACTGGGCAGCAAAAGAACTGGAAGATGTTTTCAGTGTGGTTCTGGCCGGCACAGATGCTTCTAACAGGGACATTGCTGTGTATTGTTTCTTAACAGGCCCCTCAATTAGTTCTGCCCAGCACAGCACAGTGGGGAACTGGTTTTATCTCCCTGCCTCTAGCCTTGGTGTTGGCTCAGCCAAGGAGGGCTGTCCCCTGCTGCTTCCCAGCGCAGGGCTGGGGAAGCCTTGGAGAGGAGAAAGCTCCGGGACTGGCAGGGTGCAGGAGCAGCCGTGCCCATTGGTCTCGGCTGGCAAACACAGCCATGCCCCCTCTGGCTGGCACCACAGCCCTCCAGGCTGCAGGAAGCGTGCTGGGCTCCTTCCAGCTGAGATGCCACCACCAGACACAGACGTGCAGAGCGCTGTGATGCTTGGGAGAGATCCCAGCCCGGCAGGCGCCTGCACCGCCCCTGCCGCTGCCCTGCCTGCTCAGGGGCCTAGGCAGCAGCGACCTGGACTGCAGCTGCGACCTGGACTGCAACTGCGACCTGGGGCTGCAGCTGCGACCTGGACTGCAGCTGCGACCTGGGGCTGCAGCTGCGACCTGGGGCGCAGCAGCGACCTGGGGCTACAGCTGCAACCTGGGGCTGCAGCTGCAACCTGGGGCTGCAGCTGCGACTTGGGGTTGCAGCTGCGACTTGGGCTGCAGCTGCGACCTGGGGCTGCAGCAGCGACCTGGGGCTGCAGCTGCAACCTGGGGCTGCAGCAGCGACCTGGGGCTGCAGCTGTGACCTGGGGCTGCAGCTGTGACCTGGGGCTGCAGCAGCGACCTGGGGCTGCGGCTGTGACCCGGGGCTGCAGCAGCGACCTGGGGCTGCAGCAAGGCCCAGGGGTGGGTGTGCAAGGTGCCAGGTTCTGCCAGGAGATGAGGTCCTGTTTGGGGAGTGCAGAGCAGCCTGTGGCCTGCAGACATGGCTCTGGAGCTGGCCCGCTCCTGCCTGGGGCATGGCTGGGTGATGTGGATGCACTCCTTTGTGCAGAGGACAAAAATGGGCTCCAAGAAACCACTGCCACTGGGATTGCCCTTCCCTGCCCACCTAGAAATGGTGCAGTCCAAAATACTTTGCACAGAGAAGTGTTCCTACCTCTGTGTGTGTTCTGCTCTGGGTGCCAGGCTGCCCTGGTTGTGTTTTCATGGCCTGCAGCCCTGGCTGTATTTCCTCAGAGCACCTCCTGCTCCTAACCCACATAGGTTGAAGAGGGCAGGAGCCTGTTCATGCATCTAGCACCTGCCTCTGGCTTTGTGGTTCTCTGAATGCACAGCCACAAACTAAGCAGGAAGCCTTCTCTTCCTTCATGACAGAATCCCAGCATGCCAGGGGTTGGAAGGCACTTCTTGGAGTCATCCAGTCCAACCCCCCTGCTCAGGCTTGCCCAGCAGCACCATGCCCAGGGGGGTTGGAAGCTCTCCATACCAGGAGGCTCCACAACCTCTCTGGGCAGCCTGCTCCAGACTCCAGCACCCTCACAACAAACAACTTGCTCCTCCTGTTCAGGTGGAACCTCCTGGCTGCCAGTCTGTGCCCACTGCCCCTTGTGCTGACCCTGGACACCACTGAGCAGAGCCTGGCCCCAGCCTCTTGCCCCCCACAGCTCCTTCAGCTCTTGCTGAGCATTGCTCAGCTGCCCTCTGGGGCTGCTCTGCTGCAGGCTCTCAGCCCCAGGGCTCTCAGCCTTTGCTGCTCCCAGAGCTGCTCCAGGCCCCTCAGCAGCTCTGCAGCCTGCCCTGGGCTCTCTCCAGCAGTTCCCTGTCCCTCTGGAGCTGGGGAGCCAGAACTGGCCCCAGGGCTCCAGCTGTGGCCTCACCAGGGCAGATTCTTAGCTTTCTGCCTGCAGAAGAACAAAGTAGGACATTAAATGGGCATCTGTGAAAGAGAAGCAGCTTTAACAAGCTTAATATTCAGTGATGCACTAATGGCTTCACACAGCCAAGTGGAAAGTGTTGCAGGTGTGGAAAATCAGAGCAGGCTGGAAGGGGCCCAGCTGGGCTTGGGTCAGTCTGACAAAGTGAATTCTTGAGCTGATAGTGAAGAGTTTTGCATTCACAAGGATGATGTCTGCTGAGTCCAGGCAGGAGAGAGGTACAAAAGTGTCATCAAAAGCACCACTAAATGGGTTTATTTTCACTGCTGCCAAGGGTGGGACCTTCCCCTCCACCAGGCTGGTGCCAAGGGCTGCTCTGCACTCACCTGGGATGGAGCAGTCAGCTCGCCCCAGGGGATGCTGTGAGGAAAGAAAAGCTTCAAAGCAGGGAGGAAGAGGGAGAGGCAGAAAGCATCCAGGCTGAGGACGAGGTGGCCATGAGGTGGTGTATGGGCACAGAAGGTGAGGGGCAGCAGGGGACCAGCAGAACTTGCCAAGGCTCCCACTTCAGCTTTTGCTGGTCAGCATTCCAGTGGTGAGACACATCCCAGGAGTGCAGAGGAGAGCACAGGAAAGGTGGAGAAGAAGCTGGGCCCTGGGGGCTGTTCTAGGTCTGGACCCAGGGGGCTGGCTGTTCAGGGTCTGGACCCTGGGAGCTGTTCAGGGTCTGGACAGTGGGGGCTGTCCTGGGTCTGGATCCTGGGGGCTGTCCTGGGTCTGGACCCTGGGGGCTGCCCTGGGTCTGGACCCTGGGGGCTGTTCTGGGTCCAGTGCTGTTTGACATCTTTGTCAGTGATGGGGGGAGTGGCACTGAGGCACCCTCAGTAAGTCTGCTGAGGACACCAAGCTGTGTGGACACCAAGCTGTGTGCTGTGCTGCATTTACTGCAGGGAAGGGATCCCTCCAGAAGGACCTTGACAGGCCTGGGAAGGGACAGTGCCAGCTGCATAAGGTTCAACAAGTCACAGTGAGAGGTCCTATGTCTGGGTTGGGCCAGTCCCAGGCACAAATCCAGGCTGGGTGCACAGTGGGTTGAGAGCAGCCTTGGGGGTGCTGGGTGCTGAGCAGCTCCCCAGCAGCCAGCAGTGCCTCCTGCAGCCCTCAGGCAGCTGGGTGCTGGCTGCAGCCAGAGCAGGGTGGGCAGCAGGGCAGCAGAGGGGATTCTGCCCCTGGGCTCTGCTCTGCTCAGACCTCCCCTCCAATCCTGCCTCCAGCTCTGCTGTCCCCAGCAGCAGCAGGACACAGAGCTGTGGAGAGAGTGCAGAGGAGGCCCCAAAGATGCTGCCAGGGCTGGAGCAGCTCTGCTGGGAGCACAGGCTGAGGGAGCTGGGGCTGTGCAGCCTGCAGAGGAGAAGGCTCCAGGGGCACCTCAGAGCTGCCTGCCAGGACCTGAAGGGATCCTGCAGGAAGGCTGCAGAGAGACTTCTCCTGAGCGTGTCTGAGACAGGCCCAGGGGGAATGGTTTGGAGCTGAGGCAGAGCAGGGTTAGAGTGAGCTGAGGAAGAAGTTCTTCAGTGTGAGGGTGGTGAGGCTCTGGCACAGGCTGCCCAGGGAGGCTGTGGCTGTGCCCTGCCTGGAGGTGTTCCAGGCCAGGCTGGATGAGGCCTTGAGCAGCCTGTGCTGGTGGGAGGTGTCCCTGCCCAGGGCAGGGGCTGGAGGAGATGAGCTCTGAGGTCCCTTCCAACCTGAGCCTTCTGTGATTCCATGATTCTCTGACCCTAAGTGCAGCAGCTGCAGGCATTCTGAGCACTTCACACATCCCTGTGGAGGAGAAACCTCCTGTGGCAAAGCTCAGAGAATAAATTTAGGACTCTGGGGCATTGTCCAAGGCTGTTTCTCAAGTGCAGGGCAGCAACTTGAGCTATTTGTCTGATTTTCCTCTGGAAGTTTTATGTCCTCTGCAGAGCATCCAGAACAGCCTGTGTGTGGTTCAGGCACAGGCTGCACCTTCTGCCAGGACAGCTTCCAGCTTCCAGGAGCACGCTGGGGCTCACGAGCTGCCCAGCACTTGGGAAAGCTGGTGTGAGGATGGGGCTGTGCCTTTGGGGTGAGGGACTGTGGCACCTAGGAGATCTGGGAGGCAGCTGCACCCAGCAGTGCTGAGGGGAGGCCTGGGGGTGCTGGGACCTGCCCAGGGCTGTGCACCAGGTGACTCTGGGCTGGCTTTGTCTGCCACTGCTCATGGCACTCGGTGGCCTCACTTCCCATTCCCTAGGGAGGGTGGACTTGGCTGCTGGGCCTGCTGCTGCCTGGCATGGGCCTTGGCAGAAGCTGGGTTACCCCTGGAAGAGTTTGCTGCTGGCCTGCTGCTGTTCGCACATCTTGGCAAGCCAGGAGGAACATCTCTTTGTCTTCACATCTCTGTGGCTTTGCCCCTTTGTAGTCTTTCAGCTACCAAGTTTTCCTTGGGAAACTTCTAGCTGCAGAGAGCTTTGAGGTCTCTGGCTGAGCCCAGAGGCACAGTGCAGAGCCCAGAGGCACAGGGCTGGAGGCCACAGCCCAGGCTAGAGTCAGAGCCAGCAGTGGCTTTCTGGGGTCCTTCCTCCATTCCCAAGATGGCACAAGGAGAGGCTGTGTCCTCCTTCTTGGCTCTGCATTCACCTCAGGGGTCAGTGGCTTCTCCAGGCTCCATCACCCCACCCAGATGACCTCAAGGTTCTTCTCCCAGGCAGATGAGGACTCTTTGGCTGCATTCTGTGAGGCTGAGAGCTGGAGCCCGACCCAGGCCCAGGAGAAGATCTGTGCTGGGTACAGCTCCATCCCCATCCCTCTTTGGGACTGCTGACAGTTTCAGTGCCCGGGCAGAGCAGGGCATGAAGGCAAGCAGGGTGCCACAGGCACCAGTGTGCGTGGAGCTGCAGAGGGCATGGCTCCTGCCACGCCAGAGGTGGCTCCACGCAGTACAGCAGGTCCTGCCAAGAGCTTTTTTTGGCCGCTCAGTCCAAACTTCCCTTCTGCTCATGTTCCACCGCTCCTGGGCACAGCATGTGCTGGCTTGGAGCACCCCAAGTGACCCTCGCTCCCTACCATCCAGTTATTGTTTCATGTAAAGGCTGCTGGAAGCTCCCTCAGCCCCAGCCAGGCAGAGAGCCTTCCGCCGCTCGCCAGGGGCCCGGGCGAGGCGCGGCCGCGCTGCCAGCTCGCTGCGCGGGGCCGGCGGAGCAGCGGCAGGGACGTGGCCTGCTCCCCACCGGGCAGCCCCATCCTCCCGGGGTCTGCTGGGGGCTCGCTCTGCCCCGCCGCGGCTGCCTCTCCCAAGTGGCCCAGGACTTGATAAAGGCAGGCAGCAGGATGGATGAAAGAGCCTAAATGCCCTAACCGTCGAGGCGGGGGAGCCGAAGGCAGGACATAAATAACTGCCTCTGCCTTTCATGTTTATCACAACTGCAGCAGCACCATATTTGGAATAAATATTCCAATATCTGAATGCAGCACGTGAGGAGAGTTTGTCTGTTGTGATGTTTGGAGTAAATACTCAGCAAACTCATCAATTTCAGGCACCCTCTCCTCTCGCCCTTCCCCCGAAGAGGCGGAGCTCGGCAGCCTGGACGCGGCTCCAGCTGCCTCTCCTGTTTGCAAAGCCCTGAGCGTGTCCCCAGGGCTGAGTTTGTGAATGAACCGTCCAGGAAGCAGGATTCAGGCAGGGCTGTGGAGAACCTGCCCCAAGCACCAGCCAAGGTTCTCCCCAGTTGGAGTGAGGAGGGGGCAGCCTCTTCTTCTTGGTGCAGAGGCAATGCCCCAGGGGAGGCCCAGGCTGGAGCTCAGGAAATCTTTCTGCCCTGGAAGGGACCTCAGACAGTGGAAGAGGCTGCCCAGGGCAGTGCTGCAGTCACCATCCCTGGGGGTGTTCCAGCAGTGTGGACCTAGAGCTTAGAGGCAGGGTTTGGTGCTGAGCCTGCAGTGCTGGGTGGAGGTTGGACTGGATGAGCTTGGAGCAATCTTCCAACCAGATGGATTCTCTGATTCTGAGGCACAGCTCCTCCAAGTGCAAGGTTCTGCAAATCTGGACTGGGGGCTGTTGCAATTGAGAGCAGCCCTGCAATAAAAGACTTGGGGATACTGGTGGAGGAGAAGCTGGGCAGGAGCCAGCAAGGGGCACTGGCAGCACAGGAGGCCAAGGGCAGCCTGGGCTGCATCCAAAAGCAGGGTGGCCAGAGCTGGAGAGGGAGGATCCTGGCCCTCTGCTCTGCTCTGGGGAGACCTCACCTGCATTCCTGTGTGCAGTTCTGGTGGCCCCAGAACAAGAAGGACCTGGACCTGCTGGAGAGGGTCCAGAGAAGGCCACAGAGATGATCAGAGGGCTGTGAGAACTTCCCCTATGGAAACAGGTTGGGAGAGTTGAGGCTGTTCAGCCTGGAGAAGAGAAGGCCCCAGGGGGACCTTAGAGCAGCCTTCCAGGACCTGAAGAGGCTCCAGGAGAGCTGGGGAGGGACTGTTCAGAAGGATCTGTGGGGACAGGACAAGGTTTGAAGCCAGAGAAGTGTAGCTTTAGGTTGGACGTTAGAAAGAAGTTCTTTAGGTGGGGGTGGTGGAACACTGGAACAGGTTGCCCAGGGAGATGGTGGAGGTCCCATCCCTGGATCCATTCCAGATCAGCCTTGATGGGGCCCCTGAGCAACTTGATTGAGTTGGGGATGTTCCTGCTGACTGCAGGGGCTTGGACTGGATGACCCCTGGGAGTCCCTTCCATGCCAGTTCTGATTCTCTATGATATTCTGGTGTAAACAGTGAGTTTTAATAAAGCCAAATGAAAGAGGTGCCCAGCACTGCCAGCCAGCACCAGGTGAAACCTGCCCCAAGAGCTTTGGGAAGGATTTGACAGAAGCAGAGGATCAGGACAGCTGCAAGGGTGTCTTTGTCCCCAGACCAGAGCCGTTCAGCCAGGTGATGCACAGCTGTGAGGCATTAAAGTCTGCTCATGTGTGGAGGACCTGCAGGCTGGTCTGGACCTGCAGGCTGGTCTGCACCAGCCCTGTGAGCAGACACAGAATCATAGAACTGTTTGGGTTGGAAAAGGCCTCTGAGACCACCCAGTCCAACCACCAGCCCAGCACCACCATGGCCACCAAACCATGGCCCCAGGTGCCACGGCCACGGGGTTCTGGAACACCTCCAGGGATGGGGACTCCACCACCTCCCTGGTGGAGGAGGGTGAGGGGCTGACATTGTCATCACAAAGGCTGCTCAGGGAAGCTGGTCCCTGCTCAGTCCAGCTGGTCCCTGCTGAGTCCAGCTGGTCCCTGCTCAGTCCAGCTGCTGTGCTGTGGTAGGCACCGTGAGAGCAGCCAGGGGCCAGCTGCAGCCTGCCTGGTGCCCTTGGCCAGCGGCGTGGCTCAGGGCTCTGCAGGCAGCGTGGGGCAGCTGCAGCCTCCTGCAGGACAGTGCTGCTCCTGGGCTGCTCCCACTCAGTTCTGCTGCTGGAGGCTTGCTTGTTGCAGCCTGTGGGCAGGCAGCTGGTTCAGGCAGCGGTGCCTGCTGAGGGCAATGTGGGCTGCTCAGGGGCTGTAGCCGGGGCCCTCCATGGCGGGCAGCAGCGGTGAGGCCAAGCTGTGTGCCCCACGACCTTCCCTTTCTTCCCCCTTTGCTCTCAGGCTCAGCAGATCAGATTTTGGCAGAGACCCTTTTGCTTGCTTCCATGTGCAGTTGAAAACATGAGCTCTGCAATCAATTTCCATCTCTCTGTTGTCCCAGAAACGTTGGGCAGCAGGCAGAGCGCTCAGGCCTCTGGACTCCATTTGGGGCTGTTGGCACAGGGCTGCCAGCTGACTCCCAGGCATGGACTGCAGCAGGGAGGAAATGAGCTCTGAGGGCCTGTGGGACCTCACCACGGCTCCCTGCACGTTGGCACAGTGGTGAGCACACGTGTGTGCAAACCCCTGCCAGAGCTCTGCCACAGGCCTGCACGCTCCCAGGGGTGCCAGGGCTTGCCAGGACACACTCAAGGGCTTGGGGAGCAGCACTGCTGCTGCCTGCAGCACACCAGCACAGCCTCCCTGCCACACGTCCTCACAGCATCCTTGCCTGCCTCCAGCCTCTGGGCTTCATGCAGCTGGGCCACAGGGTGCTCTGGGGTTGATGGAATCATGGAGTGGTTTGGGCTGGAAGGGACCTTAAAGCTCATCCAGCTCCAAACCCCTGCCACAGGCAGGGACACCTCCCACCAGCACAGCTTGCTCAAGGCCTCATCCAGCCTGGCCTGGAACACCTCCAGGGCTGGAATTGAGATCCATCTCTCTGGAACTCCCTCTCCAGAGTTTGAAGCATAGCTCTCTGCTGACCCTGATGCTTGCTGAGCTGTCCATGCTGCAGGGACCACAAGCTATGGACGAGCAAACAGCTGAGAGCCTTTTATCACATCCTTCCTCCTGCTGGCTCCATGGCTGCACTGCCATTTGCTTTGGGACTGGGAGCACTGGGGTACAGAAATCTGTTGCTCTCTTCTCCCAGGTGCCACTGTCCTTTGTGCAGAAGACACTGCAGGGGGGCAGCAGCCCCTTCCAAGAGGATGCTCTGGGGTCTGGGCGTGGTCACACTCATTCTTTCCATTGCCCTGTGTGCAAGCTGGAGGCATCTGGAGCACTCCCCCTCCCTGGGTTCCTATCAGCATCTAATGCCACACTTACCAAACATTCAGCTGCCCTGGTTTGAAATGCAGAGGTTCAGATTGCATTGGGTTGGAAGGGACCCTCCAAGAGCATCTTCTCCAACCTCTGCAGGCAGCAGGGACATCTCCAGCCAGAGCAGGCTGCCCAGGGACACAGCAAATCTGATCTTGAATGTCTGCAGGGATGGAGCCTCCAGCACCTCCCTGGGCAGCCTGTGCCAGTGTCTCCCCAGCCTCCCTCTGCAGAACTTCCTCCTAATGTCCAACCTAACTGTGCTCTGCTCCAGTTCCAAACCTTGCCCCTGGTCCTATCCCCACAGCCCTTCTGAACAGTCCCTCCCCAGCTCTCCTGGAGCCCCTGCAGGTACTGAAATGCAGCTCTAAGATCTCCCTGGAGCCTTCTCATCTCCAGGCTGAACAGCCCCAGCTCTCCCAGCCTGTCCCCATAGCAGAGGTGCTGCAGCCTCCTGATCATCTTTGTGGCCTCCTCTGGACCCTCTCCAGCAGGTCCTTGTCTCTGTTGTGTTGGGACCTCCATAGCTGGTCACAGGGAAAAGCAATCTGAAGAGGGTAGCAGCCAGGGTGGGCAGAAAGGATCGTTCCCCTGGTCAGTTTCTTTGGGCTCTCCTCTGCCCCGGGCAGAGGGTCCCTGGTACAAGTTCTTCCCTGGAGAGGTCCTGCCCTGAGCGTGACTCAGGCTGTGCAGGTCCAAGCTGCCCCTCAGCACGGAGCCCTGGGCTGCCACGGAGCAGGGCTGGGTTTGTTGACACATCTCAGAGAGATCTCCCTGATTAATGTGCTGAATCTCAAACACAGGCTGAGAGCATGAAATCCCTAACAGGGCTTGAGATCACAGATAACATAATCACACACAGAGCTCTTGGAAACACTTTCAAGCCGTGTAATGTCTATATTCTTAGTGTTCCTGACAGTGCTAATGGAAGCAGGGAGCTGACAAGATCTCCTCTCCCATTGTTTGGAACCCCCTTCTCACACAGTCCTGGTCCTTCCAGCACCATTTACATCTCCCAGGCCCACAGGAACTGGGATCTCCAGCCTGGCAGTCACTCTTGCTTCTCCCCACTCTCCAGTCAGCGACAAAAGGCTCAGGAGGCTGTCCCAAAGGAGAAGTCACAGCCTGGCAGGCTGGAAGGGACCCCAGGGACCATCTGCCCCAACCTCTCCAGCTCACAGCCCAGCTGCTGCTGGCCCAGCACCCTGTCAGGCTGAGCCTTCAAACTGCCCAGGGACTGCAGGGACCCCACCACTGCCCTTGGGAGAGGATTCCAGTGTCCAGCTGTGCTGATGGAGCCCAATGCAGTGTCCCCAGCAGCACCTTGTCCCCAGCAGCCTTGGCTCTGCCATGGGACTCCTTGTCCCAAGGGAGTCTCCCTGCTGCTGGTGGCCTCCCTTGATGTCCTGGTCGCTGGCAATGAGGTCTGCCCTGAGCCTTCTCTCCTCCAGGCTGAACAACCTCAGCTCTCTCAGCCTTCCCCCCCCAGGGCAGAGGGCTTCCAGGCCTCTGATCCTCCTCCTGGCCCTTCTCTGGACACTTCCCAGCCTGTCCACATCTTTTTTGTACATCAGGGATCAAAACTGCAGGCAGTGCTCCAGGTGTGTGCTGAGCAGTGCTGAGCAGAGTGGGACAATGACTTCTTTATCTGTGCTGGTGATGCCCTTGGTGATGCAGCACAGCATCCTGTTGGCTTTCTTTGCCTCTGCAGCACTCTGCTTGCTCATGCTGAGCTTGTGGGCCACCCCCAGGGCCCTTTCCAAGGGGCTCCCAGGCTGAGCTGCACTGCTGCTGGTATTTTCCAGAGGGGCAGGATGGCTCTGTTGTGCTGGTGGAAGGGCCACCAGTAATCCAGGCCAGGAGGGAGCTTTGCTCCTCAGCCGTTGTGTCCCTGCTCTGCTTCTCAGCAGCGTGGGGAGGGGAGTGGAGAAGCGCCGAGTGTTGAAGGCAGGCTGGGGAATGATCTCCGCTGTGCCCCAGGCTGCAGGGCAGGCAGAGGAGCCGCGGGGGCGCACCGGGAAGCTCCGGTGCCCTGGCAGAGCCTTACATGGAGCACAGCTCACGCCTGCTGCCCTAATCCTCTGAGGATGCTGGGTCAGTTTTTCCTGCTCATCTGGCTCCGGCTCAGCACATGCAGCTGCTGAGGCTTCCTGAGGGGGGACAGGGTGAGGCTGTGACTTCTGCAGCTTATCAGGTCTGTGCTCCGTGCTCTGCGATGGGAACAAAAGCAGGGAGGGTTCCCTCTCCTTTTCCCACCAAGCCCCACATCTGCCCGCGGCGGCGTGCTCAGCTCCGCGGCACTCGCGGGGGGCAGCTCTGGGATTTGCAGCCGCAGCAGGCAGGGATTTCACGCTGCAGCAGGCAGGGATGTTTGCTGGGGTTGGGAGGCAGCGAGGGGGAAGGATCCCGAGCCCCCCTCGGAGCCCTGGCAGCGGTGCAGTGAAACGAGCTGGAAGGGAGCCCTTCCCAGCACGGGCTGTGCGTGCGCTCCGGCGCTCCGCGCCCCGGGCCCCAGCCAAGCCCCACACGCAGCTGGCTCCGCGGCAGCTGCACCTCCACCTGACTCAGCGGCAGGTCCCCGCTCTCGCTCTGCCTTCAGCTGCTTTATTTTGCTGCCTTCCTGCTGTTGGCCCCCGATTGCCTCTGCTGATAGAGGACAGAGACCTCCTGGCAGTGAACCACATGGACGCAGAGGGAGAAGGCTCTGGGAGCACAGCCCCTTAGGAGACGGCTGCAGAGGGAGATGCCAGCTGGACTCTGAAGGGAGAGCTTCCCCCAGCTCCAGCTCTGCTCCCCAGCTCTGCTCAGGCTTGCTGGTGAGGACGTGGAGAGCAAGTCTCCGGGTCAGGGCAGCCATCACCACCACCTTTGGGCAGGGAACCTGAGGCAGCTGTGACCGGGTCCAGGAAGGAGGCTGTGCCGGGACTGGAGCCAGCTTCTCCCTGAGACAGCCCAGCAGCTCAGCTGGGAGGGGATGGTACCCAAAAGCAAGGGCTGCCACCATCTCCTCACACACCACAGTGCTGCTGATGGGAGGCTGTCCCATCACAGGCTGTCCACCAGAGCCCCATCACACACTTCACACCTGGCAGAGCCTGGAGGGTCCTTGCAGGCTCACTGGGTACCAAGGCAGGGCTCTGCTAGCACAGCCGGGCTCAAGGAGCCCCTGGTATCAACTCGAGCCTGGGCTTGCCCTCCTCACCTTCCCAGCTCCAGCACAGCCTCCTTCTGCCCCGCAGAGACCAGCAGCAGCTGCCAGGGAGGTGTTTGTGCGCCCCATGGCAGCAGCATGCTCTGTCCCAGCACACATCCAGCAGGCAAGGCTGGCACCACCTCACCAGCTGCCCCCTGAGCCTGGCAGGTCTCAGTACCTCAGCCTCCATCACAGGAGCAGCCAGGGGAAGAGGAAGGGGAACACCAGGCAGGGTTTGGAGGATTTTCTGAGATCCCTTGGGAACAGTTTGTGTCTACCTGCAGCAGGCATGTACCCAAAGAGTGCCTCTGGGACCAAAGGAAGAAGAGTCTGCAGCCTCTGGGGACCCAGCCATGGACCTGTGAGAGCTGCAAGTAACCTTCTGTGGCCTCTCAGCTCCTGTCCCTGCCTGGCTTCCCCACCTGCTCCGTGCCACTTCCCATGGCAGAGGGGCTGGTTGACACGAGGCACAAGGTGTGCTGCAGGACATTTCACAGCCACTCCCAGGGCTCTGGCTGCCCAGGGGCTGAGTTTTCTGCTTTATTGTCAGACAATTGTGGTTTCTTTTCTTTTTTGCCCTCTTTGGAAAGTTTGGGGCCTGCAGAGAATTGCAACTGAATCTGCTGGGCCAGGGAGCCTTTCCTGTTCCTAGCAGAGGAAGTGCCATAGAAAATCTACCAGGGAGAGTCTTCCAGCTGCCCTCTGCATGAGCTCAGTGGCACAGCACAATGTTAGGGAGCAGCCTCACAGCAGGGACTGGACCTCTTAGCTTCATCCTGGAGCTCCAAGTGCCATGCAAAACATTGCTCCACTCAGGCAGAGGTATCCTGTACTGCACAGCATCATCTCTTGCTGGTTCTTGGCACTAGGCAGGAGTGGCACCAGGCAGAGGGACGGTGTCTGCGCCGCCACACTCTGCCTGCTCTGCTGAGCCCAGGCAGTGCTGGGAGCTAATGCAGGGGCAGGCAGGCACAGGTTGGGCAATGCCTTGCTCCCTGCCTGGGCTTCAGCTGCTGCCTCACAGGGCACCTCCTGTGTTTCTGGACAAAACCGAGCTGCTCTTTTCAGCTGGACTCAGTGGTGCTGACAGCCAGCTCCACACTGAAGCAGAGTCCTGGAACCACAGCATGGGTTTGGGTTGGAAGGGACCTCAAAGCTCAGCCAGCTCCAACCCCTGCCATGGGCAGGGACCCCTCCCACCAGCACAGGCTGCTCAAGGCCTCATCCAGCCTGGCCTTCAACACCTCCAGGCAGGGCACAGCCACAGCCTCCCTGGGCAACCTGTGCCAGGGCCTCACCACCCTCACTCTCAACAATTTCTTCTTCATCTCCACTCTCAATATCTCCTTTCCCAGCTCAAAGCCATTGTTCCTCATCCTGGCACTCCCAGCCCTTGTCCAAAGTCCCTCCCCAGCTCTCCTGGAGCCCTTCAGGTCCTGGAAGGCTGCTCTGAGGTCTCCCTGGAGCCTTCTCTTCTGCAGGCTGCACAGCCCCAACTCTCCCAGCCTGGCCCCACAGGGGAGGTTCTGCAGCCTCTGATCATCTCTGTGGCCTCCTCTGGAGCCTCTCCAGCAGTTCCAGGTCCTTCTTGCTTTGAGGACACCAGAGCTGGAGGCAGTGCTGCAGGTGTGGAGCTGGTCAGTGTGGCTTGGTGGAAATGCAAGCTTGGTTTTCCTGCCTCACTGGTTTGGGGAGGGACATGAAATTAAGTAACAGTAGTCAATGTAATTTGCCAGACTCTGGACCCTGGAAGCAGAACTGTGGCTGCTGTGCTGATGGTCTCAGCTGCAGCAGGAGAGAGCTTTGTGACCCTCACACCACAGATGGGAGGAATCATAATTGATCTGAGTTGTGGTTGATTTTGGAGTGCTGGGGATTGGCTGCCATTTCCCATGGTGGATTGCAGCAGCCTTGGATGTGGCCCTGGGCAGCCTGGTCTGGTTAGAGAAGTCCCTGCTGGCTGCAGAGGGGTTGGACCAGGTCACCTTTGAGGGTCCCTTCCAACCTTCTGCAACCTGTGAGTGGTCTCCTGGGGTACAGTGAGAAGCCTTAGTGAGACCACATCTGGAGGTCTGGGGGCTCCCCACTTCAAGAGAGACAGGGAGAGAGTTCAGTGGAGGCTATAAAGCTGCTGTGGGGTTGGAGCAGCTCTGTGAGGAGCAGAGGCTGAGAGCCTGCAGAAGAGCAGCCCCAGAGGGGATTTGATCAGTGCTCAGCAAGAGCTAAAGTGTGGGGGGCAAGAAGCTGGGGCCAGACTCTGCTCAGTGTGCTGGAGGCCTGGAGCAGGCTGCCCAGAGAGGTTATGAAATCTCCTTGTGTGGAGAGCTTCCAACCCCCCCTGGGCACTGTGCTCCTGGGCAAGCTGCTGGGGGTGCCCTGCTGGAGCAGGGCTTGGACTGGGAGAGCTCCAGAGCTCATCCCTTCCAACCCCAACCATGCTGGGCCTGTGGGATTCTGTGAAGTTGGCTTCTGCTTCAGACTGGGAGTTCCTAGAATCAGAGAGTCATAGAATTGCCAAGGCTGGAAGAGACCTTTGAGATCATGGAGCCCAGGGAGCGGCTGGAAGTCATGGAGGAGTTTAGCATGAGGCAGCACAAGGCAAGAACAATCCCCCAGCACAATGTCACCATGAAGGAGGCAAACTGAAGGCCAGGAGGGCTCCTCCCAGCACTGATAGGGAGAAACTGGTGCCAGGGAGCCCTGCAGAGACCATGTCTGGAAAGGTGCAGCTCTGGTCCCTGCTTCAAGAGAGACACATCCATTGCTCTCTGCACGAAAGCCTGGGCTAAATCCCAGGGATTAAGCAAAGCTGCTCTTGACTGCTTAAGCTGAAGATCCCTGCTGGCACCAGAACACATGGATGGAAAGTGGTCATTAGGAGTTTCATCTGAACATGAAGAAACACAGCCTGGAGGTCAGCAGCGAGGGACAGGGAGAGTCAGTGCAGCGCAGCTAGGTCAAACGGCTCTCAGCTGGAGGTGACTCACCGGAGCAGGAAGACTCCTCGCTGCCTCTAGGGTCGGCTCCAGCCTGGTGGCTCCTCCGTGCACAAGCTGCCTGCTGCCCAGGGCACTGGCAGGGCAGAGGAGCTGAGCAGAGCTGAAGCACAGGCTCTGGTTATCAGCCCTGCCCCAGATTTTCTCCTCTCTGCAGGCTGTTTGTTTGGCTTTCATCTCCCAGGACACACTGAAGTCCCCCTTCGGGTTTTTCCAGGCTGGGAGTTCCTGGTAGCTGATAGGAGACACTGCTGCAGCATCTGTGTGCTGATGGAGGGGGGCTTCCTCCCCCCACCTTGACATCTCTGTGCCTCCAAAACAGCAGAAGTGCTCCCAAAAGTCACCCCCCACCAAATCTCTGTGCCACTCAGTCCACAAGGACCACTTTTAGGACAGCCAGGGTACCTGCCACGTACAGAGACTGCAGCTGGTCCTCCTGCTTCCTCCCAGGGCACCTCAGCTCCACGTCCAGGCAGGGACAAGGGTATGTGCAGAGGGCTCAGGGATGTGCAGAGGGCTCTGGGATGGCAGAGCAGGGGGAGAGACAAGCACAACCCACAGGGAAACTCAGTAAATCCTTTCTATCATGCACCCAGGGTGGGAGACAGGAACCTGCTCAGCTCTGAGTGGAAGGCCAGCAGGCCCTGGAGGACAGGCTGTGGAAGGTAGGCTGTGGAGGGCAGGCTGTGGAGGGCAGGCAGGCTGTGGAGGGCAGGCTGTGGAGGGCAGGCAGGCTGTGGAGGGCAGGCTGTGGAGGGCAGGCTGTGGAGGGCAGGCTGTGGAGGGCAGGCAGGCTGTGGAGGGCAGGCTGTAGAGGACAGGCAGGCTGTGGAGGGCAGGCTGTGGAGGGCAGGCTGTGGAGGGCAGGCAGGCTGTGGAGGGCAGGCTGTGGAGGGTAGGCTGTGGAGGGCAGGCAGGCTGTGGAGGGCAGGCTGTGGAGGACAGGCAGGCTGTGGAGGGCAGGCTGTGGAGGGCAGGCTGTGTATGCTGTGCATTAGCTCAGGGCAGCAACAGCTTCTCTTGCCCTGAGAAGCTCTGACCTCCCTTTTCTGGTGAGACCCAGCAAGTCTCACGCAGGCACTTGGCAAGGGGGAGCACGGGGACCCCGCAGCCAGCAATCTGGCTGCCCCCCACCGCTCTGCCCTCGTTGATGAGCAGCTCGAACCGTTGGGGCCGGCCCCGGCGACCCCCGAGCACTGCCATTGTGTGCCTGAGAGCTGAAATCATTTGCCATTGTTCCTGCTCCCTGGCGGCGTGGCTGCGGGACAGGAGACCCAAAAATACACTCTGGTAAGAAACCTCAGATGAAGGCTCCCTGGGGATGGGATTCTCATGCCTCTGCCTCTGCCTGGCCTGCCCCAGCCTGGAGCTGCCGTGCTCGGTGCTCCCCGGGAGCCCCAGCAGCGCCAGGGAGCCCCAGCAGCACCAGGGAGCCCCAGCAGCGCCAGGGAGCCCCAGCAGCACCAGGGAGCCCCAGCAGCGCCAGGGAGCCCCAGCAGTGCCAGGGAGCCCCAGCAGCGCCAGGGAGCCCCAGCAGTGCCAGGGAGCCCCAGCAGTGCCAGGGAGCCCCAGCAGCACCAGGGAGCCCCAGCAGCATCAGGGAGCCCCAGCAGCGCCAGGGAGCCCCAGCAGTGCCAGGGAGCCCCAGCAGTGCCAGGGAGCCCCAGCAGCATCAGGGAGCCCCAGCAGTGCCAGGGAGCCCCAGCAGCATCAGGGAGCCCCAGCAGCGCCAGGGAGCCCCAGCAGCATCAGGGAGCCCCGGCAGTGCCAGGGAGCCCCAGCAGCATCAGGGAGCCCCAGCAGCATCAGGGAGCCCCAGCAGCATCAGGGAGCCCCAGCAGTGCCAGGGAGCCCCAGCAGCATCAGGGAGCCCCAGCAGCGCCAGGGAGCCCCAGCAGCATCAGGGAGCCCAGCAGTGCCAGGGAGCCCAGCAGTGCCAGGGAGCCCCAGCAGCATCAGGGAGCCCCAGCAGTGCCAGGGAGCCCCAGCAGTGCCAGGGAGCCCCGGCAGTGCCAGGGAGCCCCAGCAGTGCCAGGGAGCCCCAGCAGCATCAGGGAGCCCCAGCAGTGCCAGGGAGCCCCAGCAGCACCAGGGAGCCCCAGCAGCATCAGGGAGCCCCAGCAGTGCCAGGGAGCCCCAGCAGTGCCAGGGAGCCCCAGCAGTGCCAGGGAGCCCCAGCAGCATCAGGGAGCCCCAGCAGTGCCAGGGAGCCCCAGCAGCACCAGGGAGCCCCAGCAGCATCAGGGAGCCCCAGCAGTGCCAGGGAGCCCCAGCAGCATCAGGGAGCCCCAGCAGTGCCAGGGAGCCCCAGCAGTGCCAGGGAGCCCCAGCAGTGCCAGGGAGCCCCAGCAGCATCAGGGAGCCCCAGCAGTGCCAGGGAGCCCCAGCAGCATCAGGGAGCCCCAGCAGCGCCAGGGAGCCCCAGCAGCATCAGGGAGCCCCAGCAGTGCCAGGGAGCCCCAGCAGTGCCAGGGAGCCCCAGCAGCATCAGGGAGCCCCAGCAGTGCCAGGGAGCCCCAGCAGCATCAGGGAGCCCCAGCAGTGCCAGGGAGCCCCAGCAGCGCCAGGGAGCCCCCCAGCAGTGCCAGGGAGCCCCAGCAGTGCCAGGGAGTCCCAGCAGCATCAGGGAGCCCCAGCAGTGCCAGGGAGCCCCAGCAGCGCCAGGGAGCCCCAGCAGCATCAGGGAGCCCCAGCAGTGCCAGGGAGCCCCAGCAGTGCCAGGGAGTCCCAGCAGCATCAGGGAGCCCCAGCAGCACCAGGGAGCCCCAGCAGTGCCAGGGAGCCCCAGCAGCGCCAGGGAGCCCCAGCAGCATCAGGGAGCCCCAGCAGCGCCAGGGAGCCCCAGCAGCACCAGGGAGCCCCAGCAGCATCAGGGAGCCCCAGCAGCACCAGGGAGCCCCAGCAGCATCAGGGAGCCCCAGCAGCACCAGGGAGCCCCAGCAGCATCAGGGAGCCCCAGCAGCGCCAGGGAGCCCCAGCAGCGCCAGGGAGCCCCAGCAGCATCAGGGAGCCCCAGCAGTGCCAGGGAGCCCCAGCAGTGCCAGGGAGCCCCAGCAGCATCAGGGAGCCCCAGCAGTGCCAGGGAGCCCCAGCAGCGCCAGGGAGCCCCAACAGTGCCAGGGAGCCCCAGCAGTGCCAGGGAGCCCCAGCAGTGCCAGGGCTGAGCACACAGCTTGGCACAGCTCCTGCTCTCTGCTCTCGGAATGGCTCCGGGGGGCACTGAGCCACTGCTCTGGGTGCCAGGGGGTGAGGTGCTCCCCGGGGCTGATCTGCCCTGTGAGCTTTGTGATCTCTTCTGCACATCTTCCAAGGCAGTCTCTCTGGGTCCTTGCTGCTGCCAGGACAACTCAACACAGAAGCTCAAAATGGGCTGGGCTGGAAAAGACCTCCCAGCTCCCTGAGTGCAGCCATCCACCAGCCCCACCATGGCCACCAAACCATGGCCCCAGGTGCCATGGCCACAGCTGTGTTGCCCTGCTGGAGCAGGGTGGGGAGGGACTGGCTGATCTCCAGAGGTCACTTCCCCCCTCACCATGCTGGGGTTCTGGGATGTGACACCTCAGCACACCCTGGCCCTAATGGCATTTCCAGCTGAGCAGCGTTGGGACCCTCACCCCTTCCTCCTCTGCCCCTTTCTGGAGGAGCAAAGAGAGCATGGGAGGAGGGGGCAGCCCCAGGGCAGTGCCTTGCACCACACAGCCTGGGCTCTTTCTTCTGCTTTAGCTGCTGCCCAGGGCTGGGCTCTGCAGTTGCTCTGTCACTCAGTGTCTCCTCCTGACCTCGAAGGAAGGGGTGGCAGGAGGCTCTTCAGCGCTGCCAAGGCACGAGTGAGGCAAACTGACACCCAGGCGGCTGAATGATTGGCAGCTGGCTACTCCCTGCCCAGTGCAGAGCACTTGGGTCGCACAGGGGTCCTTGAGGCAGGCCAGGGGATTGCATTGCCTCAGGAAGAAGTTCTTCCCAGGCTCTCTGTGGCCATTGGGATGTGCTGCCCGGGAAGGGGTGGGGTCGACGTCCCTGGAGGTGTTTGAGCAAAGCCTGGATGAGGCACTCAGTGCCACGGCCAAGCTGATGCGGCAGGGTTGGGTGATCACCTGGACTTGATGATCTTGGAGGTCTCTTCCAGCCTGGGTGATCCTGTGAGAGAGTGACTGGGAGAGGAGTGAGCTGAGAGCAGAGGTCAGAGCAGGGAAGTGTCCCCAGTGCGGGGTGCTCCATGCTCCTTGGTGCTGTGTGCCCCCCGGTCACGGAGCTGCCCTTCAATCCTGACTGCCCTGCCCTGCTTGGGCCTCACCTTGAGTCCTCTGCCCAGTTCTGGGCTCCTCAGTTTAAGAAGGACATTGAGACTCTTGTCCAAGAGAAGGGCAACAGAGCTGGGGAGGGGTCTGGAGCACAGCCCTGTGAGGAGAGGCTGAGGGAGCTGGGGTTGCTTAGCCTGGAGCAGAGGAGGCTCAGGGGAGACCTCATTGCTCTCTCCAACTCCCTGAAGGGAGGTTGTAGCCAGGTGGGGGTTGGTCTCTTCTCCCAGGCAAGCAGCACCAGAACAAGAGGACACAGTCTCAGCTGTGCCAGGGGAGGTTTAGGCTGGAAGTGAGGAGAAGTTCTTCCCAGAGAGTAATTGGCCCTTGGGATGTGCTGCCCAGGGAGGTGGTGGAGTCCCCATCCCTGGCACAGGTGTGGGCACCCAGCAGTGTCTGAGCTGCAAGGTCCTGTTCCAGGAGCAGCCTGCCACAGGTGCTGGGATACCCAGAAAGGGCTGCAGAGAGGCATCTGTGGGAGACAGACTCCTGTGAGAGTGGAGAGACAGTCTGTGTGGGACAAACCTCCATGGGGACATAGCTTCCACACCCAGAGACACAGACCCCACACACCCCCAGCAGAAGGGGATCAGGAAAAGCAGAGCAGAGCCTGGGGTGAAACGAATGCAGCAGCTGAGCTGGCAGCAGTGCCAGCACCAAGCAGGTGAGCTTATGCCCAGTAACCAGGAGAGCAGCCCAGGGAGCAGAAAGGTAGATGAGCACCTCCAGGGATGCAGAGAAGTGGGAGGAGACGGAAGAGGAGGGGAAGGAGCAGGAGTAACCTGACAGTTCTGGTCTGGGATCCACTGCAGCCAGCTCAGCTCAGCTGCAACCTGCAGGTGGGGGCTGGCCTTGGAGTCTGTCCCAGCCACACCAGGACACAGCTTCTCCACTGGAAAATGCCTCAGTCTGTCCTCCCAGACCCCTTCTGGAAGGAGGTGCTGCTGGAGCAGAGGCAGTGAGGAGCTCCTCTCCAGCACTGGGCTCGGGCTCAGCTTTCCCAAGAAGAGCTGTGAGAGTTCCCAGGAACTGCTGTGTGACCTCTTTGGGATGAGCTCTGCCCAAGCAGAGGCTGCCAGGGTGGCAGTGGTGCTGCACTGCCTGGTGAGGGAAGCCACAGGCAGCTCTGACAGCGTCTCCAGGGACAGGAAAGCCATTTCAGGAGCTTCCTAGAGCAGGATGAGGCTCCTGGCCACCGACAGATATCTCCTAATTCAGAAGTGCGTTGGTCTGGAGATGCTTTTGGGCTCCAGGCCCCTCAGCAGCTTTGCAGCCTCCCCTGGACTCTCTCCAGCAGTTCTCTGTCTCATTTCTGGCTCATGGGGAACTTCTTGTCCCCCAGCACTCCCAGGTACTTCTACACAGAGCTTCTCTCCAGCAGCTCCCCTCAGCTGTCCTGCTGCAGGAGGTTGTTCCTCCCCAGGGGCAGGACCCTGCCCTTGCCCTGTTGACCTTCATGAGGTTCCTCTGCCCAGCTCTCAGCCTGGCCAGGTCTGCCTGGATGGCAGCACAGCCTGAGGGGTGCCAGCCCCTGCTCCCAGTTTGGATCATCAGGGTCCACTCTGTGCCTTCATCCAGGTCACTGATGAAGATGTTGAACAAGACTGAGCCCAGTCCCGACCCTGAGGAGCACTGTGAGCTACAGGCCTCCTACTAGACCCTGCACCACTGACCACAAGCCTCTGAGCTCTGTCCTTCAGCCAGTTCTCAGCTCTCCTCACTGCCCACCCCTCTAACCCACACTTCCTAAGCTCCCTTGGGAGGCAGTGTCAGAGGCCATGGCAGCTGTTAATCCTCTCACCTCTCCTCTGGCCACACTTCCCCAGGCTGCCTCCTGATGACCTGGCACCAACAGGCACTCCAAGAGCTGAGAGCCACGACTCCAGCTGCAAGAGGCACTTGCCAGGGGGCATCACCAGTCCTGCTGCATCACCAGTCCTGCTGCAAGGGCCTCTGGGCTCACACCCAGCCCGAGACAGACACAGGGCATGACAAATGGGGACAGCACACACCAGTCCCTGCCAGCTGCTGCTCCCAGGGCCGTAGGGATGCTGCTGAGGGAAATCCTCCTCCAGCTGGAGCTGCAGGAGCAGGCAGGGCTCCTGGGGGATGTGCCAGGCAGCTGCTGCACAGCCTGCAGATGGAAGCACAGGTTAATGAGGGAGGATGAAGGAGCAGCCACGGCTCCCCCTCCCCGGGGCCACCAAGCCACCTTGTGGCTCTGCTCTCTGGGCTCACAGGGCTCCCACCACCAGTCCCACAGCCAGATGCTGCCCAGGGCATCCACAGCCTGCAAACCACACCTGGGCAGCTTTCACCTGCTGGGAGACTCGGGGCAGGGTTGATGACAAACTCCCCAGGAGCCAGCACTGGGCCCTGGCAGCCCAGAGCCAGCTGAGTGCTGAGCTGCAGCCAGAGCAGGGAGAGAGCAGCACAGGGAGGGGATTCTGCCCCTCTGCCCTGCTCTGCTCAGAGCCCACCTCCAGCACTGCCTCCAGCTCTGGGCCCCCAGCACAAGGAGGACCTGGAACTGCTGGAGAGGCTCCAGAGGAGGCCACAGAGATGAGCAGAGGCTGCAGAACCTCCCCTGTGGGGCCAGCCTGGGAGAGCTGGGGCTGTGCAGCCTGCAGAAGAGAAGGCTCCAGGGAGACCTCAGAGCAGCCTTCCAGCACCTGAAGGGCTCCAGGAGAGCTGGGGAGGGACTCTGGACAAGGGCTGGGAGTGCCAGGATGAGGGACAATGGCTTTGAGCTGGGGAGGGGAGACTGAGAGTGGAGAAGGAAGAAATTGTTGGCAGTGAGGGTGGGGAGAGCCTGGCACAGGCTGCCCAGGGAGGCTGTGGCTGTGCCCTGCCTGGAGGGGTTCCAGGCCAGGCTGGATGAGGCTCTGAGCAGCCTGTGCTGGGGGGAGGTGTCCCTGCCCAGGGCAGGGGCTTGGAGCTGGATGATCACTTCCAACCCAAACCATTCCACAGATCCATGATCATGCCCTGAGCCAGGGGGCACTCAGGGAGGGGATTCCTGGCAGATCTGGCTGAGCATCCCAGGCTGGGCACTCAAGGGCAGGGTCCATAGCAGAACAGGGCCGGGGGAGAGCTGCTGTGTTTCACTGGGGGTGCAGGGCAGCTCCAGTTCTGGTGTCAGATCACTTCAGAAGGGGTTCAGTCACCTCCTTCCCACAAGTGCATCATTCCCTGCTGGTCAGAGGCTGGCTCCCATGACCTGATCCTCCACAGCTCAGAGCAGGGGAGGGCTCAGAGCCAACAGCCTGGAGCACAACTACATTTGAAGGACAGGGTCAGGACCTGTCCTCAGCCCCAGCCTTTCCTGCTGCCAGTGCTTGTGGGTGAGGAGGGTGACTTCCAGATGGGCCTCTGCCAGATGGGCTGAAGATGAGTCCTACATCATGGGACTCCTCACCACAAGCCTGGCAGAGCTCCTCCAAGGGGCTGAAGGACTGCCCGTGGCAGGGGGGCTGGAACTGGCTGATCCTTGGAGGTCTTTCCCAGCCCCGAGAGCTCCGTGATGCTGTGCCTGCTGTGTGTGGCTCCCCAGCCAGGTGAGTGTGGCCTCTGGGGGGGCAGTGCAGGCAGATGGCAGCTGGGGCTGTGCAGGGATCTCAGCAGCCAGGGAAAGGCAAATATTTGTGATATTAGAAATAGCTACGAAAATACAGCCCCATAAAAGCTGTGCCTAGGAGCAGAGCAGGGCATGGGCATGCATTCCAGAGCTGCTGCCGGGCCGTAGCTCGCTTGGGAAGCTGGCATCTTGGCCTCCCTCTTCCAGGGCTGCCTCTCCCCAGGGGCCTGCTCCCACTGCGTCTTTCCTGCGCCTAGTGTCCAGATGCCCAGCGCCCTGGGGCAGAGGGGAGGGAACGTGCAATGGAGGCTCTGGGGAGCTGTGTCCATCCTCATCTCAGCTGCCACATCCCTTCCTGTTTTCTTCTCCCAAGTGAGGTCTCCTCCTTTGGAGAGCAAGTCTGAAGGCACCTCCCAGGCAGGGCACCCTGGGTCCAGGGCACCTCGTCTGCAAAGCTGCTGAGTCCCACCCTGGCTCTCACTGAACTTCCCGCCTTCATCTCAAACACTTTCCTGCTTGAAGGTCCTCTGTCTCCATGGAGCTCACAAAGAAGGAGGCAGCCTGGCAGCTCAGTCTCAAAGCCGTGGCCCCACCAGGCTGGCAGCAGCCTTAGACTTGCTCCGCCTGCGGCAGTCGCTGGAAACGCAGCGGGATGTGCAGAGCCAGAGCGGCACGGCTCCCGGGGACCCCGGGAAAGGGACCCCAGCCACCAGCTCAGATCATCCTCGCAGGGGCACTGTGTGCCCCAGAGGTCCCAAAGGATTGGCACCGTGCCCCTGTTGCTGCCACCAGAAGACACTGATGGCACTGGTGGGAAGCTGAGCTGCAGGTGTCCAGCTGCCCCCAAAGCACCAACACCTGCACAGCAGCACCAGCTGGCAGAGCAGGCTGCTTCGAGGGGGGCATGCAGGCACCAGGAGATGTCCCTCCACCAGCCTGCCCAGAGCGTGGCACTGGGACTGGTGTGCTGGGAAGAGTCAGGTGCCAGGGGGGCACAGGGCTCCTGTCCTTTCTTGTGGCAGCTGACCTCACTGCTCTCTGCAACTCCCTGCAGGGAGGTTGTAGCCAGGCAGAGGTTGGTCTCTTCTGCCAGGCAGCCAGCACCAGAACAAGAGGACACAGTCTCAGGCTGCGCCAGGGCAGGTTTAGGCTGGAGGTTAGGAAGAAGTTCTACACAGAGAGAGTGATTGCCCATTGGGATGGGCTGCCCAGGGAGGTGGTGGAGTCACCTTCACTGGAGGTGCTCAGGAGGAGACTTGCTGGGGTGCTTGGTGCCATGGGTTGGTTGTTTGGGTGGGTTGGGTTGGCTGATGGGTTGGACTCCATGATCTTGAAGGTCTCTTCCAACCTGGTGTACTGTATGGTATTGTATTGCAAATGCACAGGGAAGGTGCTGCAAGGAGAGGGTCATGGTGAGGACACATTGTAAGGCCTGGAGGTGCTGTGCCTCTCCTGGGTCCCATGCAGCACAGTGCACAGGTGTGAGACAGGCTGGGCAGTGGCTGGGCAGCAGCTAGATTGGGTTGTGTCCACCTCTGGACACAACTGGCACAGGCTGCCCAGGGAGGCTGTGGCTGTGCCCTGCCTGGAGGTGTTCCAGGCCAGGCTGGATGAGGCCTTGAGCAGCCTGTCCTGGTGGGAGGTGTCCCTGCCCAGGGCAGGGGGTTGGAGCTGGCTGAGCTTTGAATCCCTTCCAACCCAAACCACTCTGTGACTCTGAGCTGCTTCCAGTAACCCCAGGCAGTAGCAAGTCTAGGCCAAAGCTGGCTCCAGTCTACCTGAAAGGAAGGTGAGGAAACCTTGCTTGCCATACTTGTACTGTGGCAGCTTCCCATCAATTGCTGAGGGGTCTGAGAACACTCCCCAGTGTTACCCATGCTGAAGCTCTGCTTGGCAGATGCAGCCCTGCACTGCACCTCAGGAGCTGGGTTTGTGCCCTGGAAGGCTGCTGGTGTGTGCTTTCTGCCTCAGAGGCCACCAGAATCAGGGGCTTGGAGCACCTCTGCTGCAAGGACAGGCTGAGGGAGCTGGGGGTGTGCAGCCCAGAGAGGAGAAGGCTCCAGGGAGACCTAAGAGAGACCTTCCAGCAGCTGAAGGGGCTACAAGGTTGGATTGGTTGATAGGTTGGATGTGATGATCTTGAAGGTCTCTTCCAACCTGGTGTATTGTATTGTAAGAAGGATGGAGAGAGACTTTGCACCAGCCTGCAGGGCCAGGAGGAGGGGCAGTGGTTTGAAATGACAGGAGATTTAGACTGGATGTGGGGAACAGGTTCTGCAGAGGGGCTTGGGCTAGAAGACCTCTGGAGGTCCCTTCTGACCCAGACCAGTCTGTGATCCTGTCATTCCTTTCCTCCTGCTGGGCTTCCAAGCAGTGCTCCTCACAGCTCTGTCTCTTCTGCACTGTCTTGCTCCTGGTGCAGCTGACAGCCAAAGCACTTCGAGGCAGCTGAGCTTCCTCTCTTTTTGCCCTGGGGAGGGGCAAGCTCCAGGAGCTCCTCTCCACCACAGCTGACGGCATCACACTTCCACGAGCAGACAGACACCAATCTCCCTCTCTTCTCCCAGGCTGCAGCAGAGCTCTGTTGTTTGTTTTGTCTCTCGGTCATTTGGTGTGCAGTCAGGAAGGGCTGGGAACTGTCCACCAGGCAACCTCGGAGCGGTGATGCAGCTCCCTGCCTGCTGGGACCAGCAGAGGATGAAGCAGAGCTTTGGGCACCCCTTGGTTGCTTTCAAAGTTTCTGCACTGCCCTTTGTCAGCTCTTGCTGCTGCCTTACAGAGCCCTGGAACTGCCTTCTGGAGGACAATCCATAGAACCACAGAACTGTCAGGGTTGGAAGGGACCTCAAGGCTCAGCCAGTCCCAACCCCCTGCCATGGCAGGGACACCTCACACTGACAGGCTTGCTCACAGCCCCTCCAGCCGGCTGCAACACCTCCAGCCAGGAGGCTGCCACCACCTCCCTGGGCAGCCTGTGCAGGCTCTCACACCCTCATGGGCACAACTTCTTCCCAACATCCAATCTCAATCTCCCCTCCTCTAGCTTGGATCCATCCCTCCCAGTCCTATCCCTCCCTGACACCCTCAGAGGTCCCTCCCCAGCTTGCTTGGAGCCCCCTGCCATATGCTGAAGGCCACAATGAGGTCTCCTGGGAGCCTTCTCCTCTCCAGCCTGCACAGCCCCAACTCCCTCAGTCTGTCCTCACAGCAGAGCAGCTCAGACCCTCTGCTCCTCCTCGTGGCCCTTCTCTGGACACCTTCCAGCCCCTCCAGAGCCTTCCTGGCACAGAGGCTCCAGAGCTGGACCCAGAGGCTGCAGCTGTGGTCTCAGCAGTGGAGCAGAGGGGCAGAATCCCTCCCTGCCCTGCTGGCCACACTTCTCTTGCTGCAGCCCAGGCTCTGCTTGGCTCTCTGGGCTGCAGGTGCTCCCTGCTGGCTCCTGCTGAGCTTCTCCTCCCCCAGCACCCCCAAGGCCTTTTCTCCAGGGCTGCTCTCCAGCCAGTCCCTGCCCAGCCTGGATCAGTGCTTCTGGCTGTAGAGCCTTGGGGGCATGTTCCAGCCCCAGCATGCAGGCTGGTGGGCTGCAGGCACTGGGAGGCAGAGTGCATGGATGTATTCAGGACCTGGCAAAAGGGAAGTCAAAGGGCTTGGCCATCCAGCCACTGCTGGAGAGAGTACAGCAAAGAGCTAGAGGGGTGCTGAGGGGACTGGAGCACCTCCCTTGTGAGGAAGGACTGGGAGGGTCGCAGGCTTTTTGGTCTGGAGAACAGCAGCCTGAGGGGGATCTCATTAATGCTGGTCAATAATTATTCAAGGGTGGGTGTCAGCAGGATGGGACCAGGCTTGGTTCAGGGGTGCCCAGTGACAGGGCAAGGGGCAATGGGCACACACTGGAACATCAGAAGTTCATCTGAACACAGGGAGGAGCTTCTGCAATGTAAGGGTGTGGTGTGTTGAAATCCCCCCCCAGCTAATCTGGAGACAGCTACCCCCAGAACAAAACTGCCAGACCAGCTCAGCTTGGGAGCAAATGGAGCTCTGCTGACAAGCAAACCGCAACCTGGAAATATGAAATGCAATAATATGTACCAAATGAACAGCAGATGTGCTGTACAGATATGCAACAACACAGGAACTCCTCCCTGGGAGAGGACAAGGAGCAAGGGATGTGAGCTGCAGCACAGGAGGTTCCACCTCACCCCTGAGGAGAGAGACTTGGGGGTGCTGGGGGAGGAGAAGCTCCCCAGGAGCTCTCAGGGTGCACTTGCAGCCCAGAAAGCAATCAGATCCTGGGCTGCAGCAGGAGAAGTGTGGCCAGCAGGGCAAGGGAGGGGATTCTCCCCCCTCTGCTCAGCCCTGCTGAGACCCCACCTGGAGTACTGCCTCCAGTTCTGGAGCCCTTATGACAAGAGGGATCTGGAGGTGCTGGAAGGTGTCCAGAGCAGGCCCAGGATAGGATCAGAGGGCTGGAGCACCTCTCCTATGAGGACAGACTGAAGGAGTTGTGGGGCTGTTCAGCTGGAGAAGAGAAGGCTCCAGGTGACCTCATTGTGGCCTTCCAGATCTGAAGGGGCTACAGAAGGCTGGGAGGGACTGCTCAGGCTATCAGGTAGTGATAGGACTAGGGGGAATGGCTGAAGCTGGAGGTGGGGGAGATTCAGGCTGAGGGTGAGGAGGAAGTTCTTCCCCATGAGAGTGGTGAGGCCCTGGAATGGGTTGTCCAGGGAGGTGGTTGAGGCCCTGTCCCTGGAGGTGTTTAAGCCCAGCTGGATGAGCTCTGGGCAGCCTGATCTAGTGTGGGGTGTCCCTGCCCATGGCAGGGGGGTTGGCACTAGCTGATCCTTGTGGTCCCTTCCAACCCTGACTGAAACTATGAAACTATGAAACACAAGAGGAACTTCTTCCCTGTGAGGCTCCCAGAGCTCTGGAGCAGGCTGCCCATGGGTTGTGGGCTCTCTTCTCTGGAGGCTTCCCAGCCCTGTCTGGATGTGCTCCTGTGTGACCTGTGCTGGGTCTATGCTCATGCTCTGGCAGGGGGCTTGGACTGGATGATCTCTTTGGGTCCCTTCCAACCCCTGCCATCCTCTGATCCTGTGATTCTCAGACCCCCCTGGATGGACCCAGGGGACCTGTTCAGCTCTTCTCCTACTCCCTGCATCCTTTTTGATACCTCACACAGGAGTCAAAACAGAAATACCCCTGGCAAGGCCACAGGAGAGAGAGAGAGGAAAGTTGCAACCAGAAGTGCCAGAACAAAGCTGGGGAGGGGTCTGGAGCACAGCCCTGTGAGGAGAGGCTGAGGGAGCTGGGGTTGCTTACCTGCGAAGAGGAGGCTCAGGGAGACCCATTGCTCTCTCCAACTCCTGAAGGAGTTGTAGCCAGGTGGGGTTGGGCTCTTCTCCCAGGCAAGCAGCAGCAGAACAAGAGGACACAGTCTCAGGCTGTGCCAGGGGAGGTTTAGGTTGCATGTTAGGAAGAAATTCTTCCCAGCAATAGAGATTGGCCCTTGGGATGTGCTGCCCAGGGAGGTGGTGGAGTCCCCACCCCTGGAGGTGTTTAGGAGGACCCTGGATGAGGCCCTTGGTGCCATGGTTGAGTTGATCAGATGGTGCTGGGTGAGAGGTGGGACTGGATGATCTTGCAGGTCTCTTCCAACCTGGTTTATTCTAGTCCAGTCTAGTCCAGTCTAGTCTACTCTAAGAAGTTTCTGCCTCTGCTCCATATCCCATCAGCAATCCAATGGCTCCTGTGGCCCTTAGCATTGCTTTCCTTTTGCATCCAATGGTCATTTATTTTACTTGCAGTCTTTGCAGGCAGGGACTGGGCTAACTTCCCCTTCAAACTGTAGCAAAGAGTGACAGAGCCCTGGAGCAGCTGCCCAGAGGGGTGGTGGAGTCTCCATCTCCGGAGACATTCAAGACCCACCTGGACATGTCCCTGTGTGACCTTCTCCAGGTGACCCTGCCTTGGCAGGGGGCTGGGACTTGATGATCTCCAGGGATCCCTTTCAACCCCTCTCATTCTGTGACTCTGTGATCCTGTGGTCCAGGATCTGGAGGGGAGGCTGAGGCAGGCAGCTGGTGAGGGGAAGGGTTGTGGGATGTGCCTGTCATTGTGTCCCCCTTGCACACGTGGTCATGCCCGCCGTGCCCACTGGCACTGTGGCAACGGTGAAACCCTCGATTAAGACTGCTGAGAGAGACCTTTCTTTCCATGCAGGAATGGTTTGTGTCTCCAGCCAACAGCAGCTCAGGTGTGTTTGCCTTCCAGAGACATTCATGAGTCTGCCTGAGGACAGCTTTATAACCAATTCCTTTCTGGAAAGCATTGGACTTAGGGAGATGCTGCTCCAGAGGGGTGCAAGCAGGCTGCAGTGGAAGCAATCTGGGTCAGGCCAACCCCAGGCACAAATCCAGGCTGGGTGCACAGTGGGTTGAGA
>CM026895.1:21855621-22038693 GCA_015227895.2 Colaptes auratus
TTCCCCTTTTCCCTTATCCTTTTCCTGTCTTTCGTTTTCCTTTGTTTTCCTCTTATTCCCTTGCAAGCATTCATTTCTCAGCCTCACATCTCTGGCTGAGAGGGAGGAGTCTCTGCAAACCCAAGGATCTTGGAGGTCTTTTCCAGACAAATCAATTCTGTAGAGGACTATAAAGTCCTCTAACGCTGTCCTCTCTGTCCCAGGCCCACCAAGGGATACTGACATTAGGTGACACAGCTTGGGTAGCAGCTGTACAGCAAACAGTGACTGCTTCTGCCAGAGATAAGCTCAGGCATGCATCCCTCACACAGCCATGAAGGATGGCAGTGGCCACATGGTCCCAGCTGACAGAGCAGGAGCTGGCAGCAGCTCCACAGCTGCGTGTCCTGGCCAGTCACATCCAGGGCTGGCCCGTGTCGTGCTTTTACCATCAGCACCAGAGCTCCTCAGCAGAACTGCACAGCTTGGCCTGGCCTCCTGGGGAGGGGCTCAGAAGAACACTGGAGATAAGATGAGGGCAGGACAGAACAGGGCTTGCTCCAGTGGTCAGCCCAGGTGCTTTTGTACCACCAGGTTCTCCTGGCCCATTTGTAATGCTGCAGGGCTGCTTGTGTTTCTGTCCCCCACAAATTCAGCTCTGCTCAATGGAGAGGCTCCATGGAGACAGACCTTGGAGTGCTGGGGGGCAGCAAGTTCTGCCTGGGACAGCAATGTGCCCTTGGGGCCAAGAGAGCCAATGGGATCCTGGGGTGCAGAAAGACAAGTGTGGCCAGCAGGGCTGGGGAGGTTCTTCTCCACCTCTGCTCTGCCCTGCTGAGGCCACAGCTGCAATCCTGTGTCCAGTTCTGGGCTCCCCAGTTGCAGAGAGACAGAGACCTGCTGGAGAGAGTCCAAGGGAGAGCCAGGAGGATGCTTAGGGACTTGAGCATCTCCCCTGTGAGGAGAGACTGAGAGCCCTGGGGCTGTTGAGTCTGGAGAAGAGAAGGCTGAGAGGGATCTGATCAATGTCTATCAATAGCTGAGGGGTGGGGGGCAAGGGGAGGGGGCCAAGCTCTTTTGGGTGGTGCACAGCAATAAGCCAAGGAGCAATGGAGACAAACTTGAACAGAGAAGGTTTCAGCTCAACATGAGGAGAAACTTCTTTGCAGTGAGGGTGACAGAGCCCTGGAGCAGGCTGCCCAGGGGGGTTGTGGAGTCTCCTTCTCTGGAGCCTTTCCCACCCCAGCTGGATGCATTCCTGTGCAGACTGCCCTGGGTGATGCTGCTCTGGCAGGGGGCTGGACTGGGTGAGCTCTGGAGCTCCCTTCCAGCCTCTAACATTCCATGACTCTATGTTTCTGTGTCACTGCACTGCTCCCACTTCACCTGGAATCAGTTTGCCCTCACAAGCTCATCTCCCCTGCAGTCATCTTTTCCTGCTGCCCACTGATCAGCTGCTCCCTCTCTGTCCCCTGGTGTTGGCCAGGTCTGGTGGGACTCATCTCCTGTCACACATCACTTCTCTGTGCCTTACAATCTCATCCTAGCTGTCATCCAGGCTTCCTCTCTGCTTGATGGAAAGAGAGCATTTCCTCCAAGACCAGCTCCTCCCAGTCTGAGCTCAGGGTGGAAGATAAGCAGAGCAGATGGCCCTCTGCCAGCACCTGCTCTTGTACTTTGGCTGTGCAGGACACCTAACAGCTGAACCAGGCAGTGAGCTGGGAAGGATGAAGGAAGCTCTCATGGAGCAGCAGCTTTGCTGCTCACAGCAGAGCTGGGGTTCAAGGCAGTCCCTGCTTGGCCCAGGAGTGCCACCTCACACCAGCACAGGGAGGGACCACCTCTCACAGCCCCCCCACTCACAGCTGTGGGGTTCTCAGAGTCTCTTCCCTCTCACCCAGAGATGGTGAACAGTCCATGCTTTCGAGGAAAGAGCAGTGAAACATAACAAACAAACAGGACTGAAAGAGCTCATTTATCAAACCAGAGTTGTAGGAAGGAAGGTCACAGAGTCACAGAGTCAGAATGGGTTGGGCTGGAGAAGCTCTGTAAGATCACTGAGTCCAACCATCAACCCAAAGACCTCTAAAACTGACTCCAGCCATTCACTAAAACCACCATGGCCCCCAAACCATGGCCCCAGGAGCCATGGCCACACCTTGCTTGGGTTGGAAATGCTCTCTAAGATCACTGAGTCCAACCAGCAGCGCAACCCCACCATGGCCCCCAAACCATGGCCCCAGGAGCCATGGCCACAGCTTGCTGCAACACCTCCAGCCATGGGGACTCCACCACCTCGCTGGGCAGCCTCTGCCAGGCCCTGACCACTCTGGCACCAAAGACATTTTTCCTCCTCTCCAACCTCAGCCTCCCCTGGCACAATTCCAGGACATTTCCTCTCCTATCACCTGAGACTAGACAGAAGAGCCCAGCCCCCACCTGGCTCAGCCTCCTCTCAGGGAGCTGCAGAGAGCAAGGAGGTCTCCCTCAGCCTCCTCTGCTCCAGGCTCAACACCCCCAGCTCCCTCAGCTGCCCCTCCCCAGCCCCGTTCTCCAGACCCTTCCTCAGCTCTGTTGCTCTTCTCTGGACTGCTCCAGCCCCTCAGTGTCCTCCTTGGGGAGAGGACATTGTGAAGAACAAGGACAGACCCCTCCATTTGGTTCATTTTCCCTCAGAGTGGGCAGGAAAAGGCTTTTCAAAGCAGTGTGTGAAATGGTTTTATTTCCAAGCGCCCCAGCACCAGGTCTGTGTTTATGCCACACCTCGGAGCCTGTCCAGAGAGCTGCCCTCTGGCTCCCAGCCAGCGGCAGGACGCTCCTGCCAGCGCTGCTTGCGCGGTTGCTGGTGCTGGAGGTACAGCTGCAGGGACCCAGCCGCCTGCTCTGAAGCGCAGAGCTGCTCTCTCCCTGGCCTGGCTCTGCTCCTCCTCGTTCAGAGGGCACAAACACACACCTGCATGTGAGAAAACCGAGCCCCAGCCCTGATTTCTGTGGTCATGATCTTCACAGCAGGAGGCAGGTCCTCGGGGCTCTGTCCACCTCTCCCCAGTTTCTCTCTCTGTTTATCTTTATTGCTTGTTTAGCTTTATTATCTTGGAAGCAATGTGGCCAAGTCTTTGCTCAGGTTATTTATCTCCAAACCTGTGTTTTGCAAACCTTGGCACCCCTGTGACCCTTCCTAGGCAGGAGAACTTCAGAGTCTCTGCTTTCCTTCACATTCCAGCAGCCTCAGCCGGAGCAGGGGCGGCTGCTGTAAGCAAGGTTAACCAGCAGCCCTCCTGGCCTCATGGCAGCACAGCTCCGTTCCTGAGGAGGCAGGGATGGGGGGAGGAAGGCTTCTCAGCTCCCCCGAGTGAAAGGCTGAGAGGGCAGGACAGCTGCAGGGAGAATTGGGGTCCTCGGGGAGCTGGCAGCTCGGGTGCTGTGGACAGCTCAGTCCCTGCTGCAGAGCAGACGATCCTGGAATCACCTGGTTGGAAAAGAGCTTCAGGTCATCAAGTCCAACCGCAGCCTAACATCTCCCTGTACACAGCTGTCAGCCCATGGCCCTCAGCAGCACACCCACACGTCTTGTGAACACCTCCAAGGATGGTGGCTCCACCACCTCCCTCGGCAGCCTGACCTCTCCTGGTTCCTAATGTCCAACCTACAAGAGTAGAGACTGTGAGTGGGGAACGCCTGGGACCTGGTGCAGGAGGAGCAGGGAGCAGGGAGCAGCGAAGGGAGCAGGGAGCAGCAAGCCAAGGTGAAGACGGTAGCAGCCTGAGATCCTGTAAATAAACAAGGCAAGCAGATTGTGACAAGCAGGCTCCTGATCTCGCCTGGAGTCAGCTGCTCCCCACAGGCTGCCACACACAAGAGAGGGGTCACAGTGTGGAAGGTCCCCAAGGTGTGCTGACGGGTGCTGGCCCCAGAGAGCGTGACAGCATCCACCTCCCCAGCAGCTCTGCTGCATGCAGACCATGCCCTGGCACAATTGATGGTGCTTTGGAGGAGCAGAGCCCTGCACAAGTCGCAGGCTCTCCGGGCGCAGGCGGCACCGGGACGGGAAGTGGGTGCACTTAGGCTGGAGAAGGGTCGTGTGAGAGAGATGGAGTAAATGATGCCTGGGGGCTGGGGGCCTTCCGGGATGTTCCTGAGGAGGGGAGGGAGCTCAGGAGCCTGGGACACCGCCCATGTCACCTGCAGGCTCCTGTGCTATCCCCAACCACCACGGGGACGCTCAGGTATTCCTGGCACAGCCTCTGTGCTGAGGGCACACTGAGAACCTCTCCTTCACTGCTGAAACCTCCAGCTCCAGGTGTGAGGAGTAGGCAGGGGCAGGGCAGGACGCTGGAATACCTCTGATGGGTCCAGCACCTCCACCAGGGCAAGGACTCAATGCAGCGAGACCAGGGGGAGAGGCTTTGTCCCGAGAGGTTTGGTGTCTGTGCATCCCTGTGCTGGAGGAACAGCTGAGCCCAGGGGGCAGCCGGGGGGGAAGGGCTGGCAATGCCGCAGGGGCTGGCAGGCTGAGCCACGCTTGCGATCCATCCTCACCCCTCCCATGGCACAGGCAGGCACTGGCACAGGCAGGCACTGGCGCAGGAATGCACTGGCACAGGCAGACACTGGCACAGGCAGGCACTGGCACAGGCAGGCACTGGCGCAGGAATGCACTGGCACAGGCAGACACTGGCACAGGCAGGCACTGGCACAGGCAGGCACTGGCACAGGAATGCACTGGCACAGGCAGACACTGGCACAGGCAGACACTGGCACAGGCAGGCACTGGCACAGGAATGCACTGGCACAGCCATGCACTGGCACAGCCAGGCAGTGGCACAGCCAGACACTGGCACAGGCAGGCACTGGCACAGCCATGCACTGGCACAGGCAGGCACTGGCACAGGCAGGCACTGGCACAGCCATGCACTGGCACAGGCAGGCACTGGCACAGGCAGGCACTGGCACAGGCAGGCACTGGAGCAGGCAGGCACTGGCACAGCCAGGCACTGGCACAGGAATGCACTGGCACAGGCAGGCACTGGCACAGGCAGGCACTGGCACAGCCATGCACTGGCACAGCCAGGCAGTGGCACAGCCAGACACTGGCACAGGCAGGCACTGGCACAGCCATGCACTGGCACAGCCAGGCAGTGGCACAGCCAGACACTGGCACAGGCAGGCACTGGCACAGCCATGCACTGGCACAGGCATGCACTGGCACAGGCAGGCACTGGCACAGCCATGCACTGGCACAGGCAGGCACTGGCAGAGGCAGGCACTGGCACAGCCAGGCAGTGGCACAGCCAGGCACTGGCACAGGCAGGCACTGGCACAGCCATGCACTGGCACAGGCAGGCACTGGCACAGGCAGGCACTGGCACAGCCATGCACTGGCACAGGCAGGCACTGGCAGAGGCAGGCACTGGCACAGCCATGCACTGGCACAGCCATGCACTGGCACAGGCAGGCACTGGCACAGGCAGGCACTGGCAGAGGCAGGCACTGGCAGAGGCAGGCACTGGCACAGACAGGCACTGGCACAGCCATGCGCTGGCACAGGCAGGCACTGGCACAGGCAGGCACTGGCACAGCCATGCGCTGGCACAGGCAGGCACTGGCACAGGCAGGCACTGGCACAGGCAGGCACTGGCACAGCCATGCACTGGCACAGCCATGCGCTGGCACAGGCAGGCACTGGCACAGGCAGGCACTGGCAGGGGCTGCGGCGCAGGGCTGCAGCTAATCCTCGGAGCAATGCTCATGCAAGGCTCTTGATTAGTGTTTAGAGAGCAGGCAAACAATTGATTTAAAATAATTGGTAAATTATGATTAAATAAAAACATTTACCCGGCAGAGTTTGTCATTGATATGGTTAAATAAATATTTGTGGAAGGCGCTTCGGGCTGGCCCCGTGCCTGGGCCCTGAGCTCTCTTGGGCTGGCGGGGCTTGCAGTTTAATAAAGACCAGAAGGCATTCCAGCGATCCAGCCTGCTCCCAGCCCAGCCCCAGTGAGCCGGGCTGCGGCTCTGCTGGCCACCAACCCGGCCCAGCCCTGCTCCCCACCCTGCCTGCTGCCGGCCCAGCCCTGCCCAAACCAGCCCCTGCCGGGGGCTGAGCCGCGGGTGGGTGGCAGCTGGGTGGGCAGAGGGCTGTGGATGGACATCGTCTGGTGCTGGCTGCCCTGCTGCATGGAACCTTAGCACTGTCAGGGCTGGAAGGGACCCCAAGGCTCAGCCAGTCCCAACCCCCTGCCATGGGCAGGGACACCTCACGCTGCAGCAGGTTGCTCACAGCCACCTCCAGCCTGGCTGCAAACACCTCCAGGCAGGAGGCTGCCACCACCTCCCTGGGCAACCTGTGCCAGGCTCTCACCACCCTCATGGGCAACAACTTCTTCCTAACATCCAATCTATATCTCCCCACTTGTAGTTTTGCTCCATCCCCCCCAGTCCTATCACTCCCTGACACCCTCAGAAGTCCCTCCCCAGCTTTCTTGTAGCCCCCTGCAGATCCTGTAGGGTGGCAGCAGAGGCAGGGCTGGGCAGGCTGCTGGGCAGCAAAAGCTCAGCTGTGGTGCAGCTGCAGGGCTCACAACAGCACAGCTCTCACCTGGCCCTGAGCAGTGGGAGAGCCCCAAAACCTTGCCAAGGGTTAGCCTCATTACCACCACTGGAGGCAAGGAAGCTGCAGAGAGGACAGAACAAGGTCACCTGGACCCCGTGGAGTCTCCACAGCTCTCAAGGTGCTTGGGGTGCACTGCCCTTCCTGGACACCTCCTCCTTGGGTCTGTCAGCCTGATGGAGCCTGCGCTGCCTGGCCACTGACCTGCTCCCATGGACTGCAGCCAGCTGAAGATGAGCCAGCAGTGTGCCCAGGTGCCCATAAGGCCACCAGCATCCTGGCCTGGATCGGCACTGCTGTGGCCAACGGGAGCAGGACAGGGATTGTGCCCTGGACTGGGCAATGGGGAGGTTGTATCTCAAGGCCTGGGTTCAGTTTTGGGCCTCTCACTCCAAGAAGGACATTGAGGAGCTGGAGCAGGTCAAGAGAAGGGCAACAAAGCTGGGGAAGGGTCTGGAGAACAGGGCTGGGGAGGAGCAGCTGAGGGAGCTGGGGGTGTTGAGCCTGGAGCAGAGGAGGCTGAGGGAGACCTCCTTGCCCTCTGCAGCTCCCCTGAGAGGAGGCTGCAGTGAGGTGGGGCTTGGGCTCTGCTCCCTAGCCTCAGGTGATAGGAGGAGAGGAAATGGCCTCAGGTTGTACCAAGGAGAGTTTAGTTTGGATATTAGGAAAATTGTCTTCCCAGAAAGGGTTCTGAGGCCCTGGCAGAGGCTGCCCAGGGAGGGTGGTGGTGGAGTCCCCATCCCTGGAGGTGTTCAAGAGCACTGCAGATGCGGTGCCTAGGGACGTGGTTCAGTCAGTGCTGGGCTAATGCTGGCTAAAGGATCTTAAAGGCCTTTCCCAGTCTGGGCAGTTCTGTGCCCCTGTGGCTCTGCCATGGGACTTGTGCAGCCCTGCCTGCTGCCCAGCACCTGCAAGCACTCAGCAAGTGGAGGGGGAGGAGGGGGCACAGCTCTGTAACCTGGAGCACTCTGGGGGTGATGCTGGCACTGCCATCACTTCTCTCCCTCACTGCCACCCAGCCAGCAGAGCTTGGAGCAGCCTGGCCAGGCACAAACCCCTGCCTGCACTGGCCAGCCAGCACCCAAAGGCTGGGCAGCAGCTCTGGCTCATGTGCCCTGCTGCTCTCAGGACTGGTCCCACAGCTGTGTGCACAAGGCTGGCTGCCTGGGAAGCTCTGCTTGTAGAGATCTCACCTTGGCTCCACCTTCCCACTTCTGCTTTGGTTTGGGCTCCTGAGCACCAGTGCTGCTGCAACACACCCTGGGCAAGCTGGGGCAGGATGAGGGTTGCCCAAAGGAGGCCCATGTCTGGCTGGCACTAAAGGCAGGAGAGCCAAAGGGTTGCTGCATGCAGAGCTGTCTTGTCACCATGACATCCCCTCAGGAGCACAGGCAAGCTGCAGCCCAGGCAGCAGGTAAAGCATAAAGGACATGGACCTGATGGAGAGGGTCCAGAGGAGGGCCATGAAAATGATCAGGGACCTGGAACAGCTAGCAGAGGACAGGCTGAGGGAGCTGGATGAGAAGAGGAGGCTCTGGGGAGACCTTAGAGCAGTCTTCCAGTGCTTGAAGGGGGCTACAAGAAGGATGGAGAGAGACTGCAAAGGCCTGCAGGGACAGGACCAGGGGCTATGGCTTCAAACTAGAGCAGAGCAGATTGAGATTGGATGTGAGGAACAAGTTCTGCACCAGGAGGCTGCTGAAACACTGCAGCAGGTTGCCCAGGGAGGTGGTTGAGGCTCCATCCCTGGAGATATTCAAGGTGAGGCTGGACAGGGCTCTGGGCAACCTGATCTAGTTGGGGATGTCCCTGCTGAGTGCAGGGAGTTGGACTGGATGAGCTCTGGAGGTCCCTTCTGGCCTGGACCATTCTATGGTTCTATGATCTGGCAGCATGGTCTGGGGATGTAAAGGTGTGCTTGGCTGAGGTGACTTGTGGCTGGCTGCTCAAAGAAAGGAGGAGAAGGAAGAGAAGCTGGAGGGATGGAGGAGGAAGGGCAGGTACAGCAGGACAGCAGGCATGAGGCACCTGAGGCTGGGAGCAGCATGACTCTGCCCTCCTGGTGTGCATCATTTGAGGCTTAGCACAGGCACCACTGCCAGGGGACCTCAGCACCTCTGAGCATCCTGTTTGTGGCCAGAGACCTCACAGCAGCCACAGGTGCCACAGAAGTCTGCTGAGGGGAGAAGTGACCAGGCTGCTGTCCATGCCCAGGTCCATTGGGAAACCGTCCCCAAACATCATTTCCAGCGGATTCAAATAGGAATCCTCCTGCCCTGGCTGTGAGACACAGAAATACACAGTGCCACCCAAAGGGTGCCCTCCTCAGCCCCCCCCCAGCAAGCAGCAAAAGCCTGACCCCAGCTCTCCTCCCCACCAGCTCCCCACAGGGACATGGGGACAAGACCTCCCACCACCTGGGGGTTCATACCAGGGACGTGCTCAGGACACAGTGCCCAGGGCAGTGCTCTGACCCTGGTGTCCTCCTATGACCATGAGTCAGTTCTTGGCATCTTCCACCCCACAGACAGGATCAGTGCTGCCTCTAGACAGCAGGAGCCATGATTAGCCTGGCCCTTACCCCTGCTCTCCATGGCCAGAGGAGGTCCCCAAGTGCCTTGAGCTCCTGCCAGCACAGCTTGACCTGAGAGCTGTGCTGAAGGCAGTCCCCATCCAGAGCATCAGCCCTCCACTGACCTCCTGGGCCTCAAACCAGCCTGAGCCTTGCAGTCTTTAACCCTTCCTTCACCCCCCCTCATCCACCCTGCCCTGAGACTCCTGCAGATGACAAGTGGCTGAAGCCACCAGTGCCAAAGGACTGCTCAGTGTGCCAGGAGTGAGCCCCCAGTGAGCCCAGAGCCAGTGAGACAGAGACACCCAGCAGTGCATCCCCTGGCCCCACAGCCTGGACCTGGAGAGACAGGACCACAGGAAGGGTGGGGAGGCACTGGAACAGGTTGCCCAGTGAGGTTGTGGCTGTCCCCTGCCTGGAGGTGTTCAAGGCCAGGTTGGGCTGGTGGGAGGTGTCCTTGCCCATGGCAGGAGTGCTGCACCAGACCATTTGAAGGTCCCTTCCAACCCAACCCATTCTGTCAGTCTCTGAAGCCATTGTCCCCACAGCCTGGACCACATAGGCAGGGCCAGGCAGGGCCATGGGGCAGCCTGCAGGGTGGTGCCCACTGGGGCTCTGCACTCCCTCCACATCCCAGCTGGGCAAGCACTGTGGGCTGAGCTTCACAATCAAATATTTATGCTGGTGAAAAACATTTTGCATAATCTTTAAACAGCCTTGGCATCTCCCTGCTCTCCCTCTCTGATCTCTCTGGATTGAGCTGGGATTGGAGCATTTCTCCTATTTACACAGAAGTAAATATTATGGTGAAAACATCAGGCAGCTCGGTGGCAGCTTTAGGAAAGTGCAGAAGTATTTCTGTGTTCATCTTTGTCAATTGCATAACATCCTCTGGGCCTCCGTGGTGAAGGAACCTCGCCTGGGTGCTTGCAGCACTCTGGCCAACAGTTCACAGCTCCGGTTCAAGCGAGGCCTCTCTGCTGTCAGGAGGGGAAGAGCTCCTGACATCTCCACCATAAATTCCTTCCCTCGAGCTCTGTGAGGCTGGGGAGGTGGCCAAGCAGGTCAGTGCCAAGGTCAAGGTAGGCAAATGCCACTGTGCTGGCACTTGCCAGGCCGGGCTGGATCAGGCGGTGAGGACTGGCCTGTGTTGGACCATCCTTACCCACAGCTTCCTGACCAAAGAATGCTTTGGGCTAGGTCCTGAGCTAGGACCAAGTTTGGATCATTCTGAGCCAGTCCCTAGAGACCACCTCTGCTTGACAGTGGCAGACACTGATGCTTTGCCAGCTCCACCTAAGCAAAGCTCTGTCACAAGAGCAGTGAGAGGCAGAGAACCTCTTTTCATGTCCTCTGGCTCTCAGGTCCAGAGGCTCTGCCTTTTCTGTGCAGTCCCCCCTGGGCTGAGTCTCAGGCATGCAAAGGGAAGCTCATTTCTTTGCAGGTCCCTAAAGACTGTGAGCAGAGCTAGAGCTCTCCTGGGGCAGAGCTGGAGCTCTACAGCTGCCCTGACTCCAGGTGACTGCAGTGACCTGTGGCAGCCCTGCAGGGGTTCAGGAAATGCATGGCCATGGCACCTGGGGACATGCTTTAGTGGCCAGGCTGGTGTTAGGTCCTTGGTTGGACAGGGTGATCCCAGAGGTTTCTTCCAACCCACACAGTTCCATGACTCTGGTCTGGGAGCTGTTGATGGGCAGCTCATCTGCCCACTGTAAAAGCCTCCCTCAGGGAAAGACTGCTCTGCCACTCTCCAGCAAGGGGATGACATCCTGGCAGCAGGCATCTTGTAAGGGTGTCCCTGGGTTTCTTGTGAGCCTTGGCTACTGGTTTCCCTGCAAGGCCTGCCCTCTGCTCACTCTCTGGCAGCTGATTATGAGAGAAGAATGCACTCCTCCTGAGCCACATATTTGTAAAGGCAAACCTCCCCCCAGCCTTCCTCCTGCTCCACCACTTCGAGTCACACCAGCCTGGGGACACGAAGCACAGAGCTCTGTGCCAGTGCAGCTGCATCTCCCCATGGGGCCTTGGCCAGCACAGCTACCCCAGCATGCAGCACATTATCACCACGTGGGGTGGCAAGAGGCAGGGTCACAGCTTCATCCCATCAGACTTGTCTTGCCAGAGAATGCTGCGGAGAGGCAAGAAACAAGGCCATGGCAGGAGGACTCTCCTCCACAGGGAGCTGCCAGGCACCAGGGAGAAGCCAAAAGCACACAGCAGGCTCAGTCCTGCAGGAGAGCACAGTGTGAGCAGGTGTGACTGGCAGGATACCAGGTGTGGGGAAAAACTCTTTGCAACTGCAAACTCTTTCTGAGACCTCTCAGTGGCCATTACACACAACCCTGAGCCTTGCAGTGAACTCCTTTGCTGAGCTGGGGGGATGCTGGTGACAGTGGCCAGCGGTACACCCCCCGCTGGCAGCAGCACCAGCAGCTGCTGGAGTGCATGGGGCAAAGGGCAGGGCATGGGACTGCTGGAGAGGCTCCAGAGGCCACAAAGATGCTCAGAGGCATGGAGAACCTCCCCTGTGGGGCCAGGCTGGGAGGGTTGGGGCTGTTCAGCCTGGAGAAGAGAAGGCTCCAGGGAAACCTCAGAGCAGCCTTCTAGGACCTGAGGGGCTCCAGGAGAGCTGGGGAGGGACTTTGGACAAGGGCTGGGAGTACCAGGATGAGGAACAATGGCTTTGAGTTGGGAGAGGAGAGACTGAGAGTGGAGAGGAGGAAGAAATTGTTGGCAGTGAGGGTGGGGAGAGCCTGGCACAGGCTGCCATGGGAGGCTGTGGCTGTGCCCTGCCTGGAGGTGTTGAGGGCCAGGCTGGATGAGGCTTGAGCAGCCTGTGCTGGTGGGAGGTGTCCCCCATGGCAGGGTTTGGAGCTGGATGATCTTGAAGATCCCTTCCAACCCAACCCATTCTATGATCTCTGATCCTTTGGTGCAGAGCTGGATCTGCTGTGCAAGGAGAAAGCAAAGAGCAGAGCAGTGAGGCAGGCAAAGTGCAGTCCCTGCCCCAGGCCGAGGGCAGCAGGCAGACCCCAGCCTCACCTGGCAGTGCAGCCATGGTGGGGGCTGGGAGATGTCCCTCCGTGGGGCTGCAGCTCCCCAGCCCTGAGACCTGCTGCAGTCTGCCCTTCCGTGGCCCAGGCAGTGTGTCACAGGCTGACCCCTCCACGTCCCCAGGGGGATGTCGCAGGAACATCAGCTCGTTTGGGTCTTTTTCCCACAGACACAACTCCACATGGAAACAAACACTGCTGGAGAGCCAATCAGCCCCCGCAGACAATCGGCTGTGCTGGGGGATCAGAGGGGCTGCTTCCCGGGGGCTGCTCAGCAGCGCAGCGCCGACATCCTCCCGGCTCCGGGCTGTGACTCCTCACTTCAAAGGAATTCCCCACCATGACCAATTGATTCTGGGATTTAAGGCTCACTCCTTCACTGCCTGCAGTCCATAGGGCCCAGTTTACAGCACAGGTGACCAAGGCAGTGCTGGAACCAGAGCCGGGAGCAGTGCTGCTCTTGGCAGCCTTTGGCACTGAAGTACCTCCCAGCGGGAGGTGGCAGCCGGGGGTGACACCTGCCCCCTTCAGAGCTGAACAGGGACTGTGGTGCAGCACGGTGCTGCTGGAGACATGCCCAGGATGGGTGAGGGCTGGGCAGTGTGAGCTCTGGAAACACAGGAGACCTCCTGAGGGGCTTTACTTCTCCTGGGCTGTCTAAGCCAGAGAGGCTGCAGACAAACTGCTCCTTATCCATGGGGTGCTCTCAGTGCCTGTCCTCCTTGCCCCTCCTCTGAGCCCTGTGGCACACCCACTTGCCTCTGCTTCTCGAGGACATCAAGGCTATGTGTGGTCAGGGCTGACTGTCACATAATGAGCAGCCCTGGGCTGTGAGCTCAGCAGCTGAGTCAGCTCTGCAGATGAATCCTCTCTCAGGGGTTGCATCACCTCCTGAGGAGCAAGCGTGGACAGTGGGCCTGGAGCCTGTCAGCCTTGGACACTGCTATTCCCTGGAGGAGCACAGGGGGATGGAGGGAGGGAGGGGAGAGGAGCAGGGAAGAAGTGTGCTCAACCCTTCTGAGCTCCCAGCCGTTGCAGGGGCAGAGTTTTACAGGACACAGTCTGTGGCTGGTTAGTTCTGGGACGGGGCTCGGCACCGTGGGGCTTGGAGCTGTCACCACCCGAGGAGCCTGGGCTGAGCTAAGAGCACAGCCTGCCACCAGAGCCCCTCCGTGCCTGGCCACTGCCCTCTAGCAGGGAGAGGCAGCCGGCTGCCAGAGCCAGGCCAGCCCTGTGCCACTGCTCCCCACGGAGGCAGCTGTGTGAGTGCAGCAGGTCCCTGCCTTCACAAGGTGGCAGGAGAAGGCTCTCCTGGCCCTGCTGGGCTCAGGCTTGGTTTAGCAGTCTGACTGACTGGCTTTCTTCATTAGCCCTTCACTCAGGCTTGTCTCTGCATTAAACAGAGTGCTGAATAGCACACAGGGGCTTTGGCTGAGCCTCTGAGAGGATGTCAGGTGGGTAGGAGGCAGTAGGAACCTAAGCAGGGTGCCTGGTGGAGCTCATGGCTTGCTTCTCCCCCGGGCAGCTCACTGACTTGGCTTGGTGAGGGCAGGGCACTGCCTTCGGTGGGGGTTACCAAATGGCAGCACCCCAAGGAGGGAGGGAGAGCCACTGCAGCACCAGCAGAAGAGCAAGGGGAGGTCAGGTAGTAACAGCTCTGGGGCCAGCAGTATGCTGGGTTTTTTTTGCTGTGAATGTGATTAAGGAGCTGTCAAGTGCCATCAGAAGGGGTTTCACAAGAGTTTGTCAAAGGAGTAGTAGCAAATCTCCACAGAGGTCCCTCTACAGAGGGACCTGCACAGGCTGCATTGATGGCCCAGGCTGACTGCATGAGGTTCAACCAGACCAAGTACCAGGCCCTGCCCTGGGGTCACAAGAACCCTAAGAAAGCTCTGAGCTTGGGGATGCATGGCTGGAGAGCTGCTCGGTGGAGAGGGTCCTGGGGGTGCTAACTGATGGCTGGCTGTAGATCTAGTGTGTGCCCAAGTGCCCAACAGCATCCTGCCCTGGATTGGCAATGGTGTGGCCAGCAGGGCCAGGGCAGGGATCATCCTCATGTGCTTGGCACTGGTGAGGCCAAACCCCAAATCCAGGGTTCAGTATTGGACTCCTTATTCCAAGAAGGACATTGAGAGGCTGGAGCAGGTCCAGAGAAGGGCAACAGAGCTGGGGAAGGGTCTGGAGAAGAGGGCTGGGGAGGAGCAGCTGAGGGAGCTGGGGGTGTTCAGCGTGGAGAAGAGGAGGCTGAGGGAGACCTCCTTGCTCTGTGCAGCTCCCTGAGAGGAGGCTGCAGCCAGGGGGGCTGGTCTCTTCCCCAGGTAACAAGAGGTAGGACAAGAGTTGCCCCAGGGGAAGTTTAGGTTGGACATTAGGACCAATCTCTTCCCCCAAAAGGATTGTGAAGCCCTGGAAGAGGCTGCCCAAGGCAGTGGTGCAGGGGTTTCAGAGCAGTGCAGATGTGGTGCTGAGGGCCGTGGTCTGGCCGTGGCCTGGCAGTGCTGGGTTGGTGTTGGACTTAATGGTCCAAAAGGTCTCTTTCAACCAAAACAATTCTATGATTTTGTAAATCTCTGGGACCTGGCAGTCCTTCAGGACACATCTCTGCTGCTAGCCAGGGAGTGATACCCAACAGCCTTCTCTGCCATGGGTGGAGAAGAGTGATGCTTGTTTTTACAGTGGGGGTCCAGGGAGGACCCCAGGAACTAGGAGCAAGCAGGGGTCCATCCCAGCTGGCAAACTGGCTGACCAGATCTAGCTGGAGGAATTCGCTGTGTGAGGGCTGCCATGGCCACCAGGGCTCAGAGCCTTTGAAGGGAGCTGGGGGTGTTCAAGAAGAGAAGGCTCCAGGCAGACCTAACAGCAGCCTGCCAGGACCTGAAGGGGGCTACAAGAAGGATGTAGAGAGACTGTTCCCAAAGGCCTGCAGGGACAGGACCAGGGGCAATGGCTTCAAACTAGAGCAGATTGAGATTGGATGTGAGGAACAAGTTCTGCAGCAGGAGGCTGCTGGAGCACTGGAACAGGTAGCCCAGGGAGGTGGTTGAGGCTCCATCCCTGGAGATATTCAAGGTGAGGCTGGACAGGGCTCTGGACAACCTGATCTAGTTGGGGATGTCCCTGCTGAGTGCAGGGCCTTGGACTGGGTAACCTTTGGAGGTCCCTTCCAACCCAGAGCATTCTATGGCTCTATGCCCACTGAGTGCATTCTGTGCTCAGACAGGAGCTGGATAACTCTTCCAGCTCTTGGAGAACTACCCACATGTCTTGGGACACATGGCCAGGACAGCCTTCAACATCCAGTGCTGCTCTGGTGTGTCTTCCAGGAGAACTGCTCAGGAACCATCTGCAGGTGAACAAAAACTCCTGAGAAGGAGGCAGGGAGGAACAAGGACTGCATTAAAAGGGAGGTCAGGTCAGCCAGGTGGGACACCACACACAGCCCCAGGAAATGACCACCTGGAAGGTGCCCCTGACACCACACCAAGCTCTGTGCTGCTCTGTGGGGACAGTGCCCACACCAGCAGGGAGAAGGCCTCATGCAGAAGTGTAGATCTTGTCCCCTTAGCCTCTGTACACTCTCACAGTGAGTCAAGCTCCAGGACCCTTTGTAGGACTCCATCTCCCAGGTTTCTGTGCTGGGGAGCTTGAAGGGTTCCTCCTCCATCGTGCCATGCAGTTAAGGACTTTAGCCACATCAGAGGGCTCCACCTGCCACACAGCAGCTCCCTGATCATTCTGGCATTTTCCTGACCTGTTGCATCTTTCAGCTGCACATTCTGCAGCCTTTGCCCCATCTACAAAACTAAGAAATGCTCGTCCTGAACACTGCCCAACCTTTCTCCTTCCTTTCTTGTGCATTCCTGGGTTTGACTCATCACAGTGTCTTGGGAGGCTTTCTGCCTTGGGACAATGCTGGGACCATGTGAAACATGTTCTGGAAGTCCCAAGCCTGACGTTTTCAATCAGTTCTGTTATATTTCCTGCTTCAGAGGCACCTCCTGACTGCTCTGAAAGATTCGTTTACTTTTGTCTACATTACCTTTGAGGCGGGCAATGCCTCTCCATGCAAGAGGGAAACCTCTGCCATTCAAGGGCTTTAGGGACCAGAAGGCTCCTGCCCTGTCTGCATCCTTGCTGTGGGGTCTTTGAACAAGCCCTCTTCTGTCCATGAGCCTCAGCAGAGGCAAGGTGCCAGTGGTGGAGGCGCTGGGAGGAGCCCTCCCAGCAGAGTGCCTTGCAGAGTGCTAGACCTGTCCTGGCAGCCTCCTCCAAGCACCTGGTGTCAGGCCTGGAGCTCATGTGCCCATCCATCACACCTGCAGATAGTCCTGAAGGGACAGAGGGACAGATCCAGAGTGAGATCAGCACATGAGTTGCTGTGTGGCCAGAGCAGGTCCTGCTAACAGAGAGGCAGCAGGCTGCAAAGGGAGCGGGGATCGCTGAGCAGGAGCGACTCACACCGCAGTTTGCTGTGCAGCAAAGTAGGAGTCTGTGGGTGTCACTGACTCTTGTCTTGTTCTTGGGCTGCTCATGGTGTGCCTAACAGGACAAGGGCTAATGGGCACAAGGAAGTTCCATCTAAACATGAGGAGGAGCTGCTTTACATTGAGGGTGGCAGGGCACTGGAAGAGGCTGCCCAGAGAGGCAGTGGCGTCCCATCTCTGGACAGGCTGAGGCTGAGCTTGGCTTCTTCAGCGTGGAGAAGAGCAGGCTCCAAGGAGACCACAGAGCAGTCTTCAGTACCTGAAGGGGGCTACAAGAAGGATGGAGAGGGACTGCTTCCAAGGGCCTGCAGTGAAAGAACCAGAGGCAATGGTTTGAGATGGGAGAAGAGCAGATCCAGATTGGATGTGAGGACCACGTTCTGCACCACGAGGGTAGTGGAACTCTGCAACAGGTTGCCCTGTTGAGGACCCATCCCTGGAGGTGTTCAAGGTGAGGCAGAACAGGGCTCTGAGCAACCTGATCTGGTGGAGGATGTCCCTGCTGAGTGCAGAGGGTTGCACTGGATGAGCTTTGGGGGTTCCTTCCAACCCAAACCAATCTATGATTCAGAGTCATTTAAAACACACCTGGACACTGTCCTGTGCAACCTGCTCTGCATGAAGCGGCTCTGGTCCCTTGAGTCCTGTGTCCAGTTCGGGGCCCACCAGTTTAAGAAAGATGTTGAGTTGCTGGGACATGTCCAGAGAAGGGCAACAAAGCTGGGGAGAGGCTGAGGGAGCTGGGGTTGCTTAGCCTGGAGAAGAGGAGGCTCAGGGGAGACCTTCTTGCTCTCTGCAACTCCCTGCAGGGAGGTTGTAGCCAGGTGGGGGTTGGTCTCTTCTCCCAGGCAAGCTGCACCAGAACAAGAGGACACAGTCTCAAGCTGTGCCAGGGGAGGTTTAGGCTGGAGGTGAGGAGAAAGTTCTTCCCAGACAGAGAGACTGGCCCTTGGGATGTGCTGCCCAGGGAGGTGGTGGAGTCCCCATCCCTGGAGGTGTTTAGGAAGAGCCTGGATGAGGCCCTTGGTGCCATGGTTGAGTTGATCATATGGTGCTGGGTGAGAGGTTGGACTGGATGATCTCAAAGGTCTTTTCCAACCTGGTTATTCTATTCTATTCTATTCTATTCTATTCTATTCTATTCTATTCTATTCTATTCTATTCTATACTATTCTATTCTATGCTGTGCTGTGCTGTGCTATGCTATGCTATGCTATGCTATGCTATGCTATGCTGTGCTCTGCTGTGCTATGCTATATTGTTCTGTGTTATTCTGTGAGATGAATTTATTCCAATAACTTCTTCCCCACCAGAGATTAAGGAATACCAACTTCATCAGATGCAGCACGGCCTGGAAATCACACACCTAGCCCATGACAGGCTGGTGGCTCAGCTCAGGACAGCTCAGTGAGGGACCCCACCACTTCTCAGCTATAAGTGGGGTGCTGCTTTTGGTGCTGCTGGGTTTCTAAGGTCTCTGGCAGCATGGTCTCCTACAAGTCTGCTAGCCCTGAAATTCCTGTCACTGAGCCAAAATGTTTAAAAGGACTTCCCAGAAACCACAGGATTGGGAAGAAAAAAATAATCACAAAACTCCAAAGAACAACAAAATCTCCCAATAAAAGCCCAAGCCAGGTCTGAGGGAGTTCCCAGGGTGGGTGTTCATGATCTAGCAGGACTTTAGGCAGCTTCCCAGAGGAGACACAAGTGTCATGGAAGCTGAGACCTGTCCTTGACCTAGCCTGACTTGCACCACTCCTGTGAGAAGGCAAAAGCTGCCATCAGTCCATTTCCTTCCACTTACCTCAAGTGAACCAGACGTGGGCTTGAGGTGGGGCCTCACAGGTAGAATCACAGAGTTGTCAGGGTTGGAAGGGACCTCAAGGCTCATCCAGTTCCATCCCCCTCTGCCAGGAGCAGGGACACCTCACACCACAGCAGGTTGCTCACAGCCACATCCAGCCTCCTGGGGTGAGGCTTCCACCACCTCCCTGGGCAACCTGCTCCAGTTCCTCACCACCCTCATGGGGAACAACTTCCTAACATCCAATCTCAATCTCCCCACTTCTACTTTTGCTCCATCCCCCCCAGTCCTATCACTCCCTGACACCCTCAGAGGTCCCTCCCCAGCTTTCTTGGAGCCCCCTTCAGATGCTGGAAGGCCACAAGGAGGTCTCTTTGACAGATCTGTCTGTCCATCCTTTGTGTGTGTGTGCAAAGAGCTTTTCTTCCCTGAGACAACGTTTGGTAGGTGAGAGGCATCCTCCATCACAGCTGTGCCCAGCACACAGCTGTGCCCAGAGCCCTCAGGATTCATGGAATCCACAGAGTTGTTCCAGTTGGGAGAGACCTTTAAGATCATCAAGTCCAACCTTCATCCTAAGACCATCATACTGTGCTCATCTTTAGCACAGGAAACTCTGAGTCAAGATCCAGCCCTGCCTCACATATTTGGCATTGTTGTGGGTGTCTGTGTGCCACAGAAGAAGGGGAGATGTTCCAAGTGCCTGCAGCCTATGTGAGCACGTCCAGGGGATGAGCCTGGGGATGGAGCCATGTGGTGACAGAGCTGTGCACTGCGCTGCAGGAGGGAAGGGCACATCGGACACCTCAGCACCCCTGTGCTCACTGCAGCTTCCCAGTGCAGCCCCAAGACCTGCAGGGCTCGGAGCACAGCCTGCCCAGCATCCCAACCAGCCGGGTGAGGGGCAGCAGTGGCCCAAGCCACAGCTCTGTTTGCTGAGCAGCCAGGTCCTGTGTGGGAAGGGAATCCAACACAGCACTCAGTCACAGAATCACTGAATGCCAGGGTGGAAGGGACCCCAAGGATCATCTGCTCCAAGCTCTCTAGGTCACCGTAGAGTTGCAATGAGCTGGCTCAGCACCCTGTCAAGCTGAGACTTCAAACTGTCCAATACAGGGGAATCCACCCTTGGGAGATGATTCCAGTGTCCAGCTGTTCCCACAGGGAAATATTTTCTGCTGGAGCCCAGTGGGAATGTCCCCAGCAGCCCTTGGCTTTTCCACAGAACTCTGTGAAAAGGGAGTCTCCCTGCTGCTGGTGGCGTCCCTTTACATCCTGGTCCCTGGCAATGAGGTCTGCCCTCAGCCTTCTCTCCTCCAGGCTGAACAACCTCAGCTCTCTCAGCCTTCCCTCACAGGGCAGAGGGCTTCCAGGCCTCTGATCCTTCCCCTGGCCCTTCTCTGGACACTTTCCAGCCTCACTCACTGGGCACCCTGGCGGAAGGACCTTCACCAGCAGTCCCTTTTGCCTGGGACACTTGCCCTGCCGCAGCCCTTCCTTGTCGTGGGGCGCACAGCCCCCGCCTGCAGGCTGGCCACCCCGCGCTGGGTGCCTCGCACCACGCCGCCAAGGGTTAAAACCTTCTCTCTGTTGATATTTCCAGCGGCTCCCAAAGTCCCGAGCCAGGCAGAGCCCTGATTGGCTGCGTAGGGCCGGTAGTAATTAGTATCAGATATCAAACTTCTGTCTTTGCTAAGACCCTTTCCGATAGTGCCTGCTCCCCGCTAGATGATGACATCAGCCAGGACACCCAGCTGCTCGTAGTAAACTCCGGGCGGGAGGAGGCTGCCGCTCGCTCCACGCTCAGTACTTCAACACAGCCCGGGGGGAGCGGTTGGTGTTTCTGGAGGGTCAGTGCCGGATGGGACCAAACCTTTCAAAGCCACTTGCTGCTTCCCGCTAGCCGGCTCTGAAAGCACCCAGAGGCTCCAGAAGAGCTGGATGAATCCTGAGCACTAGCCGCGGTCTGGTCGGCTTCTGCCCGTGGAGGAAGTTAATGGTTTAAGTGAGGGGCGTCTGGATCTGGTCCCCGAGTCACCATGACACTCCTGGGGTCTGAGCACTCCTTGCTGATTCGGAGCAAGTTCAGATCAGGTAGGGGAAGCCTTGAACTTTCTCTTAAACCTTCTCTGTCCGGCAAGCCGTGGCCGCAGACTGCTCCGCGTTAAGCGTTTGGCAGCAGCGCGCAAACGAACCGTCCGAGGGGTGGTAGAGCTGTCACGGCTCTGCTCTTGCAGAGGCTGTTCCCCAAGTGCAGAAGTGCAGTTTCCTTCCTCTCTGCTGCTGCTTTCTATTCATGTTTGGGTTTTTTTTTTTTTTCCTTCTTCTTCTTCCCTGGCGTTTAGTTCTCTTCGATTTCTGTCTGTGGTTTATTTTGGTGAAGTTGCAAGTTCCCGGCTCTCCTTCCCTGGCAGAGCGCTTGGGCAGGAAGCCAAAAGGGCAGCTGGGATAAACAAGGTGCCCAGCGCTGCCCCGTGTGCCCCAGGTGCTGTGGCAGGTCGGTCTGTGCCGGCGGTGGGTGAGGATGGGTCTGACAGCCTCTCTGCCATGCGGGCAGCCGACTTTGTTCCACTGAGTTGTGACTAATTGGAGAAAAATGGATTTGAAGAAATGCGTCATTTTTAGAAGTAAAAATAACAAATGGAACATGAAAAGTATTTCAAGTGACATCATCAGAGAAATAAAACCAGAGGCGCACAATTGATTGCCACAAGCTAAACATGCCTGCGGCGCGGCACTTAGGGGAAGCTCCCTCCGGGAGGGGACCTGCGGCGTGAGTGAAGGTGAGTGAAGGTGACCCTCGGGACGGGCACTGCCGCAGCCCCTCTGCCGGATGCCCTCGGGCACCGGCTCCCTTCCTAGGCAGCACGCCGCGCTCGGGACGGGGAGCCGCCGCTTGCCACTTTATGCCAGGACTGTAACGCACCGACCAAAAACCCCAAAACCCAAGTGTTCTGGAGGAGCTTCCCGAGGTGGAGCTCTCCGGGGGGATATCATCCGTGAGGATGTGCAGGGGAGCAGCTGGGTGTGAGGCTCGGGACGGTCCAGCCGGGCAGGGGCAGGCACGCCGGGACATCCACCCGCTCCGGCAGGTCACCCGCGCCGCTGCGGCTCTGCCTCCTGGCGCATCGGAGATAAGGAAATCAGAGATTTATGCCAGCGATGGGAGACAGGAGCGGTGTTATCAGGATCTCTTAGATAGCTGGGTGGTCAACCTAAACTTTGTTTTCTCAGCAAACATAAAGTTGGCAGCCGGTCGGAAAGCCCAGAGCGTGTGTGTGTGTGTGTGTCTCTCTGTGTGTGCAAACACAAGTGTCCTCGTCTGGCTGAGTTAGACACAAACTTGGGGCCAGGGCTTTGGTGTGGTTTCCATATCACTCTGATCTTACATTTCATGAGATTAAGTCATTCCTTAGATTTTGTTGGGTATATTGTGGTACATTGCTGTTCAGCTGGGATGGGGGGGGAGGGGAGAGGGGGAAGGAGAAGTAAACCCAGCAACGAAACCAATCTGTCCGCAAGGATTCCTCCAGCAACTCCAACGCAACAGTGCCACCTTCCTGAGGGAGCAGCGCAGGCTCGCTCGCATGCCCCTGCATTCTTTTCGGATGAACCAGGGGTGTTTTGCAGGCTCGTTTCTGGTTTATTTGTAAGCTGGCTTTCTCGTGGAACCAACAGTGGGATCTCCAAACATATTTTGCAAATGATTCTCCAGCAAGAAGTAAACTCTGTGGGTCCCTGCCCGCCAGAAATTCTCCCCTGCCTCTCAGCATCTCTAGAGCAGGCAGTTTGTTGGGGATGTTCTTTGGCTCCTGATTTGCTCCCATGACTGCAGTCCCTCACCAGCGCCTGGTGAAAGGCAGATTTCCCCTCTGACAAGATTTCTTTGCCCATTTATTGTGCCAGTTCCCCAAGGGCATGGGCTGCACCTTGCTGGCACCACTGCAGGTAACACAGGAGGTGTGCAGCACCGCCCTGGGCAGCACAGTCAGTGAGGGGAGGAGGAAAGACTCCACGGAGTGGACAGTGCTGCTGTCAGCTGGTGCTGGGTCTAAAGTGGCGCGGGGAGCTGAGGAGCAGTTAACCTTTGACGGGTAGGGGACTCTCTTTTATGTGCAAAGTCTGTATGGGACAGTTTCTGCTGGTGTCCCTGCTCCGTGTGTGGACTTTAGTGGCTGTAAAGCCCCACAGGCATGGCAGGAGGCGGAGTGCTCTGATTTACTACCCTCCATTCACTCGGGAGAGGGACGGGTGTCCCAAACCACCCATGGCCCTGCACCACACCCCCCTGCATGTCCGACGGGCTGGAGCTGGTTCTGGGACAGCAGCAGTTTGCAGAGGGCTGTGCAGCTTGTCTGGAGCTGGTGAAGGACAAGCCAGGAGGGCTCAGACCTGGAATGTCAAGTCCCAAGGAGCTCAAGTCCCTCACAATGCTCAAGGCTCTCGAGCACAAGTGTGAGGAGCAGCTGAGGGATCTGGGCTTGTTCAGCCCGGAGAAAAAGAGTCTGGGGGAAGAGCTTCTACGGGAGGTTAGAGGGAGGAATGAGTGATAGGATGAGAGGAAACAGCCTCAAGCTGCCCCAGGGGAGGTTTAAGGAACAATTTCTCCCCCCAAAGGACTGTCAAGGCTTGGCCCAGGCTGCCCAGGGCAGCGGTGGAGTCCTCATTCCTAGAGGGGTTCCGAAGCAGTGTAGATGTGGCCCTGGGGGCCGTGGCTTAGCGGTGCCCTGGCAGTGCTGGGTGAAAGGTTGGACTCAACGATCTCAAAGACCTTTTCCAACTGAATGTGATGCACCATTGCCTTGGAAATGCTCTGTGAAGGCAGGTGTGAGGCTTTGCTTGCTCCCCAGGTTTGGGGAGGATTAGCTGTGCTCTGTGACTCATGACAAGTCTGAATCCCCTTTGAAGGATTCCAGGCCAGAGTTAATGAGGGCTGGAGTAAATCTTAATAACGAAACTTCTGCTGCCTCTCCATGGCCTGCGCTCACGGAGCAGCTGAAAGAGCTCTCTGGCTCTCTGTGTGTGTCTCTGCGTCTGTGTCTGTGTGTCTGCCTGTGTGTCTGTGTGTCTGTGTCACTGTGTCTGTGTGTCTGCTGCCTGTGTGTCTGTGTGTCTGTGTCACTGTGTTTCTGTGTCTGTGTGTCTCTGTGTGCGTGCATGTGTATGTGTTCATGTATGTGTGCATGTGTGCTCATGTGTGTGTTCACCTGTGTGTGTGTGCACATTTGTGTGTGCGTGTGTGTTCATCTCTGCATGTGTGTGTGTTCATGCATGTGTGTGCATATGCACTGTGTGTGCATGTGTGTGCATCTGTGCATGTGTGTGCGCATTTGTGTGTGTGCGTGTGTGTGCATGTGTGTTCATCTCTGCATGTGTGTGTGCATATACGTGTGTACATATGCACTTGTGTGTGCATGTGTGTGCATCTGTGCATGTGTGCATGCGCATGTGTGCGTGCATCTGTGTATGCGTGCATATATGTGCATGTGTGTGCATGCATGTGTGTGCATGTGTGTGTATGTGTGTGTGTCTGTGTGTGTGTGCAGTGCGTGTGCATGCTGTGTGTGTGCACATGTGCATGAGCGTGTGTGTCCACATGTGTGTATGTGTGTGCGCATCTGTGTGCATGTGTGCATGTGTGTGCGTGTGTGTATACTTGTGTGTGTGTGTGTGAGTGCATGTGCTGTCTGTGTGCATGTTTGCGCTGTTGTGTGTGTGCATGTGTGCATGCTGTGTGTGCATGCATGTGCATGTGCACGTGTGTGCATGTGTGTGTGTGTGCATCTTGTGTGTGTATGTGTGTGAGTGCGTGTGCGTGTCTGTGTGTGCACGTTTGTGCACTGTGTTGTGTGAGTGCATGTGTGCATCTGTGTGTGCATGCATGTGCATGTGCATGTGTGTGCGTGTGTGTGTGTGCATATGCTTGTGTGTGTATGTGTGTGTGATGCATGTGTGTGTCTGTGTGTGCATGTTTGTACGCAGTTGTGTGAGAGTGCATGTGTGCATCTGTGTGTGCATGCATGTGCATGTGTGTGTGTGTGCATATACTTGTGTGTGTATGTGTGTGTGAGTGCATGTGAGTGTCTGTGTGTGCACGTTTGTGCGCTGTTGTGTGAGAGTGCATGTGCGCATCTGTGTGTGCATGCATGTGCATGTGCATGTGTGTGTGTGTATGTGTGTGAGTGCGTGTGTGCTTGTGCGTGTGCATATGTGCGTGTGCGTGTGTGTGTGCATGCACGTGCGTGTGTGTGCACGTTGGTGCGTGTGTGTGTGAAGGGTGCAGGAGCCGCAGCACTCTGCTGCTGTTTCCTCACCCGGGACTGGCTCTGCTGCCCGCGGCTGGCGGCAGGCAGGAGCTGCAGCCCGGGGCGGGGGTGGAAGCTGGGGCTGTGTGGTGTCCTTTCCTGAGGGTCAGCTGCCCAGGCTTTCGCTTCCATCCGGGAGCAGCAGTAGGAAGAAGAAGAAAGAGCTTGTCCAGGCGAGGCTGGTGGAGGCAGTGGCTCTTTCACACAGCATCCAGCAAGCCTCCCTGCAGCCCCACGGTGTCTCCTGCTTCGCTCTCCCTGCAGTCCACTCGGAAGGGCCAGCACAGCCACGGAGTGTGGAGAGCCCACAGCTACCCCAGTGCAGGGCACCAGAAACCGCTCCAGAGGCAGCTCAAATCCATGCTGCACCAGCACGCTGCAGGCCTTCGTGGTCCCCCTCCCCTTCCTGGAGGATTTGTGTGGCTGTTTATTTTGTCTGTTTGGCCAAAGATAAATACCCTGCTCTGAGGTCATCCTGACACGTTTCGCAGGAGTGATGACTCCTCAAGCCGGCCATGCTGGCCCATCTGCTCCACTTACATTTAACTCTTGCCAGAGACCATCATTCATGGGGAGTGATCTCCTGCCTTGAACACAAACCAGTTGTGCTCCAGCCGCAGAGGAGCTCTGGGCAGAGCAGACCAAGCTGGCAGATGCAGACTTAACCTTCACACTGACCTCTTCTGTCCAGCCACATGGAAAGAGCCTTTGCAAGGCCAACATCTGCAGAGCATCAGTGGTGGTTCAGATAACTGGTGAGGAGTGAAACGCTGACACTGGCTCTGCGTGGGGTAACACCCAGGCCTGGCTGTGGACACCCTGGGAGGGAGTTTGCAGAGCAGCCTTGCCTGGTGCCGTGCAGGAAAGGGTGCCCTGAGCAAACCGAGGTCCGTGCTCACACACAGGGTTTGAATGAAGCTGGTGGAGACGAGAGAGGAGTTGACTCTCTCTGCCTCTGGTGGAGACAGTGCTTAGGACCAAAATCAGTGGGTGAGCAAGGGCAGAAGAGAGCAGCTGCGGTGGGATGTCAGGCCAGGCACTGTGGCAGGACCTTCATTTGCACTTTCCTGGTGCCCAAAGCTGAAACACACAACCATGAGCTCCTGTGGCTCACAGCCAGGGGGGTGTGCCTGTGTCTGTGTGTCTGACTGCATGTGTGTCTGTCTGTCTCTCTGAGTCTGTGTGTGTCTCTGTGTCTGTGTGCTCAGACCACAGCCTCTCTGTAACTCAGGACACCCTTTTGTGGCTCCATGAGGGTTTTGGGAAGCACTGACTGGCTGTGGATTCATTTGTCCTCATTGTGGTTTCCCAGCGCCTCACACCGTGGTGGTGTAGCTGGCAGGCAGCTCTCTCTCTCTCAGGATCATAGAATCACAGAACTGTCAGGGATGGAAGGGCCCTCAAGGATCAGCCAGTCCCAACCCCCTGCCATGGGCAGGGACACCTCACACTGCAGCAGGTTGCTCACAGCCACCTCCAGCCTGGCTGCAAACACCTCCAGGCAGGAGGCTGCCACCACCTCCCTGGGCAAGCTGTGCCAGGCTCTCACCACCCTCATGGGGAGCAACTCTTCCTCACATCCAATCTCAATCTCCCCACTTCTAGTTTTGCTCCATCCCCCTCAGTCCTATCACACCCTGACTCCCTCAAAAGTCCCTCCCCAGCTTGCTTGGAGCCCCCTGCAGATCCTGGAAGGCCACAATTAGGTCGCCTGGGAGCCTTCTCCTCTCCAGACTGAAGAGCCCCAACTCCCTCAGTCTGTCCTCAGAGCAGAGCAGCTCCAGCCCTCTGCTCCAGCCCCTCCAGAGCCTTCCTGGCACAGAGGCTCCAGAACTGGACACGGTGAAGGTGCCAGGCTGTTTTCAGTGGTGCCCAGTGATAAGACAAGGAACAGCAGGTACAAAGTGGAACCCAGGAGGTTCCACCTCAACATGACAAGACATTTCTTTATGGTGAGGCTGCTGGAGCCCTGGAACAGGCTCCCCAGAGAGGTTGTGAAGTCTCCTTCTCTGGAGACTTTCAAGGCCCATCTGGATGTGCTCCTGGGTGGCCTGCCCTGGGTGACCCTGCAGGGGGTTGGACTGGATGATCTCTGAAGGTCAGTTCCAACCCTATCATTCTGTGATTCTGTGTCATAGCAGAGACTAAAACCTACTTCTCTGAGCTTAAGGAGAAGGATGGATGGGCTGCCCACAGGGCTGCTCAAGGGGTGGCTCCAAGGAGGGCTGGGGACTGCCTGTTCTCAGGGCTAGGGTGAGGCTGAGCTTGCACATTACAGCTAGACAGACCTGGAGCTTGCTTGGAGGTTCTGGCAGGGGAGCACACCCTTGAGCAGTGAACAGTACTGAACCCATCAGGGAAGGTTGCCCTTGCCCACCAAGCATACAGCTTCAGGAGGGATGCAGATGAAGCAGGGGGGGAGGGAGGAAGAGGACACCTGCCTGGCAGGTCAGCTGAGCCAGCCCTGGTGGTCTATGGGGCTGGCAGACGTCACAGCCAGGTTGCCCTCACCTCCACCAGAGTGCAGCCCCTGGCTCCACATTCTGTTTGTGTGTTTGAGTAGACACAGCCCTCAGAGGGCTTTCACAGCTGCTTGCTCTCTGGTGGTGACCCATCCCCATGCACTGCCTGGGCTCCTCGCTTGCCAGCTGGGGTCCTGTGTCTCTTCCCAGTCACCAGCAAGCCCACACCTGTGCTAAGAGCACAGCCCTGGGAGGAGAGGCTGAGGGAGCTGGGGCTGCTTAGCCTGGAGAAGAGGAGGCTCAGGGGAGACCTCATTGCTCTCTCCAACTCCCTGAAGGGAGGTTGTAGGCAGGTGGGGGTTGGTCTCTTCTCCCAGGCAAGCAGCACCAGAACAAGAGGACACAGTCTCAAGCTGTGCCAGGGGAGGTTTAGGCTGGAGGTGAGGAGAAAGTACTTCCCAGAAAAGAGAAATTGGCCACTGGGATGTGCTGCCCAGGGAGGTGGTGGAGTCCCCATCCCTGGAGGTGTTCAAGAGGGGATTGGATGTGGCCCTTGGAGCCATGGTTTAGTAGTCAGGAGGTGTTGGGTGATAGGTTGGGCTTGATGGTCTCTGAGGTCTTTTCCAACCTGGTTGATTCTATGATTCTGTGATTTAAGAGATGTTGTGACCAAGGCAGATCAGATCTCCTGGGCACTGCAGGCTCCCAAGGAGCACAGCCTGCAGCACATCTGCCTGGGAGGAGAATACCCAGTGCTGAAGTGCTGAGTGGTGTGCCTGGGCCTCACCCCACAGCTGGGACAGGCCTGACCAGGGCTTTCCACAGCTGTCCCAGCTCAGTGGTGCCATTTTCAGCTGGGCTGAGCCTCATCTCTGCTCACACAAGTCCCACACAGGCTGTGCTGCCAAAGGATAACATGGGTCTGGACAGGGGATGCTACAGAGGAACCACTTGTGGCGGAGCAGGAGCCATGGAGGGGCTCAGGCCACAGCTTGGCCAAGGTGCTTTTGTAAAACAGCAGCTCCAGAACAGCAGATCCTGTGGTGCTCTGCTGAACCAGGGCTTCACCTTGCTGGTGGTTGGCTGGCCTGGCCCCTGGCACCCAGCTCAGGGTGCCTTCACATTCACCTGAACACAGCCTCCATGCCAGGAGCTTGATGTCAGCTGTTGCTTTGCTGGGGTGGAGCAGCACAGCTCCTGCCCCCTGTTTTGAACACTAGTTAGTGCTCCCAGCACACTCATGGGGAGCAGCCACAGCCTGGGAGGGCCACAAGCAACACAACTGCACCCAGCACTGGGCCATCCCTGCTCCTGCCCTGCCAGGACCCTGGACAACCCACAGGCAGCTCCCACTGGGCAGCTCCCCTCACCCTCTCATGCTCACACAGCAAAGCCTCAAAGCCAGCAGCAGCCCTGCCTGGCAAGGGAGGCTGAGGCCCAAACTGGGCCATTCTGTGCCAGCCAGGGGCAACCACCAGGCTGCCCTAGTGCACACCACAGCCCTGGGCCAAGCAGGTGTGCCACATTTGCTCAGCTGCTGTTTGCTGTACAACACAACTGCTGCTGTTGTAAACCAGAGGCCCTCCTCCCCACCACCCCCATCCCCAGTTTGCTGCCAGCTCCCCGCTGGCCCCAGCAGATCAGTTCCTGCCCTGTGCCACGCTGAGCTGCACTCATGGTCCTCACACCCCAGCTCTGAGCCACAAAGGGCAGGAGCGAGCTGCTGGGGTGCTGGCAGAGGGGGCAGTGGCTTACTGCTGCTTTTCTTCAGGGGCAGTGCCAGCTTTGTTACTGTCAAGCTGCTGACACCCATCACGTCCCACTCTCAGGTCAGACTGGCAGCAGCTGGTACTTCTGCTGGTGCCCTTCACTGCACAGCCCAGGAGCACCTTCTGGTGCAGGGAGCAGCAGGCACTTATTTCAGAGCCCAGGGACTGCACTGGTGGTGAATGTGGTTCCCAGTCAGAGGAGAAGGTTTGGTGAAGCCCAGGCAGGGAAGAAAGCAGCAGGTATTAGGGTTTCACCCGAAGCAGGAGAGAGCTGGGAAGAGCTGAAGCAGAGGGAGCTCTGCCTCGGTCACTGCCACTCACAGAGGGGCACAGAGGTAGGGACAGCTGCTGGGTCAGAAGTTGAGAAGCAGCAGGGGACCTGCAGCTCCACCTGGGCAGCTCCTCGGCTGCAAGGCTCAGCTGGATGTTGGGAAAGGCTCATACAGCTTCAGAGCTGCCAGGGAAGCTGCTCTGGCAGTGCTGGTGGGAAGGGACCTGCTCTGGTCTGGCCTTATTGCAGAGAGAGCTAAGGCTTTGTCTGCCCTAGTCCTGAACCCTGAGAAGGGCAGCTGCCCACCTCCCTGGGCAGAGTGCCACAGTGCTGCTCAGCCCCTGTGCTGTTAAAGCCAGCTCCCCAGAGAGAGGATGGTGCCAGGAGTGCTCTGGCAGTGCCCCAGCATGGGAGATGCTGTGATGCAGGTGCTCAAAGTCCCACCCTGGCAATCTGCTGAGCACTGTGCCCCACAGGCTGAAGCTGAAGGCCAGGTTTGCCTTCTCCTGGGCTGGAGGGAGGGCTGGAACATGTCTTTTCTAGTGCATCACCAGGCCAGGCAAGGTCCAAGCTGTCATGTTAGCTTCCTAAAGCTCTGAGGTCAACTCCTAGGGAGGAGAATGAGTCATGACTGTCAGTCATGGGCAGTGCTCAGAGCTTGGGCCACCAGAGCCAGCTGTGGCTGAGGCCAGGAGGTCTTCAGTGTGCCCACGACACAGCTCCACTGCAGAGGATGTTTCTGGAAGCTGTATCACTAAAGGGGACTGGGTGCCAGCATGGAAGAGAGAAGAACTCTAACAGAAAAAGGTCAGGATTAATATCCATGGAATCTCTCTGGCATCTCTCACCAACCAAGCAGGTGCAGGCAAGGAGGGTGCTGGGCTGTGGGGGCAAGACTGGCTCAGCAGTGCTCCAGACACCTCTCTGTGTGACATCATTGCTCCTCTGGAGGAAGCAGGCTGCTGAGGAGCAGCCTCCTTTCAGGAGAGCAGCTCCCTTGACAAAAAGAAGAATATTCAGGGGGAAAAAGAATGTCCATGAGGGAAGGGTGAAGCATCCTTGAGGTGATTTGCCCAGGTGGCAAGAAGGCCAATGGCATCCTGGGCTGCAGCAGGAACAGTGTGGCCAGCAGGAGCAGGGAGGTCATTCTGCCCTGTGCTCAGCACTGCTCAGGCCACACCTTGAGTCCTGTGTCCAGCTCTGGGCTCCTCAGGTTAGGAAAGCTGTTGAGCTGCTGGAAGGTGTCCAGAGAAGGGCAACAAAGCTGGGGAGGGGTCTGGAGCACAGCCCTGGGAGGAGAGGCTGAGGGAGCTGGGGTTGCTTAGCCTGGAGGAGAGGAGGCTCAGGGGAGACCTCATTGCTCTCTACAACTCTCTGAAGGGAGGTCGTAGCTGGGTGGGGGTTGGTCTCTTCTCCCAGGCAGCCAGCACCAGAACAAGAGGACACAGTCTCAAGCTGTGCCAGGGGAGTTTTAGGCTGAAGGTGAGGAGAAAGTTCTTCCCAGAGAGTAATTGGCCACTGGGATGTGCTGCTCAGGGGGGGTGGTGGGGTTCAGAAAAGGCTTGGATGTGGCACTTGGAGCCATGGTTTAGTTGCCAGGAGGTGTTAGGTATTAGGTCATAGGTTGGACTTGATGATCTCTGAGGTCTTTTCCAACCTGGTTGATTCTGTGATTCTGTGATTCTGTGACTTGTGAAGGGTGACAGCACCCTGGAGGTGACTCCTGAAGGGTGAAGCATCCTTGAGGTGAGTCACCAGCAGCAACCAGAGCTCAAGACTCCAGACACAGAGCCAAGGAAGAGGACAGGAATGCAGCTGTCAGACACAGCTTCAACAGATTTCACATCCCCTTCAAGCAGCAGCCAAGGGGTTTGCATGGGGCCAGGGGCTCCCCCAGCCCTGCTGTTAAGCATTGTGGTGTAAGGGATGCCCTGAGCTGGCATCTGCCAAGCTGCAAGCTGCAGCTGCCCAAATCAGTGTCTGCTTTACCTCCTCTTGCACAAATGTTACTGCCCACAGCTATGTTTCTTCAGATGGTTTGCAACAGGCTTTGGAAGTTCACAGAGGTGATGCTCAGGAGTCAAGGCAATGCATGCCAGGAGATCCAGAGCTGGGTGAATATTCAGTGGCTGACATAAGGTTCCCACTGCTGCCTTTGGGCTGCTCCTGCACTGCACCCACCTGTCCCCCCACCCCCTTCTGTCAGTGTGCCCTGAGCAGACAAGGCTGGAGAAGCCTGCCCTCCTTGCCCTGTGGCTTAAGAATGGGCCTGGGGGAGGCTGCACGTCCTGCCCATAGCTGCTCAGCCATGGAAGAGCTTAGCTCTCACCTTCAGAACAGCTTCTGTCGTTGCTGGGTCACTGCCTACGCCTGTCAGCATGAAAATCCGTTTGGAGACCTTTTGCCCCTGCAGAGACTCATCTTTAAATACAATCAGAGCCCTCTGTGATGGTCACTCTGCATGCTTCGAGCAGGAGACAGCGAGTGCGGCGGCTGCTGGCTGGAGCACGGAGCGGCCGCCGCAGGGCTGGCTCCCCTGGGCTGCGCACTCTGTGCTGGAGTGCGGGGGGACAGGGGAAATCTGAGCTCCCGAGCGCTGCATCCCAGCAGGGGGACAGCTCTGGCAGTGGCACCTGCACAGCCTTTCGGTGCTTCTTCCATCGAAGCATTTGTTGACTCCTGCAGCTGATTACCTCCCAAGTGGTGCCTCGAGGGAATGAACCTGCAGCATCTGCTTGCTGCCAAGTTCCCCACGGGGCAGCAATGTGCCCTGGTGGCCAAGAAAGCCAATGGGGTCCTGGGCTGCAGCAAGAACAATGTGGCCAGCAGGGCTAGGGAAGTTCTCCTCCCCCTTTCCACAGCCCTAGTCAGACCCCACCTGGAAAGTTATGTCCAGTTCTGGGCTCCCCAGATCAAGAGGGACAGGGAACTGCTGGAGAGGGCTCAATGGAGAGCTACAAGGATGGTTGTGGGACTGCAGCATCTGTCTTATGAGGAAAGGCTGAGAGACCAGGGGCTGCTTACTCTTGAGGAGAGAAGGCTGAGAGGGGACCTGATCAATGTCTACAAGTCTCTGGCAGGAGGATGGAGCCAGGCTCATTTCAGGGATGCCCAGGGGTGGGACAAGGGGCAATGGATGCAAACACAGTCACAGGAGTTGCAACTAACCACGAGAAAAGCTTCTGTGGTGTGAGGGTGCTGGAGCCCTGGAGCAGCCCAGAGAGGCTGTGGAGCCTCCTTCACCTGGACATCTTCAGCCTGCCTGGGCATGCTCCTGTGTGCCCTGCCCTAAGTGGTGCTGCTTTGCAGAGGGCTTGGACTCCATCATCCCCAGAGGTCCTTTCCAACCTCCACCATTCTGTGATGTCCTTTTTCTCTGAGCAGGCCTGGCTGGCAGCTGGCTGCATCCTGAGGCTCTCTGTCTGCCCTGGAAGCAGCAGAGAATGTGGGGTTTGAATGCACAGCCATCAGCTGGGCAGCACCCCCTGCCTCACATGGATGTGGTGTGACACTTGGTCAGGCTGTGCTGGAGGTGGCAGCAGGATACTGCTAACCCTTTGGCAGACCTGGAAGCTGTGAAGGGATGGAGCATGCTGCCCTGGGGTGTTCTGTAGCCAGACAGGGCAGGCTGTGTGCCTTTGGCAGGGTGTTGCACATCACTCCAGAAGTATTTGCTGTCTCTGATTCCCATCTGGTGGTGAGGTGTGTGTCAGTTGCCTCCGCTTAGAGCAAGATGCTCTAATGCTGGGAACACTGGATCCAGGTCCTAGGAGAATCCTTCTTGAGTGAACTCCAGTCCCCTACCTCCTGTTCCATCTCTTCCTTGGGGAAAGTGCAAAGCTCTGTGTGCTCCTTCAACATGATGAGCACACACAGAGAAGGCTCTGCACAGAGAAGCTGAGGTGCTCCTCACCCTGAGCAAGGTGCCTCCCGCCAGCTGGTTGTCACTAAACTGCAAGACACAAACTGCTCAGGTGTGGGCTGGCTGAGTTAGTTTTCAGGTTGCCTGAGGGAGGTGACTCCCTTCGGGGAGGTGGTGGAAGCCTCATCCCTGGAGGCTTTTAAGGCCGGGCTGGAGGTGGCTGTGAGCAGCCTGCTGTGGTGTGAGGTGTCCCTGGCCACAGCAGGGGGCTGGAACCGGCTGAGCCTTGAGGTCCCTTCCAGCCCTGACAGCTCTGTGGTTGTGTGACTCCTGCAAGGGTAATGCAGGTACTGGATCTGATGTCGATACCTTGAGGACAAGGGTCTAAATCCATGTCCATAGACAGAACTAGCACCAGCCAGAGGGCACAGACTTCCCTGGCAGCAAGGTGTGCCAAGGTTTGCCAGTGGCTTCTAGCTACCAGCTTCACTTTGGCATAAGGGGAGGAGCAGCCTGTGCCAGGTAGTGGAGGCTGCACTTCCCCCACAGCAAGAACCTACTTGTGGTGTCCTCCCAGGTGAGGCCTCCCCTGAACATCTGCTCTGAATGGGAGATGTTTTGTACAGAGGATGTGGGAAGAGGGATGTGGGAAGCCCCAGGTGATGGCATCTGAGGGAGCCTTGTGCTTGGGGGCTCCTCTGGAGTCATGATTCAGCTCCATCCCATGGCCCAGGGAAGCTGCAGTGCTGGCAGAGCTGCTCTGCCCTCTCTTCCCCTTCCAGCATAGCTCTCTCTAGGCAGCTGAGGGGCTGCAGGCTGGGGCTGTGCTGCTGGGCAGGGCACATGTAGTGGTACTGTGACCCTTGTGGCAAGCTGGGGGGAGTTTCCAGCAGGGAAACATGGACAGGGCTTTAATATTCTGCACTGTGGTAGGAATGTCTGTCTGCTGGAAGACAAATTTGCCCCCACCCATCCCCCCAAAAAAAGATGTGGACAGGCTGGGAAGTGTCCAGAGAAGGGCCAGGAGAAGGATCAGAGGCCTGGAAGCCCTCTGCCCTGGGGGGGAAGGCTGAGAGAGCTGAGGTTGTTCAGCCTGGAGGAGAGAAGGCTGAGGGCAGACCTCATTGCCAGGGACCAGGACATCAAGGGAGGCCACCAGCAGCAGGGAGACTCCCTTGGGACAAGGAGTCCCATGGCAGAGCCAAGGCTGCTGGGGACAAGGTGCTGCTGGGGACACTGCATTGGGCTCCATGAGCACAGCTGGACACTGGAATCATCTCCCAAGGGCAGTGGTGGGGACCCCTACATTGGGCAGTTTTGAGCTTGCCAGGGTGCTGAGCCAGCTCACTGCAGCTCCACTATCACCCAGAAGGGTTGGAGCAGATGATCCTGGGGTCCCTTCCAAGCTGGGACTCTGTGACCCCATGGCTGTGTCAGTGCCTGCAGGCACAGCCAGGGTTGCCTGAGCTGGATGAAGCAACCTGTGCACCAAGACTGGTCCAGCAGCAGGGATCAGTGCCACACACAGAGCCCTGCACCACACTGTCCCTGGCAGTGCCTCAGCACCCCCCAGGTCCTCTCCTGACTCTCTCCTCTCTCAGTCCTACAGCTGCGGCTTCAGCAGAGAAGGACCCGTGAGCAGCTGGCAGACCAGGGCATCATGCCACGTGAGTATCCACCCCTGCCTCTGCCCCCCCTGCCCCAGAGGGGCTCTGCTCACCCTGGGCACTGCTGGGGCACTCTGCTGCCCATTCGGACCTGCTGAGCTCTGAGCAGGTTGTTACCTGAGGGGACTTTGCTTCCTGCCCTGTAGAGCTATTATGGTCCCTGGTGCTGTGCTGTGGTGCCCAGCATTTGCCACACAGGTTGTCATGCTGCTGCTCAGAGTGAAGCCAGAGGAGATGCTCTTAGCCTACACCACCCAAAGCCCAGCTGCACACCTCTGTGTCCCAGAGGCCACTGCAGCAGGAGAAGTATGTCCAACTCCAGGCAGAGAGCTCCTGACACAGACAGGGGCAGAGGATCTCATGGCCTCCTGTAAGTGCCAGGAACGTGTGTGGGGCAGGATCAGAGCCACAAACCCAGGAGAGATAGGGAGGGCCCATTCCAGGAGGCTGTGGAAGAAGGAACTGCCTTGCCTCAGTGGATGAGTGAGACACATCCAGCTCTGTGCCCGTGCCCAGGCAGGACCCCCGCAGGGGGTGCAGGGCAGCACTTGCAGTGGGCAGCTGAGGCCAGCGAGGCTCCACCTGGGCTTGCTTGCTGCAGTGATGAATGATGTCCTGCTCCCTGCTTCCCCCCTCTGACCACATCCATCCTTGCTGCCCTGACACTCAAGCTGAAGGACAAGCTCCAGGCCAGCACCATCCTTCAGCCCACAACGTGAGTGGCAGTGATCCCCTACTGCACCCTCTGCAGGTGCAACCTGAAACCCGTGGCACTGCCAGAGCTGATGGTGGGAGCTCAGACCTGCTCTGAGCAGGGGCAGCTCTATCCTGACCTAGCTCAGGCTCCACCTGCATGAAGCTGTGGCTACCTGGGCTCCAGGCAGGCAGAGGATGCTCCTGTCTCATCCAGGGCCCCCTGGGTTCACTGCTAAGATCACAGCTTTCCAAAGGCTGTGTCACCTTTGTCTCCTGGCTAACCTTGAAGGCTGAGATGCAGGAGAAGCCTCTGAAGGAGAAACTTCTTTACTTTGGGGGTGATGGAGCACTTGGAACAGGCTGCCCAGAGAGGTTGTGGAGTTGTTTGGAGACTTTGAAAACCCACCTGGACATGCACCTGTGCAACCTGACCTAGCTGCCCGTGGGGAGGAGTTGGACAGGAGGCTCTCCAGAGGTCCCTTCCGACCCAGGCCACGCTGTGATTCTAAACAGCAGAACAACTCTCCAGGGGCATGGCTCTGGCACTGCCTGCTGCGCCCTGCCCATCCCTCTGCCCTTCCTCAGCCTTCCCAAAGGAGCCAGCAGCAGACCCCTTCTCAGCACAGTGCTGCCAGAATCAAGCACTAGCAAAACTTGAGCAGGATGACAAAAGCCATGACTGCCAAAATGCTCACAGAGCTTTCAGGCTGGCAGCTGCAGGCTCTTGCCAGTGGCCTTCTGTGCTATACCCTCAATGTTCTCAGGCTGACAACTTCAGGCTCTTCCCAGTGTTTGCTCTTCCTGTCTTTAAGCATTCAGATTTTATGCTGCCTGCCACCAAAGTGCATGTTAATCCCAGGACTGGACTACACCAGTACAGACTAGGGGCTGGCCTGTTGGATAACAAGTCCATGGAGAAGGGCTGGACAATGGCCTCCATGAGCCAGCAATGTGCCCTCATGCCCAAGAAGGCCAATGGTGTCCTGGGGTGCATCAAGGAGAGTGTGGCCAGCAGGTCAAGGGAGGTTCTCCTCCCCCTCTGCTCTGCCCTGGTGAGGCCATATCTGGAGCACAGTGTCCAGTTCTGGGCTCTCTGTGAGGAGGAAAGGCTGAGAGCCCTGGGGCAGGTGAGCCTGGAGAAGAGCAGCCCCAGAGGGGATCTTGCTGATGTTTACAAATATCTGAGGGGTGGGTGTCCAGAAGGGGCCAGGCTCTTGTCAGTGGTGCCCAGGGTCAGGACAAGGGCCAGTGGGCACAAGCTGGAGCCCAGGAGGTTCCACTTCAACATGAAGAGAAACTTCTTTGTCGTGAGGGTGCTGGAGGCCTGGAGCAGGCTGCTCAGGGAGGTTGTGGAGTCTCCTGGTGTGGAGACATTCAAGCCCCACCTGGTTGTGTTCCCATGTGGCCTGCCTTAGGTGAGCCAGCTCTGGCAGGTGGGCTGGACTGGATGATCTCCACAGGTCCCTTCCCACCCCCAGCTCCAGGAGCTGGAGCTTTAGGCCCAGTGCTGTGGGTTTGTTAGGCTCTTGCAAGCACTGACAGCACAGGCATTTGCCCACAACATGCCCAGCATGTCCTGAACTCAGAGGAGATGCAGGAGACCCCACGGCACACGTGTGGGAGGTTTGCAGCCCTGCAGCTGCTCTGCAAGGCTGGGTCCCTGGGGCTGCACAGGGCTGCTCCAAAGGGCAGCTAGTGTGTGGAGCCACACAGCCTGCAGCACAGCTCCAGCCACATCCATCTGATGGCAGCTGCAGGGCATTCTCCTGTTTCTTACAGCTTGGTCACACTCCCAGCTTCTAGGCTGACATTTTGCAGTCTGGTTTCTGTCCAGAAGGCCATTTTGGGAAGCCTGTGTGCTCCCTCACCCAGAGGAGCAGAAGAAAAGGCACTTTTGCCGGTGTAAAAACAATGGTGCAGGATTGAACTGCTGGCTGTGACCAGGAAGTATCCGAGCTGGGCAGTTAAGAGAGGGGAGCCCCAGGCAGCTGCCCACAGCTTGGGCAGGGCCAGGCCTTCTTTCCAAGAAAAAGTCTCTCTTTAACCAAAGCTTCCCAAGCCCTGCTGGCTCTGAGGGCCAGCAGGTGAGGTGGGCTCTGGGAGGTGCACCACCTCAGCTCACAGGCATCGCAGGATGGGCTGTAAGCCAGAGGGGCTGAGCACAGCCCTTCTGGGAAGGGAATAGGTGGGCACTGCTGGTCTCCATGCTGAGAGGTTTGCTGCCAGGCTTGGCACATGCTCTCCATCCTCCCTTGCACATCAGATGGTGCACAAGGGTTGCAGACCTCTCCTGCTGAGGCAATCCCAGCACAGAGAAACTTTGGGTTTCTACCTGATCCATTTTGTGCAGAGACCAGAAAGAGAGGTGGGAGGGGAGAGTGACAGAATAGTGTTGGATAAAAGCTTGGAGGGCTTGCAGACAGGGCAAGTGCTGGCCATGCAGAGCCTGCTTCAGCTCCTCAGCAGGGCAGCTGCAGCAGTCAGTGTGGAAGGAAGCTGGCTGGGTTTGGGTACCCCAGAGAGCAGTGCAGGGCTAGCTGAGCACAGCACAGGGAGATCAATGACCTCAGCAAAGCCCAGGCTGGGATTGGTTTGACTGGAAAATGCCATTGCAGACCTGAGCACTGCTCACACGCCCTAGGTGTTCCCCTCTGAAGCATTCAGATGTCCCCAGCACGGGGGAAGGCAGGAACCTGCCTGCAGGAGGATGCTGAGGAGCAGTAGCATTGCACAAGACCTCAGGTTCAAACCTGGGCTCTCATTGTCAGCTGGTTTTAGGCTGTAAATTGAACAAGCTGCTGGCAAAGCAACCCACAGTGCTGAGAAAGGCTCTGCAGATGGGTGCAGACTGGTAGGCAAGAGCAGCCACTGAGTTCCTTCTGCCCTCTGACTGTGTGTGGAGGAGCCTCTAAGAGCCAGGGAAGATCCAGGCTGGTCAAGACAGAGCCACACTGCTGCTGTGCAGCAGGGCAGGTGAGAGCAGAGCACTCTTCAGGCCCAGAGGAGGAAGGGTCCAGTTCATGCAACCACACATTTTATTGTCCTGGTCACACTGGTGCAGAGCCAGCAGGAGCATTAGAAATCAAGAGCCTGTGGGGTCGCTTGCAGCAGGGCAGGCTGCAGGGCTGAGCATGGGGAATCCTCCCTCTAGACCCACACAGATGCCTGCCCAGAGCCCAGCCAGGCCCTGCTCACCTACCCAAGAGCAGGGGGAGGCAGCTTGCAGGATCAAGGATTCTTCAGGGCAAGGTTCCCCCGACTCTGGTGGGCTGCAGGAGTTGTGTGCTCGAAGGAAAGAGCCTCTTGCTGTAGGCAGCCAGCACCTCACCCTCTGACTGACACCGCAGAGGCAACAGCCCCAAGGTCCCCACCACCACCCCTCAAAGCTCTGCCCCACTGCCCCCAGCCCCCAGCCCCTTCAAGCTGCCATCTCCTCCCCTGAGAAGCTGTCTGAGTAACCAGTGCTGGCAATGTCTTTATTTGTTTTGCAGACTAATACAAGCTGCAGCTCCTCCTAGCTCCTCCAAAAGCCTTGGTAAATGACTCAGCTGTGCCCCATGTGCCCCCTGAGCAGCACGGCGCTGGCCATGCCCGAGCACCCCCCAGGGCCAGCTCTCCAGCGTGAGCAGGGCTGCAGAAGGCCTCTCTCTCTCTCTTGCTGGCTTCATTTCCTCATGCACAGCGTTGTGTTCTGCTTCTGACCCAAGCAGCTGTCACCAGTGCCCGTGGCTGCTCACCGGGGCATGGCGCAGCTCCGCTGCCTTGGCTGCCTGTCGCTTCCCGGCTGCCAGGAGCAGCAAGGTGCCTCTGTGTCTTCTGGGGTTCACTGGGGGGGGGAGCTTGCCCACCAAAAACCCAATTCAGAAGGCCCCCAAACATACCCCAGCTGTCCCCAGTCTTCTCTTCATTCTCCCCTAGACTGTGATCTGGCACTTGGGGATCAGGGGGTTGGAGCAGATCTGCTGCAAGGACAGGCTGAGAGAGCTGGGGCTGTTCAGCCTGGAGAAGGGAGGAGGCTCCAGGGAGACTAATAGCAGCCTGCCGGTACCTGAAGGGGCTACAAGGGGGCTGCAGAGGGACTGTTTGCAAAGGCCTGCAGGGACAGGACCAGGGGCAAGGTTTGAAGTTAGAGAGAGGAGACTGAGATTGGATGTGAGGAACAGGCTCTGCACCATGAGGGTAGTGGAACACTGGAACAGGCTGCCCAGGGGGGTGGTTGAGGCCCCGTCCCTGAAGATGTTCCCTGGAGATATTCAGGGTGAGGCTGGAGAGGGCTCTGGGCAACCTGCTCTAGTTGGGGATGTCCCTGCTGAGTGCAGAGGGGGGATGAGCTTTGGAGGTCCCTTCCAACCCAACCCATGCTATAGTTTAATGGCCATGGTGGGTTTAGGTTGTTGGTTGGATTCTGTGATCTCAGAGGTCTTTTCCAACTGAAGCTGTGGGAATCTATGATTCTATGACCTGTATGAAAAAGCTCCCTGTCCTTGTTGGATCCCATTCTGAAGATGGAAAGGGAATTCCTGCTGCCAGGCAGAGCCACACTAGGCTGCTTTTGTGGGTCCCAACAGGAGCAGTTAACTTTGCCTTCTTACGCTGCCAGATAAACAAATTTTGCAGGATCTGAGAAACATTAACCCCTTCAGCATGCAGATTCTGCTTATCTCTGCTGAGTGAGGGCAAAGAAGGAAATGTGCAAGGCTCTCCATGACTCCAGTAAGGATTGCCCTTGGGGCCGGCACTAACTAGTCCAAGAGCCAGAGATTGTTGGCCTTTATCAAGAGTTCCTCTGGGATAATCCTCCTTGGTGTCAGGAGATGCTGAGGGCAAGGTCTGCTGCCTGGTACCTGGCTGGGCAGCTGCCTGCCCAGGTGGCCCCTGGGAAGGGGACAGGACAGGTGCCCAGTGAGTGATGGAGGGGCTGCCAGGGATGGAAGAGGGACAAAGCAGCATGGTCCCAGGGCCTTGCCTTGGAGCACCCTCAGTGGAGGAGGTGCCCCCCCACGATCCCAGGAGGCAAGGCAGGCCTTTGCAGCTTTCCTGCTGGCCTCCAGGCTCAGTCACCTGCAGGTTTCACTTGCAGAGGTCCCCTCCCAGCTTGTTGCTTTCCCGGCTCTCTCCTGTGGGGCTGCGGTGCCTTCCCGGACCTGCGGGACGCACGGCAGGGAAAAGCTACCTCTGCCCTCCGATGTGTCCCACAGAGCACCACACCCCAAAGCTGCACCCCACCCCTGCCCACCTGCCTCCTGCACCCCCCGTTGCTCTCCCTGCCCCTGCTCTCCTGCCACGGGTTCCCCGGGCGTGGGATCTCCCGGAGCTCCCCGGGGTTATTTTTAGCCAGTGCGATGCAGAGAGGGCTCCTCCGTGGTGCTATTTTTACAGCACTCATTAAAGTGCTGGTGCTGAATATCCGGGTGGCTGCTTGCTTCTGCTCCTGTGCTGACTGCTCCTCTCTCTTTCCTGTTGCAGCACTGAAAAGCCCTTCCACATTCCATGAGCAGCGAAAAAGGCCTGGAGCGAGCCAAGGTAACTGCTGCAGCCGGCCCCAGGGCGGCACACGGGGGCTTGCTTTGCATGCATGGCAGGGGGTGAAAGCCCCTTCCACCGCTCTCCCCTCCTCTGGCACCCTCCCTTCAGGCCCTGAGGATAAGGGTGAGGGTCAGGGCAGCTCACTGGGGCCAAGCAGCCAGGCCTCACCATGCTTCGCAGCAGCCTCTCCCAGCAGGCAAGGTTTAAAAGAGCAGAGGGGCATCTGTGCCCTGAGTTGTACCACAGCCCCCGGGTTCTAGATGAGGCTCAGGATGACACTGACAGTCCTTCCAGCTCATGTCCCACCAACTGAAGTGCTGCTTTCCTCTCCAGGCCAGGTCCTCAGCCTGCTCCTTGCTCTGCTGCCTGCTCTCCACTCCTGCTCAAGCCAGCAGGGCTAGAGCAGGGCCAGCAGCAAAGAGGGCTGAAGGAGCCTAACTGCTCAGCAAGTGTCCATGAGGAACTCAGATGTCCTTTGTCACCTGGAGCCAGTCCCCAGAGAGCTCACAACTTGTCATCAGGCAGGAGCCTGGCTTTTAGCCTGGCCATTACGACACACAATGTCCAAGGGGCTAAGTGGGCCAGGCTCCCCCCAGCCCCATTATCTAGCTGCACTCAGGCTTCCCTCAATATTGCTGAAGGCAGAGATAAGATAAGTAGCCATTTCCAGAACACATCCAAGCTCCCTGATGCCATCACTTTATGGGAAGTCCTCCTGGTGTGCCAGGCCCCCGGCAGCCAGCCTTGAGGGAGCTGGAGGGGTGTCCAGGGAAAAGGCAACAATCAGCCATGAGGTTTTGCAGAGTTTTATTCCTTCAGGCTGCAAAACATGCTTGGAGCCACGTGGGAAAGGACCTTTCAGAGGAAGAATGATTGTGAAAGATGGAGAAGTGCTCTGCTGAACTTAAACACTCTCCAAATCACTTGCCCCGAGCCTCCCATGGTGACAAACGGCACAGAGCAGGGCTGTGACGAATGAGTGTGTGCTTCCCCGAGCTCCCAGCCCTCCAGAGTGTCCCTCAGGTGTCATATTTTACCGTCTGAGTATACATTCATGTCTCTCTGCCTTGCTCTTCCAAAGCTTCCACTGGCTGCTTGCCTGGGGAAGAGGGGAGGATGGTCTGGTCTAGCCCAGCCTGCAGGCAGCTCCCAAGCAGGCTGATGAAGGCACCAAGGAGCACAGCCCACAGCAAATGTGCTGCCTGCCTGAGCTGTGACAGGGACAGAGCTGTGACAGGGACAGAGCTGTGACAGGGACAGAGCTGTGAGAGGGACAGAGCTGTGACAGGGACAGAGCAGTGACTCCTTCCAGATCATCCCTCTGTAGCCTGTGCTGTGTAGCTGATATTCACAGAATCACAGGGGCTGGAAGGGACCTGAAAAGATCATCCAGCCCAACCCCCCTGCCAGAGCAGCCTCACCCAGGCCTCCCCAGAGCCTTCTATTTCTGTTCCTCCAAACTGAGGCTTGGCAAACAGAAAGCAGATAACAAGACAAATGTTTTCCCTGTGGGGGTGACAGAAGCCTGGAGCAGACTGCCTGGGGAGGGGGTTGTGGAGTCTCCCTCTCTGGAGATGTTCAAAACCTGCCTGGATGTGTTCCTGTGTGACCTGCTCCAGGTGATGCTGCTCTGGCAGGGGGGTTGGACTGGGTGAGCTCTGGAGGTCCCTTCCAGCCTCTAACATTCCATGACTCTATGTTTCTGTGTCACTGCACTGCTCCCACTTCACCTGGAGCCAGTTTGCCCTCACAAGTTCATCTCCCCTGCAGTCATCTTTTCCTGCTGCCCACTGATCAGCTGCTCTCTCTCTCTCTGTCCTCTGGTGCTGGCCACATCTGGTGGGACTCATCTCCAGCCCCTAATATTCTGTGATTCTGTGAACAAGAGCCACTTTCATGTGTTTTGAAAGCTCTTCTGTTTCAGCTGTTGCTAAAACAAACACCCCCCAAAAAAAGCAAACCACCAAACCCACCACATCTGAAGGTTTTCTCCATCGTTTGCTGCCTAGTGACACAAAAGCAGCTTCTAAACAGCAAAGGTCAAAAGGATCTGGAACCACAGCAGAAAGCCAGGCTGCCAGAGGGGAAATGCTGGGCTCCACAGGAGCAATGCCCCAGCTGTAGGACAGCAAGCCAGGCTTAGCCCCAAGCCAGGAGCAGGATTAGCTGGGAAAGCCTGAGGTGAATTTAACTGCGCTGAGGTGCAGGCAGCAGCGTGCTCTGACCTGGCACAGGAGCCAGCAAGCCCCCCTGGCCCCAGCAAGGGATTGTGCTGGGCAAAACAAGCCGGGGAAAAAATACAGGGGAGAAGGAGGGGAAGGAATTGTAAAGGCTTCAGTAAATAAAGTGTCTATTGTTTGTTTAAACATGTCAGGGCCAGGCTGGCAGCAGGCCAGGCCAGCAGGCTTTGAACTCAGCGTCCTGTAATAGATTGCTGACTGGAAGACAGGCAGCAGGCTGGCTCCTGAGGCAGGCTGGCTCAGCAGGGCTGGGCACTGCCCCCAGCACCCAGCAAGCCTGGCAGGGAAGGGCTGCAGGCAGCAGCTGTGGTGCCTCTGCCCCTGCCCCTGAGCAGATCAGCCCCATCTGGGCCACTCCTGACAGATGTCTGACCCCCGGCGGACATCCCACCCCCAGCAGCCTGCTCCAGGGCTCTCTAACCTGTGCTGGGAGCAGGCCCCTGGTTCCCAGCCCAAGCTGCTCCTCTGAAGTTTAAGGCCATCCCTTTCCCCCTGCAGGCTTGCACAAGCAGAGCTGTTTGTTCTGGGGGCACTTGGAAGAGAGATTCTGCATCCTGTTTCCCTATAGGATACTGATGAGCCTCCTTTCCCTTCAGCTCTCCTCCTTGATCCCCCTCTGGCTCAGTAATGGCTCCTCAGCCATCATCCAGACCCTTTCAGATGCAGGGCACAGAATGAGACCCTGCTAGGCCTGGGGCAAACCCTTCACTGTGTCTCCTAGACAAGTGCCTGCTGGTCTGGGCACATGGCTCAGCTGCTTCTCACTAGACCCTCCAGAGCCTTTGAGATCATTTTTTTTCTGCTGCCTATGAAGTAGCTAATTTCTGCCTATGAAGTAACTCATTTCTGCCTAAGTCCACTCTCCAGTGACCACTACAGAGGCATCTCTGGTGGCTTAAGTCTTTATCCAACCCAGAGCTTAATCAACTGGCTTAGCTGCGGGTGTGACCTGAGCAGAGTCCTTTCCATATGTCCTTCTTGAAAGGTTATCAAAGGCATTTCAGACCATTCCTTCAATTCCACCCAGTCCTGTCCCACTGTGCTGTTAGCCTTGGCTGTTCCAGAGCTAAGGAGTCTGTCTGCTGCTGTCCAGGGCATTTCAGGAATATTGGTAAGGAAAACTGGCAGGAAAGGTTTCTGTGCCTCAGGATTTGATACGTGCTTCTGTTGAGGCTGTGAGCAATTCCTAGCTCCTCTGGTGACCCCCAGGTATGCCCCTTTTTTGTGCTAGGCTTACCCAGACCACATTTCTCTGGCTTGCAGGGGGAGAAAAGCCATGTGAGATAGTGGCAAAAGTCAAGCTACAAGACATCCATTCCTCTGACAGGAATCTGTCATCTCTCCATGCATGGAGCTCAGGTGTGATGTGCTTTGCCCTTGATGAATCCTTGCTGGCTGCGAATCAGCTCCTTGATACCTTCAAAACCTATTTATAGAGCTCAAGTACTTGGTTCAGTTCCTTGCTGTCCAGTTTAGAATTGTCTGATTTCTCCTCCCCACCTCATTTAGAGCATCTCCCACATCCAGTGTCCTGGAGCCTCACCAGGTAGTTGCTGTCACTCCAGCCTTGTGCATCTCAAACTCTTTGGGAACATTTCATTCATCTGAGTGTTCTCCAACCTGTTCTCCAATCTGGAGCTTCTCCTCCTGGGTTGCTGGAGGTCCTTGGCTTCCCCATGTGATGGACAGATGGCCATTGAGCTTGGTGGTGGGGATGGTTTAAAAGGCATTAAGCCCTGCAGGCATCCCAGCAGCATTCAAAACCATTCCTCCTCCTCGTGGGACACAAACAGCACTCTCCACTGCCTTGTCCCAGCTACTGGAGTCCTTGCAAACCCTTCTTCTTGTGATCCTCTGCATATTGTCTTAATGGTTTTCCACTTTTGCTCCAGCTGCCTGCACTGTTCTCTTCCATTTATCCTTTAGATCTTATCCTCTTTGACCCTCTGCAATTTTTTGTGCTATGTTTTCTTTCATCTGAACTCAGCAAGCAGCTAAAAATGAGTCCAAGTTGTGCTCTGGTTCTTCTTCCCCAGGAGATAAGCTTTGAATGTGTATTCCCAAGGTCAGCTGCCCTCAGCACTGGCTTCCTTGGCCCTAGAGGGTGGCACTGTTGTACCCTGTGTGCCTTTCTGCTCCTACAGGCACGAGGCAGTTGGCACCAGGCTCCAGGACCACGTTCCCCACGAGCTCAGCTGCAGTGATTTTCAAAGTGGATTTCCCAAGCTCACATGATAGCTGTGGTGGGGAACCAGAGAGCACAGGAGCTGCAAGACTGCAGCTAAACCTTGTGGCTGAGCTGGGTGATGAATCTGGGTATCTTCACGCCTTGCTCGGGCTGGGGTCTCCCCTCCCTGTGCCAGGCTGCCACAGAAGCTGCCTGCTGCAGCTCTCTGAGGTTTCCTGGTCTGCTGCACTAGGAGCAGATCCACCACCCCCAGGGCTTAGGTCTCATTCTTTCCACGAGCTCTCAGAATGCTTCAGGCACCAGAAGCCCAAGGTAAAGAGCCAGCTTAGGAGTGGGTGCAGGGCACAGTCAGCAGCTCCATGCCCATTGCTCCCTCCTGAAGAACTTCTGCCCAGGAACGAGCAGTGAGCTCAGGCTCTCCCACCCCAGCTTGTACTGAATCCAGGAGCAGCAGGGGACAGCAGAGGGGCAGATGCTGTCTGTGCCTTCCTGCTGCTCTAGCCAGGTAACTCTCTGCATTTGTGTCCTGCAGACTGAAGATTATCTCAAGCACAAGATCAGAAGCAGGCCTGAGCGATCAGACCTGGTCAATATGCACATTCTCCAAGGTAAGACTGCCTGAGCTTCTCCTTGAGTCTCCTGCCTCGGGACTTCTGTCTCTTCTGCCCCACTCAGCTGCCCTTCAGGACTCTCATCATTAACTCCTCATCAGGAGAGGCAGATGGGAGAGGAGAGGGAGAGGAGAGGGACACTTTGTATGGGATTCAGCCCAGACCTGGTCTTCAGGAGGCAGGACACAGATTTGATCCCTGGCAGAAGCAGGCCCAAGGCCATCTAACCTTTCTGCCATCTCTGGCAGGGACCAGTCTGAGATACTCTGGAGGACAGCAGGGTACAGGACAGCTGTGAGAGAGGGCTCTGTTAGACAGAGATGCCAACATCTGATCCTCATGAAAAGCATACCCAGAGCAGTCCAGGGCACTGGAACCTCTGCAGCAGGTGGTTGCAATACCCTCCAAAGCTGCACAGCCTTTGTTTTGCCATAATCCTGAATATTCCCAGTGACAATCCACAGCAATGCAGCCAATGACCCCAGCAGAGCCACAGGAAAAGGGGAGCCACAGCAGCTCTCCCCCCTCCCAGCCAGGGAGCTGGCACTGCTCCGCTGCATCCCATCACAGGCAGCAGAGCACTGCAGTGTCCCTCCTTATCTCCAGAGATAAGGAGCTCCTGAGAGACAGGGAGGATGTGCAGCCTCTCTCCTCAGCTCCTGCCAGTCGCCTGGAGGAAGCAGCTGGCTCTGGCAGCTCAAAGGCTGGCCTCTGCTCTCAGAAGGATGAAATCCCTGCTCCTTTCTCCCCTGGCACGCAGGAGGGCTGAGCCAGGGGCCCATGCTGGGTGGGTGGCACTGCCTTGCTTTTGCTTGGGTCTCCATCCCTGACAGGAGAGCGGTGCTGCAGCCCTGGCACCACTGCCTGTTCAACAGGTGTGAGGTCTCTTTTCCTTAGGTTAAACAACAGGAGCAACACCACTGCAGCTGAGGCCTCAGGGGGGTAAGCCAGATGTGCAGGCAGCTGCAGTCATCAGCCAGAGGAGAGGTGGGACAGAGGCTGTGTGCTGAGCAAGCTCCTGTGCCCCACACACGTCCTGGGCACAGCCTCTGCTCACAGCTCTGTCACACTGCATCTGCTGGAGCTGTGCCCTGGCCTGCCATGGACTTGCATCTCCATCGGGCTCACAGCAGTGCCTAGAGGTGGTTGGAGCTGGCCAGCTGAGACACTGCACCATCTAAGCACCTCGCAGGCACACCTCGTGTCACTGCCCACCCCGAGGAGCTCCTGGCCCTGTGTGGTCCCTGCCCTGTGCAGAGTGGGGCAGGAGGGACACTGGGTCACCTCTTCTGGCCTCCTGCAGACAAGCTGTCACCAGCATCAAGCTTGTTGCCTGCAGTGTCTCTTCTGGGAGGGTGTGCAGTGTTTGCAGGCAGGTGCAGCTCTCCTCACTGTACACTCTGAGGGTATGGAGAGTGTGGTTTAGAATCCTGCTCCCTCTCTGCTCACTCCTGAGCCGCCAGAGGAGCCACATCAGCTGTGCCCAGGACACCTTTCTGTTTAGTTGGCTACTCTTCTGTCACCACTCAACAACTGGGGACTCCTCTGCTGGGTTTGGTAGGGCTCAGCTTCCAGATCTAGCTGCTTTTGCTCTGAAGGCTGGAGCACTGCAGCCAGGCCACCTCCAAACATCCCCTCCCAAAGCCTCAGCTTTTGATCTTCCAGAGTAAACCATTTACTCCAGCTGTCAAACATCATTAATGGTTCTGCTCTCCTGCTGCTCCTCAGAAGCAGGGATCCATCTGAATTAGCTCACAGGGACCAAGGGCTCCTGGTAGGCAGAAGCTGGAGTTCACTTTTGGCTGGTTAATGAAGTTTCCATTGCAGATCATTCCTGGGCTCTGGGCAGGATGATCTGGTTGCAGGCTGGGTTTGCAAGCCCAGGCTGGATCTTGCTTGGGAGCGGAGAAGCTGAACTTAAGGCTCAGAGGAGGACTCATGTCCCGAACCCACCAGCCCTCTGCAGGCCAGCATCCTGCCTCCCAGCCCCAGAGCAGCTCCTGCTGTGCACTGAGCCATGCTTAGGCTTTGGCTGCACCCCAGAGAGGCTGAGCTGAAGAGGAAGCACATCCTCGCTGAGCACTCTGCTAGCAGCCACCCCAGGTCCCCACCTGATGCCTTCCCTTTGGCCTTGCAGACTCAGCTGCAGAGGGCTCCATCCAGTCCACCCAAATGAAGCTGAAGAGAGCCCGACTGGCAGATGACCTCAATGAAAAGATTGCTCTCAGGCCAGGGCCTTTGGAGCTGGTGGAGAAGAACATCATTCCTGTGGACTCATCTGTGAAGGAGGCCATCAAAGGTACTGCAGAGCCCAGGCTGCGTTGTGTGCACGGCCAGGTTACCAGGGTGGGGCCACAGTGGCTGCAGGGAGCCAGCAGCCTGCACTGAGAAGCTGCATCTCTTGCTTTGTGATTTTCCTAGCAAGCAGCCCAGTCCAGCACAGCCCAGGCTGCCTCACCCACAACTGTGCAAAGAGAGCTCTCCTCAGCTGAGAGCAAAGGCCAAAGCTGAGCTGCTCAGCCATGGCCCCTCAGAAAGAACTTCCCTTCTCAAACCCCTTCCCAAGGCTTGCAGGGTGTAAACGGTGCTGCTGGACACAGGACACCTTCCTCCCTCTCCTGGGAGAGGACCTGGGTGCACACTGTGGTTGAGGCAGCCTGGATTCTCCCATCTCCAAGCTTTTCCCTCCCAGTAGGTGGGGGGTGAAGTGGACCAGTCCAGCCTGGAGAAGAGAGACCTTAGAGCAGCCTTCCAGTACCTGAAGGGGGCTACAAGAAGGCTGGGGAGGGACTTTTGACAAGGGCTGGGAGTGACAGGATGAGGGACAATGGCTCTGTGCTGGAAGAGGGGAGGCTGAGACTGGAGATGAGGAAGAAATTCTCGACTGTGAGGGTGGTGAGGCACTGGAACAGGTTGCCCAGGGTTCTTCAAGGCCAGGCTGGATGAGGCCTTGAGCAACCTGGGCTGGTGGGAGGTGTCCCTGCCCACGCAGGGGGTTGGAACTGGATGATTTGAAGGTCCTTTCCAACCCAAACCATTCTGTGAGTCTATGAGGCTGAGGTTCTCCCTGTTTCCTGCTGGTGCTAGTGGTGTGCAAGGCCAAACAGAGACCTCCTGGGATGGGGAAGCATCCCTGTGGTGCTAGACTGATGGAAGCCTGAGGAGCTGCCTGCCCCCCAAAGCAGGGCACACTCCTACACACCCAGCAGCTGACTTGTGCCCAGGCTTGGCTCTGCCCCATCACCTACCCCCAGCCAGAGGAGCCAGGAGGCTGCTGTGGGAGCCCATACAAAGCAACAAATGACTCTGATTTCACCCAAGTCCAGTGCCAGGACAAGGGGGTCCAAAAACAGGAGCAGGAATGGTCATAGAATGGGTTGGGTTGGAAGGTCCTTTAAAGGTCATCTAGTCCAAGCCCCCTGCAATCAGCAGGGACATCTGCAACTAGAGCAGGCTGCTCAGAGCCCAGCCAACCTCACCTGGAATGTTCCTGGGATTGAGGCATGCACCAGAGCTGGATTTGGACCCTCCCAGTACTCAGAGCAGCCAGTGACTTGCAGCCAACTGTCCCATGGCTCAGTTCTGGCACTTAAGCAGCACTTGGGTTTGAACTGTCCCAACGTGCTCCCATTGCTCCAAATCCCCAAGTGGGGTCTGCAGTGTTCTTTGGGAGAGGTCACTTGCCCATGGCAGTGCCAGGACAGCAGGCTGTGTTTGTGAAGCCTGGGGCCATCTCTACATGTCCAAATTGACCCCTGGGTCACAGAGAGATGCTCTGCCCCTCAGGAACTCTGTTCCATTGCTCCTGGATCCTCAGTCCATGGAACAACCTCACATCAAGTGCCTGTTCTGGGGCTTAGAGCAAGCTGAGGACAGTGGCAGGGCTTTGGCACAGGGAGAGTCTGAACGATGGGAGAGAGGCCAAAAATGGGAACTGAAAGTGGAAGAGCTTTGATTTTCCTTTCATCTCAGAAAGCAGCACGAATGCCATTAGATTTTTCCAGGCTCAGATCCTGCTCTGTGCTGCTCCTGCTGCTGGTGTCCCCTCTGTGGAGTGCACAGGGCGTTCAGAGGGAGGCTGCTGCAGCCCGGCCCCTGAGCCGCTGGGTTCCCAGCGCCTCGCAGCTTGCTTTCATCTTGGAAGGTGAAACGTTCCAGGGCCCTGCCTGAAGAGGGATGTTTAAGGAGAGCTGAAGTACAATCTCCCCAGCCACTTATTGAAGGAGAGCACAGTGGAAAAAAAAAAGTAAAAATAAAAAAGAAAGATTCAAATCCCTCCCATTTAGCAACATCTGAGGCAGGCTGAGCACGGCTCCCGCCACGAGCTGGGGCTGCGAGCCTGGGCCAAGGCGTTTGAAGTCTGAGCAGAGCTCCTCTCCAGCTGCCTTGTCAGGAGCTGGTGGTAAACAGACATTTACAGGACATAATTGTTAAAACAAAGAGTCTGGCTTCGAATGTTTTGTCCAACTCTAAAGTTCTCCCTTTTGCAAGGTCCTTCTAACACATTGCTGAGGGAAAAATGCCTCCTGGCAGCCAGTTTCATCCCATTTAGGGTGAAACACGCAGCACGCTAGGGTCAGAGTGAAGTTGCTCGGTAGTGGTGGGTGCCCCGGGAAGGACGTGGTGCAGCTGCACCAGGAACACGATCCCAGCTCTCAGGTTTCTGCGGGAGAAGAGCCTCAGGCTGCAGGATCCCCCAGCTGATCTCTGGAGCCCCGTGGAGGTGTCCTGTGGCGCTGCCAGTTTGGGGCAGGGGGCCGAGCCCGGAGCGGAGATGAGCAGCGGCACTTGAGAAGGTTAAGCCTTTTGTTTTTGCAATAGCGGGGAGATGACAGGGCCTAAAATCATTTCACTTTAACCTTGGAATCTCGACTGTTTATGCAGTGGAAAGTTCAGCTGACGTGTTCCTCTAATCACCTCCGGCAGGGCGAGCAGAAAATGCCAGACCCCAACCAAAGGCCCTAGCGTCCCAGTGACAGGAGGCCGCCAGTGCCCTGCATAGCTGAGCAGTGATACAAGAACCCTTTTTTACCAGGTCCTTGTCATCACTCTGTCCAATGCGCTGCAGAGGACAATACCCAGCGTTAGCAACAGCCCCGAGCGAGCACCACGCTGCCTCAGATTACGGCAGAGACAGGGGACGGTGAAACAATAGGGTCAGCCCCGGGCTGGGTGAGAGCAGGACAGATAAGGGCAGCATTCCCCACCCGGCACAGCCCCTGGTATCAGGCAGCAGGATGCAGCACATTCCTGTCATGCTGCTGCTGTGTCCTGAGGGTCCCTTGGGCTCCTGGCTCTGGCAGGGCTCACGGTGTGGTTATTGAATGCCAGCCCCGTGGGTGCCCTGCAGCTGCAGGAGCGCTCCTTGCTGGCGGTCACTTCTCCCGCGGGGCGATGCCCATGGCTGTCTGCAGGCATGGGGACAGCTCCCACCCGGCCCAGGTGGGCTGCAGTTCCTCAGGGGAGTCCTGCTGTGAGTGCTGACTCTGGCAGAGGGGGCCCAGGCTCTGCAGGGCCAGATGAGGAATCCCTGCCCTGCGGCACAGGGAGAAGAGGCTCTGCAGGGGATGCAGCTGATCTCATATCCCCACCCCACATGGTGGCTGGGCAGCAGCTCGGGGCGAGGAGCCAGCGCTCCCTGTTTCCTCGCCCGCCCTGGCACCATGAGCTGGAGCAGGCAGAGATAAGCCTTATCTTCCAGATAGGGGCAGGGGTTGGTGAGAAGCTGCACATTGCTCCACCAGCAGCAGGGACAGGTGGAAGTTTGTCCCCTTCCTACTTCCCCATTTGTCACCTCACTATCGGCGTGCCAGGCTGCCTGACAAATGCCAGGCGTGAGCAGGAGCAGATTACCAGCATGGGCACTCTGCTCCTTCCTCAGCCCCCACCTGCAGCTCTCCCCAGGCTCACAGGAGACCTTTTCTTTCTCAGCACTTTATCTCTTAGCACACCCCAGGGGCTCAAGAGCTCTTGCCCATCTCGCTGGGAGATAGCATGGGGGAGCCCTGCAGGGGGCAGAAGCAGGTTGGGGCTGTGGGGGAGGAGGTGGTTTGAAGCACCTCACGTGGGTGAAGTTTGTACTCAGCTCTGGGGAGGCCACACCGAGAGTGTTGTGTCCAGTTCTGGGCACCTCAATCCAAGGGAGATGTGGAGGTGCTGGAGCCAGGGCAGAGCAGGGCAAGGAAGCTGGGAAGGGCCTGGAGAATCAACCTGATGAAAAGCCACAGCAGGAGCTGGGGATGGTTAGTATGAAACAGAGGAGGCTGAGGAGGGACCTCATGGCTCTGTACAGCTACCTGAAAGGAGGTTGTGGAGAGGCTGCTGCTGGTCTCTTCTCACAGGTCATTAGTGACAGAACAAGAGGGAAGGGTCTCAAGCTGCCACTGGGGAGGTTTAGACTGGACAGTAGGAAACATTTTTCCCAGCAAGAGTGGTCAGGGATGGGAATGTGCTGCCCAGGGATGTGGTGGAGTCACCAACCCTGGAGGTGTTTCAGGGTGGTTTGGCTGTGGTGCTTGGGGCTATGGTTTAGGGGTGACCCTTGCAGAGTAGGGCTCTGGGTTGGCCTTGGTGATCCTGAGGGTCTGTTCCAACCTGAATGTTTCTGTGGCTCTGTGACAGAGACAGGCTCTAGAAGCCTCTCTTCAGCTGCAGCCAGGTCCACCCCTGGTGGCTGCTGTAGGTCACTCTGTGGGTGGATTTCAATCCTTTTGCTGAGGATAGGGCTCCCAGTCATGGTGCCCAGCTGATGGAGAGGGTGACTCTCACACCCCTTCCCCACCTCAGCCCAACAGTGGGCCAGAGCCCCTCCAGCACCAGCCTCCCCTGCCTGCTCAAAGCCTCCTGCCCTGGCAGGCCAGGCTCCTCAGATGTCTCCTTGATCCCTCTCACAGGAAGCATGGTCCGTGGCAGGTGCCAGCTCCTCTCCCACCAGCCTGGGACACAGGCTCACATCAGCTGCTGCCCTGTGCAGGGCTGGGGTCAGGAGGTGTCCGAGCCCTGAGCACTGCAGCCTTTGCCCACGGCCGGCTCTGAACAAGTGGCTGCAGGCACAGGGACATCCCACGGGGCTCACCCGTGTCCCTCCCACTGCCCCACTCGTGTCCTGCTCAGTGCCCTGACCACATCCCCTCTCCTCTGGCAGGCACCCAGGTCAGCTTCCCCAAGCCTGCCGATGCCTTTGCCTTCGACGAGGACAGCAGCAACGATGGACTGTCCCCGGAGCAGGCCCGCGGCCAAGACTCGCCGGGCGCCACCGAGCCGGCAGCGGGCACCAAGGCCCCGGAGCCAGCCCCTGCCGGGGCACCGCAGGTCAGGCTCGGGCGCCGGCACCGTGTGTGCCCGGGTGGGGACGAGACGGGCAGGAGGGCTGGGCCTGTGTCCGTGGGGGTGGGCTCAGTGTCCCCGTGTGCGGGTGTGGGGGGTTGATGTGAGGTGTCCCCGTGTCCGTGGGAGGGAGTGAAGTGTCCCGGTGCCCGTGGAGTTTGGTGTCCCCGTGTCCGGGGGAGGGTGAGGCGTCCCCGCTGCACGTGTCTACAGCGCCCCCTGCCGGCCACTGCAGGCACTGCTGCCGCCGGCAGCCGGGGGGGGTCCCGGGGGAGTGAGGGACTGGAGTGAGCTGAAGTAGAGTGGGACAGACTGGAGGCATTGGAAGAACTGGACCGGGGAGTGGGAGGACCACAGGGGCTGGAGCCAGCCAGAGGTGCACTGTGGGGACTGGGCTAGTCTGGTGGACACTGAGAAGCCAGCAGCTGACTAGGAAGGGAAGGAGGATTGAGGGGCTGAGGTGGAATAGGGAGGACCAGGAGAATAGAGAGGACTGGGGCGAAGGGGGGAAGCAGAGGAGGGGGGAAGGACTGAGCTAGCCAGGGGAGTGGGGATAATGGGCTGGGATTGACATGGGGGCACTGGGATGGACTGGGAACATTCCCACCCCATGTCACAGCTCACCTCTCCCTTGCAGGATCACCCCCACAGCGCTGACAGCCACGCCACAGACCCAGCCCCTGGGCAGGGCAGCCAGTGTGACAGCCCCAAGCAGCCAGCAGGGCAGGAGAGCCCAAGCCTCGCAGTGCCCTCCGCCGTGAAGGTAACTCACAGCTTGCCACCAGGCTGCCACCGGCACCCGGCTGTGGCCAAGCCTCGAGGGCTTTGTGCTGCCCCCCACGTGTGAGGGGTTTGGGGGTTTAGCCTTCAAGGCTTGGACAGTGTGGGGAGCTAAACCTCGTGGTCAAAAGCTGCAGTTTGGTTCCATTTGCAACTTCAGGAGGTGCAGCATTACGGCCTGCTAGAGGTGATTGCTCAGGGTCTGCACTGGAAACATCCCCTGGGGCTGGGAGCAGGGCATGCAAGGCAACACTGAAGCACCTTCCAGGCAGGGAGCGTCCTTCATCTCATGTGCTCTCCAGCACAACTGAGAGGGAGCCCTGAGGAGTCCCCCACACAGGCTCAGCAGCTCCTGGAGCTGCCTTGCTCTGTCCTGGGCCTCTGAGTTCCACAGGGGTGGCAGGAGCTCTTCTCCCAGCTGATGCCTCTCCTTCTTGGACCAACAGTCCAAATCCTCCAGTGACAACAAGAACCGCCACAAAAAGCCCAAGGACACCAAGCCCAAGGTGAAGAAGCTGAAGTACCACCAGTACATCCCCCCTGACCAGAAGGCAGAGAAGTCTCCTCCACCCATGGACTCTGCCTATGCCAGGCTCCTCCAGCAGCAGCAGCTCTTCCTGCAGCTCCAGATTCTCAGCCAGCAGCAGCAGCAGCAGCAACAGCAGCACTTCAGCTACCCAGGGATGCACCAAGGCCAGCTAAAGTGAGTGGCACTGTGCCAACAGCAGGGCTTAGTCCTGGCTCCCCCCCCACTTCTGCTGTGCCCACCTGAGGCAGTGCAGGGGGGTGGAGGCATGCAGGTGAAACACAAACCAGGGGCACAGCAGTCTCTGCAGAGCCACTCTGGCTTTGGGCACTGGCTGGGGCACCAGTGACCTGCTGGTGGGTCACCAGCAACCTCCTTACAGCCCAGCCTGGTTCTCCTTGGGGTTGGCAGTCCTTCAGTCTTCCTATTACAGGAGACAGACAGCAGCCCCAGTGAGCAAAGAGATGGCACAGCTGGCACAGAGGCCAACATCTGCTTTGTTATTTCAGGCAGTCCAACGAGCAAATGGTCAAAAGCTCAAACTCTTCATCAGCGTCTGTCACCAGCACCCCTCTCTCCCCTGTGAAAACCACCTTCTCAGGCCAGACTTGTGTCTCCTCCATCAAGCCAGGCCCCCTGCCATCCAACCTGGATGACCTGAAGGTGAGTACAAACAGCAGGAGCTGGTGCAGGATCACGCTGCCCAGATGCGCTTTGCTGCCCGTGTGGCATGCAGTGCAGGCAGTGCAGGGCAGTGCAGTGCCAGAGGCTGAGCTGGCACTGCAGAACCAGCATGGCATGACCAGGAGCAGCAGAGCTGGTCACTGTGGCAGTAGCTGAAGGCATGGCTTTGCTGCTCTGCAGGGGCCCTCTGTGTGCCTTGCTCCAGAGCACGGAGCCTTAGCTGTGACTTGAGGTGGCTGCAGGCCAGGCCAGCAGCTCAAGGGCTAGAGGACGACCTCTGCTCCTGCAGCTCATGGCTCCACACCTTCTGTGGCTTTATGGTGGGCATCATGGATTCTGCTAGCAAACCAGCCAGAAGCTAAGAGGTCAGCACAACCTCCACTCCACTTCTCAGTGGTCACTGCAGCCAGGCCTGCTCAGCTCGCTGCACAGGAAGGCATCTCCTGGGGGCTGCAGCTGTGGGCACTGCTTTCAACTGCAGCTCAAGCTCCCAGGGAGCCCAGGCAGGCAGGGCAGGAGGGACAATCACTGACACCAACAGTCATAGAATCATAGAATCAACAAGGTTGGAAAAGACCTCAAAGATCATCAAGTCCAACCTGTCACCCAAGACCTCCTGGCCACTAAACCATGGCTCCAAGTGCCACATCCAATCCCCTCCTGAACACCTCCAGGGATGGGGACTCCACCACCTCCCTGGGCAGTGTCCTTTTGTGCTCTGTTCCTGAGGCCTTAGCCATGGAGAAAGCCAAATCCTTTCAGGAGTGCCTAGAGACCTGGAGGCAATAAGATGAGGGAGAGGTGACTTGAGTTTGGCCCTAGCTCAGATGCCTCAACCACGTGCAGATGCCTGACCATGGAGTATTTCCCTCCAAGACACACAGTCACATTCCCTGAGCTAAAGGATGCCATCAGCCAGCTCCTGGTCAGTGTGCAAGCCTTCTGTTGAGTGGAAAAGAGGCTTAGGGGAGAACTTAGCACTCTCTACAACCTCCTGGAAGGAGGGTGGGAGTTGGTCTCTTCTCCCAAGGAGCAAGCAATAGGCCTCAAATTGCAGCAGGGGACATTTGGGTTGGACATGAAGAACAACTTCTTCCCTAAAAGGTTTGTCACAGGCTGGAACAAGCTGCCCAGGGCAGAGGGGTTTCAAAGCCATGCAGTTGTGGTGCTGAGGGCCAGGGTTTAGTGGTGCCCTGGCAGTGCTGTGTTAAGGCTTGGACCAGATGACCTTAAAGGTCCCTTCCTGTGATTGTATGTCCCCTACTGCCAGGAGGTGAATCTTGGGTTACCTCCATGTCCCAAGGACCACTGCTGGTTTCCTGGAGGAAGAAGGGAGGCTTTTCCTGCCAGGAAAGGGGAGATGCTGCCGGCCGTGCAGTGGTCAGGGCTGTGCACGGTGACTGCTGGCAGCACGCAGCCGAGGGGGCAGACCTCCGCTCTGCCTGCAGGCTGAGACTTCTCGTCGGAAGGTTTGGCTTCCACAGGGCTCCTCTGCCCCCGGGCTGACGGTCGGTGGCTTTCCCTCTAGGTGTCAGAGCTGAGGCAGCAGCTCCGGATCCGAGGCTTGCCGGTGTCGGGGACCAAGACGGCGCTGATGGACCGGCTGCGGCCGTTCCAGGAGTGCGGCGGCGGCGCCGTGCCCAGCTTCAGCGAGATCACCACCGTCACCTTCCCGGTCACGCCGGCCAGCTCCCTGCCCGGCTACCAGCCGCCGTCCTCCACCGGCCTCTTGTCCAACGGCTTCTACCACTTCGGCAGCACCAGCTCCACGCCGCCCATCTCCCCGGCCTCCTCCGACCTCTCCGTCAGCGGCTCCCTGCCAGACACCTTCAACGACGGCCCCATGGCCTCCCCGCAGTTCGGGCTCCAGCCCTCCCCGGTGCCCGGCGGCGCTGAGGAAAGCCTCATGGGCAGCATGAACGGAGGCAGCATCCAGCTGGAGCTGGAGGGGGTGGACACGGAGAAGGACAAGATGCTGGTGGAGAAGCAGAAGGTGATCAACGAGCTGACGTGGAAGCTGCAGCAGGAGCAGCGGCAGGTGGAAGAGCTGCGGATGCAGCTCCAGAAGCGAAAGAGGAGCAGCGGCCTGGAGGAGAAGCAGCAGCCCCCTCAGCACTTCTTTGGCGTCCCCATCAAGCAAGAGAACGCAGTGTCCAGCTGTCCCTTCGCCTCCAAACAGACGGCCTTGAAGGGGCAGGCCGGCAGCTCGGAGAAGCTGAGTAACTGCGGGGTGCAGCTGCCCCACGCCGTGAGCCGCTGCCTGGAGCCCGCGGGGCAGGGCTCCGTCTCCTCCTCCACCTTCCTCAGCCCCCAGTGCTCCCCCCAGCACTCTCCCCTGGGGCCTGCCAAGAGCCCCCAGCACATCAGCCTGCCGCCCTCCCCCAACAGCCACTACCTGCTGGCGCTGTCCCCCGGCGCTCCGCCCGACGGCCAGGGCGGCTCCCCGCACGGCGCCTGCCTGCGCCCCGCGCCGGTGAGTGGGGGCCCCCGGGGCACGGGCTGGGGGCGGGCAGCCAGGCCGAGTCCTTGCCCCTCAGCCCGGGGCCGCTAGCGCCCAGGGTGGGTGTCCCTGGGGGCCTGCCCGGAGAGGCAAGAGTGCCCCAGACGGGCAAGGGGTGGAAGCTGGTGGCACCGCAGGGTCCTTGGCAGGGTGTCCCCTGGGAAACCCTGGCTGCCGCAGCACCCAGTTGCACCGCACCACAGCACAGGTCCTGTGCCCCATGGAGCCCAGGCACAGCTCCAGCTGCCCTGAGGGGGCCCTGGCACAGCACACTTTTTCCCCGAGGGGCTCCCAGCACTGCTCTCTGCCTCTGGGTGAGCGCTGGCACAGACCCCTGTGTCTTGGGAGAGCCCTGGCACAGCATCCTCTGCCCCGTGGAGCCCTGGCACAGCATCCTCTGCCCCGTGGAGCCCTGGCACAGCTCCCTCTGCTCCTGGTTAAGCACTGGCACAGCTCCCTCTGCCCCTGGAGGAGTCCTGGCACAGCTTCCTCTGCCCTGGGGGAGCATTGGCACATCTTCTTCTGCCCTGGAAGAGTCCTAATCCAGCTGCTTCTCCTCTCAGGGGGAGGCCCTGGCACAGTTTGCTGTACCCCTGGGGAAGCCCTGGCACAGCTCCCTCTGCCCCATGGAGCCCTGGCAGAGTTCTGGCCCTATGGAGCACTGCCATGGGTCTCTCCACCCTGGGAAAGCCCTGGCACAGCTTCCCCTACCCATGGAACCCTGGCACAGCTGTATCCAGAGCAAGGAAGCTGTGGCACAGATCCCTCAACCCCTGGGAGAGCCCTGGCACAGCTCCTGCAGCCCTGGCAGAGCCCACTCAGTGCTGCTGGGCTTCTCAGCATCTTGCTGAGCCACTGCAGCTCCTCACAGTGCCTGAGGGGCTTTGAGCACTGGGCTGCAGAGCAGTTCCCCTGGAAGCCTTCTCCTGGGAAGGCAGAGCAGGACCTGCAGTTGGGGGTCTGTAGCAGATAGAGTTTGTGCCTCCCACCAGGCAACCAGCAGAGCAGAGCTGACCCTTCAGCAGCCACCCCCCCCCACGCTGGGCAGGCACCAAGGTTTGGAGAGGGGCAGTTGCTGCCAACACAGGCACAGGATCACAGGGTGGTAGGGGCTGGAAGGGACCTCTGGGGCTCAGCAACCCCCTGCCAGAGCAGGGTCACCCAGGGCAGGGCACACAGGAACACAGCCAGGGGGGTTGGACAGTCTCCAGAGAAGGAGACTCCAGAACCTTTCTGGGCAGCCTGCTCCAGGCTCTGCCACCCTCAAAGTAGAGAATTTCCTCCTCATGCAGCTTCCTAGGGTCAAGGTTATGCCCAGAACCTCTTGTCCTGTCACTGGGCACCACTGAGCAGAGCCTGGCCCCATCCTCCTGAGAGCCACCTCTGAGATATTTGTAGGCAGTGATGAGATCCTTCCTCAGCCTCCTCCTCTCCAGGCTCTCCAGCCCCAGCTCTCAGCCCTCCTCACATGAGAGCTGTTCCAGGGCCCTCAGCATCTCAGTGGCCCTGCACTGGACTCTCTCCTGTAGTTCTTTGTCCTTCCTGAGCGAGGGATCCCAGAACTGGACACAGGAGTCTGGATGAGTAGAGTTGAGAGAACCTCCCTTGACCTGCTGTCCACACTCAATGCACCCCAGGATGCCTTTGGCCTCTTAGCCACCAGGGCACACTGCTGGCTCCTGGCCATCCTGCTGGCCACCAGCACTCCCAAGTCCTTTTCCTCAGGGCTGCCTTCCAACAGCTCTTCTCCCAGCCTGCACTGTCCCTGGGGTTGCTCTTCCCCAGGTGCAGAATCCTACACTTGTCCATGTTGAATTTCTCCCAGCCCAGCTCTCCAGCACAAGCTGCAGCTGCTAGCAGCCCAACCTCACCCAAGCCCCCTGCCAGGATCCCCCAGGCAGCAGCAGGACCTCTCCTCTGGGCTGTAAAGCCCCCAAGGGGAGGTCAACATGCACGGTGCCTGCGGGGAGCTGCACAAAGCCCCACGGCAGGGACAGCACCGCCAAAGGCTCATGGCTGGAGCAGGGAACTGCAGAGAGCACACCCAGCAGCGTGGCCCTGAGCTGGGCACTGGCTGCAGTGCTGTGAGGTGGCACAGGGGGGACACAGGGTGTCTGAGGGCAGGCCAGGCCTGTGCCCATCAGGAGAGGGCAGCAGGTAGCTGCTGAGTGGCAGCCAGAAAGCAGTCAGACACCCTGCTGGATGGGACAGCATCTTCTTGGCTTTCAGGGCCCCAGCCCATCCTGGGGTCCTGATGTCCCACACCACTCCCCCAGGGCTTTGTGTGGTCTTCTTTGGGGTGCTGAGTGCTGCATGAGGCTCCTGAGCATTCCCAGACCACCTCCCCTCTTTGGCCCCTGGGCAGAGTGTTCTGTGCCACTCCATCAGCCTCGGGCAGCAGCAGATCCCACGTGGGGACCTCTCCCCATTGCTCACCAAGCCTCTGCCTCAGGTGAGGGTCTGCCAGCAGCCGTGGGGCCACCGCTGGTGCCTTTAGGGAAGTGCAGTGCTGCTGCTGGGAGAGACCAAGCAGGCTCCCGCTGGCTGGGAGGTGTGCAGAAGCTCTGTCCAGTCCCGGGATGAAGGTGCATTGTCCCCAGGGAGCTGCAGGGAGTGCAGGGCATCTCAGGCCAGTGCGAGGTGCCGGCCCCAGAAATCAGTGTCCTGAGAGCCCTGGGAAGAGGCAGCCTGCGGCAGGCACTGAGCGGAGGGTTGGGGGCAGGGTGAAGGGAACGTGGTGCCATGCTCCCCGGATCTGCCCTTCCTGTCCCAGGTCCCTTGCAGCGCTCACCTGAACGCCGCTGCCAGCCCCCTGCCGGAGTGGCATCTCTGCTGCACGGCACACAGCCACTGATGGGGTCTGGAGCCACTGACCTGGCTGCTGGCCACAGGGACTCTCCTCCTAATGGCCTCTCCTCTCCTCTTTGTCGTTTGCTGCAGCAGATGACACGAAGTCAGCAGATGGACGAGCTCCTGGATGTGCTGATTGAGAGTGGAGGTAGGCACAGCTCCCCTGCTCCCCTCCAGGGCTCCCTCCCCAGCCAGTGCTGGCCCCTGGGGCTCAGTGCCCACTGTGCACCACAGCAGGGCTGCATTTGTTGAGTTCAGCTCCCATTTGCTCTCCCTGTGCCAGCAGCCACCGAGATGGAGCCCAAACCCATAGTGCATGCTGGATCCTCCCCTGCACACCGCCCTGGTGAGCTGGCCTGGGCTCAGCCTGCAGAGAGCAGGGACAGCAGGGACAGGAGGGCAGCAGCCCTGGGCACAGCACTGCCAGCAGCCTCCCCACACACACCCCACAGAGCCCCCAGTACCCCAGAGCTGCCAGTGCCCCCTCCCAACACCGCCAGTGCCCCCCCTGTGCGAAGTGCTGCCTGTGCCCTGCCCAAGCCGTGCCGCCCCGTGGGGACGGCTGCCAGCGCTCCTGCCCTGGGGACTCTGTCCAAGACCAGGGCAGCAAGCAGGGACCCGAGAAGCTTGCCACAGGGAGGGTGGGCATCAGTGCCAGGGGTCTGAGTGGGGAGGGGGTCTCCATGGCCACGCCCAAGAGCCCAGGCAGGTGCTGTGGCGGTGGCGCCGTGCCCAGCAGTGGTGGAGGCCACCAGAGCACCTCATCCCCCTCTCATTTGTTGACAGAAATGCCAGCCAATGCCAAGGAGGATCGCTCCTGCCTGCAGAAGGTGCCTCAGATCACGGTGTCCACAGGGAGCGCCAGCGCTCCGCTGCCCAAGCCCTCGGCCCCCTTCGAGCAGGTGTCCTCCGCACAGCTCTCCTTCGAGCACTGCCCGGGCAGCGGAGATGCCCACCTCGAGGTGCTGCTGAACGCCCACAGCCCCCTGGGCAGGGTCGGCGAGATCGCCCTGCTGAAGATGGGGGCGGAGGAGCCCCACTTCGAAGGGATGATGGAGGGGTTCTCCGGCAAAGCCGCCGACGAACTGCTCACCTCCCCGGAGATCCTGCAGACCCCGCTCTCGCCCATGGAGACGCAGCTCTCCCCTGCCCCTGCCGACGGCCCCGCGCTGCAGATGAGCTTCACCGAATCTCCCTGGGAGACCATGGAGTGGTTGGACCTCACCCCCCCCAGCTCCGCCACCGGCTTCGGCTCGCTCACCCCCGCGGGCCCCAGCATCTTCAACATCGATTTCCTGGACGTCACTGACCTCAGCCTGAACGGCAGCATGGACCTGCACCTGCAGCAGTGGTGAAGGAGGGCGCTGGGGGCAGGGCGCTGGGGGCAGGGCGCTGCGAGCCTGCCGCAGCCGGCACGGTGTTTCTGCCTCCGCAGGGCCCCCGCGGGGCTGGTGTGCCACATCCAGGGGCTGCTGGAGGCGTTTCCCCAGCAGACAAACTTGGTCGAACTTCCAGTGGCTGCAAATCCACAGCACAACAGCTCTGGTGCTTTGGTTCTCCCCCATCACCACGTCCCCTCCGGGGACAGCAGTGCCTTCAACCACACTTCTTTAGCGATTGCCAAGGACTTTGGTTGCCTTTCTTGTGCCTTTTTCCTCCCAGTTTTGGCAGTCACTCTCCTGAGAACTGGAGCAGCTCATGACAGAACTGTGTGGGGAGGAGACCTCGCCTGGGCAGCAGTGGGAAATCGTGGAGAGGAGAACCCACTGCTGCCTGCTCCTCTCCTCTCCTCCTGCTCAGCCGTCCCGCTGGGCTCACCTTGGCCGTGCCTGGGCCAGGGGCTGTGGGCACAGGGGGGCTGTGGGCACAGAGAGGCTGTGCCCAGCCAGGGGTACAAGCACACTTCTGCATACAGCCAGGCTCACCTCGTGTCCCTCCTCCTGCCCCACAGGCTGTGTGGCCCAGTCCCTGCACAGCTCCGCTCCGGGAGGATGAGAGATGGAGGCCACCATGCTCGTGGTGCACCTTGTCGTGTCCTGACAGTGCCTAGGGGACTGAAAGCTGAGGAATTGTCCTGGCTGCAGTCTGAACTGAATCAGGCTGGAGCCTGTGAGCTTGCAGCAGAGAGCTCTGGATGTTGGCTGCAGCTGCTCAGGCTGCAGGTGCAAAGGGATGCAGCAGCTCAGGGGAGCTGCCATGTCCCAGCTAGTGTGGTACAGATGGAGAGATGTGTAAAGTGTTTTGGTCCAAGGCAGGGGCAAGTTGCATGGAAAACACAGGCAGGCTGTGGAGGGGCTGTCCTTTGCACAGCCAGCAGGCAGGATGGAGCTCCATCACCTTGCATGACCCCTGGAAGCAGGAGGAGCTAGAAACGGACACGCAGCGGCCGGCACATGGGGCAGGGCGGAGCAGTGCCCTGCATGGCTGCCGCTCCCTGGGAACATCTGCTTTTGTTGCCTCCACTCCTCTGCGATCCATCCCTCCATCCTTCCTGCCCCTCCCCCCTGATCCCTAGCAGCCATCCACTCCTTGCCGAGCCCATTCGGGCGTCAGTGCTCAGCCAGCCCAGAGCGAGGCGGTCCGGAGAAGAGCTGTGAATCACCGAGCCGGGAGGAGCTCATTCTCCTGAAGCCAGCAGAGAGGGAGGGATGCTCCCCGCAGCGGTGCTCCCGTGTGGAGCCCCCAGCCTTTCTCCGAGGAGTCTCTGTGCAATAGACCTCTCAGGCTCCAGCGAGAAGGAGCCTTCGCTTCACTCCTTGGCTTCCAGCAAAGCCTTTGCTGCAGGCTGTGTGGCGCAGACGTCGCCTCCTCTGCGGCTCGACGTGGGCTTGGCACCAGCCGTTGCCGACAGAGACTTGAACCATGGACAGCCTGAGCGTATTTAATATTTGTCTGACTGGAAGGACAGCACACGGGCGAGGCAGCGGCAGAGGGGGGGTCCCGGCGGGGCCGTGGGGCTGCCGGGGGCTCCCCCGGGGAACGCCGGAGCTCCGCAGCCGCCAGCCCTGCCGCACGCTGTACAAAGCAGGGGGCGGTAGCTTCCGAGTCACTATTTAAAGCACCACTTTTCTATTGTACAAAGGGTCACAGGGCACCGCTAGGGTAGGCACTCACGGGGTGCAGTTTTGTAACAGAGATTCCTTTTCTAAGGGAGGGGTTTGGGGGAGCCAGGCCGTGGGCAAAGCTCACAGCACCGGGGGCAGAGCGGTGCCAGCTGCCGCGCCGCGGCGCTGGGCAGGGCTGCCCCGGGGGCTCTCTCCCCTCAGCAAATCTATGTCCTTATTTCAAGGGATGCTGTCAGCTTCAACCCTGTAAGCAGCACATTTCCTTACCTATGTTACCAGCAACACCTTCATTATTAAACCTCCTTTGTCTTGCCACTCTGCCTGCTCTCAGCTCGCTGATTGATTCTGCCAGCCACAGCAGCCACAGACATCCCAGCTGTGAGCTGGGCACCGGCTCCGTGCCACGGCCCTGGCAAGAGCAGAAGGGTTTCTGTGTTGGTTGGTTTGTTTTCAGAATGGTGGGGGTTGGAGGGGACCTCTGGGGACCTGATGGGTCCACTTCTGCCCTCCTGCCTGGATGGTCTCCAAGCCCTCGATGGTTTCCAGGCAGGAGAGTCACTTGTCTCAGCACCAGGAGGCTTGGCAGGAGGAATTACCCAGGACTTGGACCATAGGACCTTCACAGACCTTGACTGCTGTCACCAGAATTAAGCAGCCCAAGAGGCCATGGGCATCAGCTGCTCTTTCCCTGAACTGTGGCATCACCACCTACCCTCTTCTCAGGGTCGAGGTGTCCTGAGCCACCAGACCCTCCCAGTGCAGCAAGCAGGGCTCACCCCGACAGGGCAGAGGGCTCAACACTGACAGAATCACAGAATGGTAGGGGTTAGAAGAGACCTCTGAAGGTCGTGAAGTCCAATCCCCCTGCCAGAGCAAGGTCACCCAGGGCAGGCCACACAGGAACACATCCAGGTGGGTTTTGAAAGGCTCCAGAGGAGACTCCACAACCTTCCTGGGCAGCCTGCTCCAGGGCTCTGCCACCCTCACACAGAAGAAGTTTCTCCTCATGTTGAGGTGGAACCTCCTGGGTTCCAGTTTGTGTCCATTGCCCCTTGCCCTGTCACAGGGCACCAGTGACAAGAGCCTGGCCCCCTCCTCTTGACACCCACCCTGCAGGTATTTGTAAACTCTGATCAGATCCCCTCTCAGTCTTCTCCAGGCTCCAGCCCCAGGGCTCGCAGCCTTTCCGCCTCAGTCCCCTCAGCATCCTCATAACCTCCACTGGACTCTCTCCATTAGTTTCTTGTCCCTCTCATCAGCTTCCAGTGACCCTTCCCATCCATGTGTGACCTTACAAAATGCAGTAAGAAGGTGAGAGTGGCCTCCTGCTTTTATACAACCGACCTGCAGGCACGGCACCGAAGCGTGACAGCAATGCTCTGCTCCAGGGAAGTGAAGCCAGGAGAGCAGCTCAGCCACTCTGCAGCTCCCTGGAGCAGGTAGGTTCCTGAGCTGCATTTCACAGACAATAAGGCAACATCCCTGCACAGCAGCTTTGGGATCAGTTTTACACATTTCTCTGTGGTACAAGAAAAGCAAACCAGGAGCCCCAGTGGGCTCTGCACAGTTCCTGCACTGCTGCCACAGCTTTGGAGCACATCCACCTTAGCTTGCACAGCTGGCAGTCAGTGATGCCCCCTCAGGAATGCAGAATGAGCTCTGCTCAACAGCCAAGCCTGTCCTGCAGGGACACCCAGGCCACGGCAGCTCGGCCACATCTTGTCCCTGGCAGCTCAGAGCTCTGCATTTCCATCTCCCAGACTGGTGGTGCCGGTGAGGAAGAGCTCTGGGTGGGGCCAGCACCAGAGCACAGCCACCTCAAGGGGCAGAGAGAGCAGCTCAGTGCTGGAGGGAGACTGAGCTTGGGGATTGTCCACCTCAGTGCCAGCCCTCTGAAGGGTTTTTGAGGTCCCTGCCACTGGGGAGATGGGAACCAGACTTTAATGTCTGAAAGGTGGGGGCAGAAGAAGACTTCTGTACACATCTGTCTGTACTGGATGTGTCTCTTCAGTACCCCCCAGTTAGTGCCTGGGGTCCTATTAGGGGTGTCTGAAGGCTGCTGGATGGGTCAGAGCTGGCAAGGGCTTGGCCAAGCCTGAGAGAAAATGAGTCTGAAGCAGCTGGGCTGGGGGGAAATTTCCCCTCTAGAAACACAACAGTGTCCAGCTGATCCCTCCAGAGCTGCTGGGAACCAGGGGCTCCTGCAGCAAGCTGTGCCTCAGCTGCTTTGGGAAGGCTTCAGCAACTGATTGAGCAGCCCCAGAGGAACACAACCCAGGAAGGGCAGGAGGGCTGCACCTCCCTGCCCAGCCCCATGGCTCACATCGATGCCAACCTCATTGCCAGAGGGCTCAGCTGCCCCAGCTGAACAGAGCTGTGCCCCCTGCCTGGTGCCACCTCTGTGGCCAGGGGGATCCACAGCAGCACAGCCTCAGCTCTCTCCTTTCCCAGCTGGGCAGGGGTGTGCAGGTCTCCAGTGCTCCACCAGCCCAGTTTGTGCTTGGCAGCAGTGGTGTGAGGGGGGAGGCCTTGGAATCCTGCCAGGCTTTCCACTCCGACTCACCTCTGGCCTTCGGCATCCCGGGGCTGGCTCTGCTGCAGCTTTCCAGCTGCTTGCTCTAAAACTAAAGTCCTCCCAAGTGCCTGAACACCTCAGATTGCAAACCAGAGAGCCTGGAGCCTCCAGGATATCCGCAGGTGCTCCTGAAGGCCTGGAAATTGCAAGGCTAAGGGGAAATTACTGTTTGAAAAAGAGGCCGATGCAAAACCCCTCCTGGCTGAGGTTTCTGGCTCAGCAGTGGCAAGCAGCTGAGAGCCTGCCTGGCCTCACTGTGCTAGCTCACAGCCCACATGGCCTTAGCTGCTCCCCCATCCCCACCAAACCACTGCAGTGAGGCTGGCCCCAGGGTGCAGCACCCAGTGCTGAGGGTTGGGAAGGAGGTTAGGTGTGCCCAGGAGGTGGTGAGCAGTCTCAGCAGGCTAAGCAGTGCGACATCCACAACAGGGAGGTGGGCACAGAGCCCCCAGCATCCTGCCTGCTGTGGCCAGAAGCAGCACTGGGGGTTTGGTCTGATGAAGGACACTGGGCTGGGAGGTGGCAGGGCTGCTCTCAGGGTCAGGCAGGGCTGGGGCCAGTGAAGAATGTGAGGAACATCACCTGGAAACCAGAGACATGGGCCGAGGGCCACTGCTGCAGGCTCTGTGAGTGGCACTCAGAGAATCATGGAATGGTCCCAGCCAGAAGAGACCTCCAAAGCTCATCCAGTCCAACCCCCTCTGCACTCAGCAGGCACATCCCCAACTAGATCAGGTTGCCCAGAGCCCTGTCCAGCCTCACCCTGAGTATCTCCAGGGATGGAGACTCAGCCACCTCCCTGGGCAACCTGCTGCAGTGTTCCAGCAGCCTCCTGGTGCAGAACTTGCTCCCAACATCCAGTCTAAATCTGCTCTGCTCTCATTTCAAACCATTGCCCCTGGTCCTGTCCCTGCAGGCCTTTGCAAATAGTCTCTCTGCATCCCTCTTGTAGCCCCCTTCAGGTACTGGCAGGCTGCTACTAGGCCTCCCTGAAGCCTTCTCTCCAGGCTGCACACCCCCAGCTCCCTCAGCCTGTCCTCACAGCAGAGCTGCTCCAACCCCCTGAGCATTTCCTGGCCCTCCTCTGGACCCTCTCCACCAGCTCCAGGTCCTTCCTGTGCTGAGGGCCCTGGCCCTGCACACAGCCCTGCAGGTGAGGTCTCAGCAGAGCAGAGCAAAGTGCCAGAATCTCCTCTCTGGCTCTGCTCGGGGTCAGCACCAAGCCAGGCGCGGAGAGCACTCTGCAGCCACAAACCAGGTCGGAAGCAGCTTAAATTCAATCGAGTAGTTTAATAATTCTTCAGGTCAAAGGTCTTAAGATCTTACCAGGTAACAATTTACAGGATACCTAGTTGAGAGTGAAGAGTGGCTGGCTTGGTAGAAGGAGAAAGAATAGAGGACGCCCCCAGCTCTGAAGAGTGTAATGTTAGCCTCTGTCAACGCAACAGCTTTTTGGTAAGAGACAGCTTCACTACATGGACCAAGAGCTCTCCTTGCCAGGAGGCCAGCTGAGCACTGTCCCCAGAAAGTACACTGCGACTGTAAAGCAACAGAATCCCATAGCAGTCAAATCTATTGCACTTTGTGAAGGAGAAAACAAAGAACAACCCCCCAGGAGGCCTCCTCTGCACCCCCCCTGCCCCTCTCCAGCTCCAGGAGGCAAAAGCATCTCCCTCTCCCTTTCCCTCTCCCTCTCCTTCTCCCTCTCCCTCTCCTTGGTTAAGCAAAGTCTTCTCCAGGCAAAGCCTCTCAAGGTTCAGACAGACAAAGCCTAACTTTCTTTGTTTGCTTTTGTTGTTGTTGCTGTTTTTAACGTTTTTATTATTATTATTATCATCACTTGAAACAACAGTTGGAAGAGTTGGAGAGGAAACAAACCAACAAACAAGGAACCAACCAGAAAACCACCCCCAAAACCCAACAAAGTCCCCAGTGGAAAACAAAGCCCCAATGAAATCTTTCCAGTAGCTGCTGAGAAGTCTCCCCAGGGTCTGGGTCTAGAAATGGACTCTTTCTGGGGGGGTTGGGGCTGGGTTGGGTTTGTTTGTGTGTTTGTTGTGGGTTGTTTTTTTCAGGTGCTAACCCAATCACTGTCACCAAATAACTGCACTCATTTCCACAGCTCATGAACATGTCCACAAGAAGAGCAAGATGAGGTCTGTCCCTCTGTGAGCCACACCAGCACTGTGTGAGCAGCTAGCACAGGGATGCACTCGAAACGTGACAACAGGATACAGACAGGATGGAAGAGAACACCACAGGTATTGCACATGGTGTCTGGGCGAGCATTAAAAACACTGCAACATGGTGATGAGAAACTCTTTTACAGCTCCCTGCTCCCCTCAGCCCTTGTTCCAGAGGTGGATGGTAGCAGCCAGGTCAGTCGACGTACATGGGGGAGCTGGGGGTGGCTGGCATCTGATCCAGGATCTTGCAGACGTAGCAGGCGACGTCCACCGTCCGCTCCTCGTACATCAGGATGAAGGGATGCTTCTGCAGGCACACACACCAGGGGGCAGGGTTAGCCTGGGCCTACCAAAACTGTCCACAGATGGTGGACCAGGCAAGCCAACCACTGCTGGGTGTCAAAAGGATGATCACAGAATCACAGAACCAACCAGCCTGGAAAAGACCTCAGAGGTCATCAAGTCCAACCTAGTACCCAACACCCAGCACCTCCTGCAGCTAAACCATGGCCCCAAGTGCCACATCCAAGCCCCTCCAGGGATGGGGACTCCACCACCTCCCTGGGCAGCACATCCCAAGGGCCAATCTCTCTTGCTGGGAAGAATTTCTTCCTAACACCCAGCCTAAACCTCCCCTGGCACAGCTTGAGACTGTGTCCTCTTGTTCTGGTGCTGGCTGCCTGGCAGAAAAGACCAACCCCCAGCTGGCTGCAGCCTCCCTTCAGGGAGCTGGAGATGAGGTCTCCCCTGAGTCTCCTCTTCTCCAGGTTAAGCAACCCCAGCTCCCTCAGCCTCTCCTCACAGGGCTGTGCTCCAGACCCCTCCCCAGTCTTGTTGCCCTTCTCTGGACACCTTCCAGCAGCTCAACATCTTTCCTGACCTGAGGGGCCCAGAACTGTATACAGGACTCAAGGTGTGGCCTCAGCAGTGCTGGGCACAGGGCAGAATGAGCTCCCTGCTCCTGCTGGCCACACTGTTCCTGCTGCAGGCCAGGATGCCATTGGCCTTCTTGGCTGCCTGGGCTCCTGTTTAGCCTACAATCAACCAGCACCCCCAGGTCCCTCTCTGCCTGGCTGCTCTCAGCCACTCTGCCCCCAGCCTGTAGCACTGCCTGGGGTTGCTGTGGCCAATGTGCAGCACCTGGCACTTGGATGTGTTCAATCTCCTGCCCTTGGCCTCTGCCCATCTGCCCAGCCTGGCAAGGTCCCTCTGCAGAGCTCTCCTACCCTCCAACAGCTCAACTCCTGCCCCCAGCTTGGTGTCAGCTGCAGATTTACTGCTGATGGACTCAATGCCCAATCAATTTTGTACATATTCATTGCATTCCCTATTCCTAGATTTTAGTCTGCTTGTAAACAGAGCTTCACTGGCTTCACTGGCTTCCCCTGAGCTGGTCTGGCACTGTTACTGTGGGGGTGATTCCAATCCACCACCCAAGGTCACCCTCAGCGCCTGCTGCCTGCCCCAGGGCAAAGCTCAGCCTTTGGATGTCCACAAAGAGGGGCTGGGGGCACGGGGGGCTGCAGGACACAGCCTGCTCCATGGCTCTGGCACACAGGGAATCTGTGCTGTATTTGTGCAGGAGGGAGGTGGGACAGGAGCCCAGGGGGGGTGGGAGGCAGTGAGGCTGCAGTTAGCAGCACCTGGCTCCTCCACAGCATGGGCAAGGACAGAAACACTTCCAGGAGAGGTTCCATCAGCAGCAATGGGGGCACAGGAGTGACAGAGGTCAAAGAGCAGGTTCAGGTTGCACCAGGGGAGGTCTAGGTGGGACATGAGGAACAAGATCTTCCCCAGAAGGGGTTGAACCCTGGCCCAGGCTGCCCAGGGCAGTGGTGGAGTCTTCATCTCTGGAGGGGTTTCAAAGCTGTGTAGATGTGGTGCTGAGGGCCATGGTGACCTGGCAGTGCTGGGTCATCAGTTGGACTTGGTCTTACAGGTCTTGTCCAAGCTAAACTGTTCTGTGATCCTGCCAGGGCTCAAACCCAGGCCTCCTGAACCCTCTGCTCTGCCCAGGAGGCTGCACTGGCCAGACCCAGCTCAGAGCAGCTGGCAAGTACCACCCAGTGACTCTGGGCCAGGACACCAGGCAAGCTCCTTCTGTAGCACACCACCACCATCAGGGACCCAGGGCACGATTTCATCTCCTGCACAGGTGGATCCCAGATGCCCACAGCCCCCTGAAGGGGCACTGCTGCCAAGTGTGACTTACTCAGCCCAACAGCATTCCCCCACCCAGACAGACTGCTGGTGTCCTGCTCCAGAGCCCTGCTCTTGCAGGTCTCACTTGTGCTGAGCATTTGCAGGTGGCAGTTCTGCTCAGCCCCTGGGAAGGCTCCTGCAGGATGCCAGGAGCTCCAGCAGCATTTCCAGGCCATACTCAGCATGCAGAGCCCACACCTGCCCACTCCAGTGCCCACCCATCTGCCCTGCAGGGACACCCCATGCTGGTCTCCCCTGGTTGTGACAGGCCCTCAGGACCCCACAGGCCAGAGACAGTGGTGTGGAGGTGGTACCTCCTCAGGCTGGGGAGCTGAACCCCTGCCTGGTGGCCTGAGCAGACATGGAGCAAGCTCAGCCCTGGCAGCCAGGGCTGTGTGAGGGCAGAGCTGCAGGGGCCAGCAGCAGCCTTGCTTTGCACTCACCAGAAGCTCTTTGTACTTTGGCCTTTTGGACTCGTCCTTTGTAAGGCTAAAGAAAACAGGAAGAGTTAGGAGAAGGCAGGGCAGGGCTGCAGACATCAAGTGCAGGATCTGACAGCACACACAGAGTGGCTCCACCACTCACCACCTTCTGGACAACCCCAGTGCTGCCAGTGACCACAGGCATGCCCGCCCTCCCTCCCTCCCTCCCCTCCTTCCCCTCTCCCTTGTTCCCCACATGGATGGACACCAGCAAACCCTGCTGGGGACTGAGCCCCAGGCAGCTGGAAGCAGGGCACTGTCCTGGCTGCTGCTGCCTCCAGGGGGCATGGGTCTGACTGCAGCACAAGCACCAGCTTTGGGCACCAGCAGCTGGCCTGTCCTGCAGCCAGTGCCACCTGCCCAGCACAGGCAGGGCACACAGACCCCATCCTGGCACGGGGGGCAGAGCCGAGGCTGCAGCAGACAGACGTGGGGCCGGGGCTGCGCTCATGCCCAGCACTGGAGGCACAGGCGGTGCTGAGCAGGCCACTGCTGCCAGGAGGGGACAGGAACGGTGGCAGGGCTGGCCGGTGGCAGCCGGGGCACAGGAGGGCCCAGAGGCGGCGCGCCCTGCTGGGGCTCCTCTGGCACTTCCAGCAGCACAGCCGGCAGGTGGCAGCAAAGGCCACCCGAGGCCCTGAGCCAGAGGGACCGGCCAGGGCACAGAGGGGCTGCCGGGGGGCTGTCGATGGGCACCAACGAGAGGTGGGAGGACACAGCGCCTTTCCCAGGCGAGGGCAGCTGTCCAATCCCCAGCAGCTGCACTGCCACCTGGGACCTCTCTCCAGCACGACTGGAGAGGCTCCTCAGCCCTGGCAGAAGCAGAAGGTCCCAGAAGCCCACCACAGGTCCCTCTGCTGGATCTCCTGCTTCAGCATTAGGTCAATGGAATTTACCTTCAGCACCTTCCACATTTTGATGGAAAAATTATTCCTCAGTCCTCAACCAGCACAGGTCCCACAGACCCCAGGTGGGCACAGGCTGCTCCAAGCCCCTGCTGCAGGAACCCTGCAGGCTCTCCACACCTCAGAGGCCATCTCTAGTCTTGATCTCGGAACACACCAGGAACCAACAGCACCTGCTACAGGTCCTGACTGTGACTGTGCTGAGCAGAGGTGGGCAGGGAGGCTCCTGGCCTGCCAGGCAATGGGCAGCTCCAGCAGAGATCTCTGTCCAGCCATGCTGCCAGGTGCCTCAGGCTTGGCAAAGCCCAGGCCAAGCAGCAGGTGCGTCCCGAGGCTGGGTCGTGCCCAGCCCTGCTCACACAAACCTCCTGCCACATCTCCCAGACGAGTCTCCCATCCCCTGCACACCAGAGGAGTGGGAAAGGTCCCACCCTGAGGGGGCAGGAGGTGCTTGGTGCGAGAGCCTCCCCAAGGCCCCCGGTGGCGGCAGGAGGCAGCTCCCGGCGCTGGCAGCCCGGGACACTCACCACAAGTTGACGAAGTTGATGAAGCTCGGGGAGAACTCTCTCTCCTCTGAGTTGCTCAGCTGGGGAGGGTCTCCTTTCACCACCTGTGTCAGCTGGTCGAACACACTGTTCCACTTGGGGTAGGGGAAGCGCCCTGTGGCCAGCTCATACTGCAGGGGACAGCAACAGCAGCAGGCAGGTCACGAGAGCTCAGTGCAGCCAGGGTGCAGAGCGGTCTGCGAGGAGCCTGAACCCCAGAAGCTGGGGTGCTTCAGCCCAGTCTCTGCACAAAGCTCAGCTGAGACAAGGGAAGGGGGAAGGCTTTCAACCAAAAGGGGGAGATTCAGACTGGAGAGAAGGGAGAGATGTTTGACGGTGAGGGTGGGGAGAGCCTGGCCCAGGGTGCCCGGAGAGGTGGGAGCTGCCCCCTCCCAGGTCAGGCTGTTTGGGGCTCTGAGCAGCCTGCTCTGGTTGGGGATATCCCTGCTGACTGCAGGGGCTTGGACTGGAGCAGCTTTCAAAGTCTCTTCCCACCCAAACTCTTCCAGGAAAGTTCGACCCAACAGTAAAGTTCTGCCTGTGTTAGGGGCAGCTCCAGGCTTAACCAGGCTGTGCCATGCTCTCAGGTTGGCACTGTCCTCCCCTCCACTGACTACAGCATCAATCAGTGCTCTTACTGAGGTGTGCAGAAGTAGACCAAATCCTCTGGTCCCTTCTCAAGCATCCTAACAACCACCAAACCCAGGAGTGAGATCACACAGGCACAGGACATCTCAAGCTGCAGGGACCCACAGGGATCGTCCAGACCTGTGCCCTGCTCCTCGTGGCACAGTGGAGAGGAGCATTTTACAGCACCACTGGAGAAGAGGGAAGCTGCTGGTTTGTACTTGGTGCTTCTGCTTTCTCTCCTGTTTCAGCTCCTGGGGAAGGGGAGGTCTCTCCTGCTTCCCAGTGTAAGCACTCAGCAGTGCTGTGGTTAAGCAGCTGGGATCCAGGATTAACCAAAGTCTTCTGCACAGCCAGAGCACAGCAGATGCCAGGGCTGTAAGGGGCTTATGTACACAGGCTGGGTGCCCTGCTCTGCACCACCACACTCACCACCCCTTCTCAGGAGGTTTCATTCCTGATCCAACAACTCTTCCCTGCTCACATCCCCTCCTCTGCAGAACACAGCTGCAGCTTCAGGGACCCTTGGGGGCTCAGGAGAGCATCTGCCTCGGAGGGGCTCACACTGCTGCTGAGCCCAGGAGGTGCCCACTTCAATCTCTGCCTGCCAACACTTCACATCAGCAGACCTGGGCTCTGCTTGAAGCCTGTTTGACACCAGCACAGCCAGGCCCCCCCAGCAGCAGCTCCCCACTCACCAGTGTGATCCCCAAGCTCCAGACGTCGGAGCGGACGTCGTAGCCCTGCCGGGAGGCGCTGGGGTCTATCCTCTCGGGCTGCAAAGGGAAGCAGGAGTCACACACCCTGCATGCAGGAGCCAGAAGCACCTCAGACTCACACAGGACTTGGGACTTCATCCTGCAGGGCAGAGCCTGGCACAGCTCTAGAGGCAAACCTGCTGCTCAGGCAGGCGTCCAGCCCCAGCAGAGAAACACCTGAAGGACTCCCAGTGTGGCTGCCTGCAGGACTCCCTCTGGGTGACACCAGATGGCACCAAGCTGGGTGGTGCTGCTGACATACTGGAGGGAAGGATCCATCCAGAGGGAAGGATCCATCCAGAGGGAGCTGGAAAAGCTGGAGAGGTGAGCCCAAGCCAACCTCAACAAGTACAACAAGGCCAAGGGCAAGGTCCTGCAGCTGGGTCAGGGCCATCCCAAGCACAGATCCAGGCTGGGTGAGGAGTGGCTGAGAGCAGCCTGCAGGAGAAGGCCTTGGGGGTGTCAGCTGGTGACAAACTCCCCAGGAGCCAGCAGTGGCCAGTGGCAGCCCAGCAGGCAGCTGTGTGCTGAGCTGCATTCACAACAGGAGGAGAAACTTCTTTGTTGTGAGGCTGTTGGAGGCCTGGAGCAGGCTGCCCAGAGAGGTTGTGGAGTCTCCTGCTCTGGAGACGTTCAAGCCCCACCTGGATGTGTCCTGGGTGACGCTGCTCTGCCCGGGGGTTGGATTCACTGAGGTCCCTTCCAACCCCTACCATTCTATCATTTCCAGCCCCTCATTCTTGCTTATTTGAGGGGAGAGTGGTTTGAGCACAGTGAGCATTCAGCATGGGGATGCTCTCAAATGCTTTGAAGCTTCCTGGATGTCTCAGCAAGAAGCAAAACACCTCAAGGAGAAGCCCATGGGGGAGCACTGGCTCACACTGCAGCTCAGGAAGGACATCATCAGCTCAGGCTTACAGACCTGAGCTGTCCTCTGCTCCAGAGCAACACAAGGAATAACATCACCTCCTGGGTACAGAAGACTCACAATGCTCCCAGTGATGGATTTGGCCCTAGGCTGTGGTGGCACAGGGAGAGCAAGGGAGAGCAAGATGGAGCAAAAAGCAAACACAGAGCAGAAGGAAGCCTGGGAATTTCCATCCAGGTGACACAGGAACAATTCACACCAAGAAAGGGAGGCTCAGTGTGCCACACTCCAGGCACCTGGAATGAGGGCTGCAGACAAAGCCCAGCTTGTGCCAGGTGTCCTTCTAATGCCAGCTGCAAGTTCCAGGAAGGCTCTGGAGGTGCTGGAAGATGTCCAGAGAAGGGCCACGAGGGTGAGCAGAGGCCTGGAGCTGCTCTGCTATGGAGACAAGACTGAGAGAGTTGGGGTTGTGCAGGCTGGAGAGGAGAAGGCTTCCAGGAGACCTCATTGTGGCCTTCCAGGATCTGCAGGGGGCTCCAGGAAAGCTGGGGAGGGACCTCTGAGGGTGTCAGGGAGGGACAGGACTGGAGGGGATGGAGCAAAACTAGAAGTGGGGAGATTGAGATTGGCTGTGAGGAAGAAGTTGTTCCCCATGAGGGTGGTGAGAGCCTGGCACAGGTTGTCCACAGGTGGTGGCAGCCTCCTGCCTGGAGGTGTTTGCAGCCAGGCTGGAGGTGGCTGTGAGCAACCTGCTGTGGTGTGAGGTGTCCCTGCCCATGGCAGGGCGTTGGGACTGGCTGATCCCTTCCAAGCCTGACCATTCTGTGATTCTAAGCTGTAGCCTCCTCTGGAGCCCCTCCTTGCTCTCAGGCAGGTGTGAGATGGAGCCCAGGGACCTGCCTGGCTGCAGCTGGCAGCAGTGAGGCAGAGCCCAGCACACCTGGCAGCAGGGCAGTGCAGGCTGCAGCTGCACCGTGGTCTGTGCAAGGTCAGCTGCAAAACCCCAGTGAGCCACCAACCAGGCCAGCCAGAGCCAAGCAGCCCTCACTGCACCCACAGCAGCTGGCTAGAATCTGGCAGCAAGAGCTGCAGCTGCCAAGCAGCTGCTCTGCTGCTGCTCCCCACAGCAGCTGGATGTGGTATGGGAGGCTGCAGACAGAAAGTCAGAGTCACAGAATGGGTTGGGCTGGAAGGGACCTGAAAGACCATCCAGTTCCTAGCCCCTGCAGGGACACCTCCCACCAGCCCAGGCTGCTCATGGCCTCACCCAGCCTGGCCTTGAACACCTCCAGGGAGGGGACAGCCACAGCCTCCCTGGGCAACCTGTTGCACTACTCCAGATGTGGTCTCACCAGAGTAGAGAGGGAGGAAAACCTCCCTTGACCTGCTGGCCTGACTTCCTAATGCACCCCAGGAGACCATTGCTTGGCCTTCTTGGCCACCAGGGCACAGTGCTGGCTCATGGCTGCACTGGAAGGGTCCAGAGCTGTTCAACGGTCTCTGATGAGCAGGAAAGAGAGGAGTTGATGATGGGGTCTCCAAGATGACCTCCCCTGGCCTGCCTCTAATAATATTCAAGAAAATATCAAATCAGTGGTGCTGAACTCTGCACATTGTGAACACCTTGCTGAGTGGTAGCAGAGGGCTCCTGAAGGGCTGGTGTGATCTGCAGGGCTGGGAAGCTGGTCCTGGCTGGAGGCTGACTCACTGGAGCAGACACAGGAGCAGCAGCACTCTGGGTGATGGCTCCCAGGAGGAGCTGCTGCCTGGTGGTGCAGGAGGAAGTGCTGCCTCCTCCAGAGGTGGGACCACACAGGGACTTTGCCCAACCTCAGGGTTTACACTTGCAAAGAATGCTAAAACCCCAAGGGGCTTATGGCAGAGCCACAAAACCATCTGAGCTGCATTAAGGGCTTAAGTTGCTCAGCCCTTGAGCTCCTCAAAGAACAGCTTAAGAGGTGACTACAGCAGAGTCAGAAAGAACCTGCTGGGGAAGGAGCCCGTGGCAAGGGAAGGTCTCCTTTACTCTGCAAGTGAAGCAGAAACAAGAGCCCAGAGCCATCCACTGAAACCAGGCTGAGTGCTTGGTAGCAGAGATGCACCTGAGGAGCATCACTGGTGACCAGGACAGCTTCTGGGGCACTACAGCAGATTCTGCAGCTCAGGAGCTCTTGAGGGGCAGCAGCTTGGGAGGCTGTCAGCTGGAGTTTCAGCCTCCCTACCTAACCTTGTCCCAGCCCCTCAGAGGGGGCCTGCAGCGCTGGTGGGGATGCTCCAGAAGTCCTTCAGGTGGTTGGCAAGGGCTGAAGTGCAGCACCCCTGGTACCTCCCCACAGCCTAGCAGAGGCAAAGCTTTCAAACACAGGCTGGAAGGGAGTCCAGCAGGAAGCAGTGCCAGGGGAAGACTTCTGCTCACAGAGGAGCTGTGCCACAGCTCTCCCACTCTCCTCCCAGATTAGATTTCTCCACCAGTAAAGTGCTGGCTGGGTGCAGGTTTCAGACAGGGGGAAAACAGTCCAACCCCCAGCAATCTCCAGGAGCACCCAAGGGCACTTTAGCTGCATGAATTCAAACTCCCAGCCTGCTCAGACACCTGAGGGACTGAGCCCAAGTGAGAACCTCTGGGCACTGGGGCAGGAAAGCCAAATTAGAGCAGAGGCCTGGAGGAAGGATTCTGAGAGATCCTGCACCTCTGCAGCCTCTGGCTCCATGCACAGGGCACCTGGGAGAGCAGGGCTCAGGGTCACTGTCAGCTGCCCTGGGAATATCTCCATGCATGGCCTGAGCTCCATTCGGAGACATCTGAGCACAGCCTGTGCCCAGCCCTGGGCACTGATGCCAGCAGCCACTGCCCATCTTCACCAGGAGAAACAAGGAGCTGGAGGCAGCCCAAGCTGTGCTGAGCCTCAGGCAGAAGTGTCTTAGGTGGGACACAGGTTGGGGCCTAGCACCAAGGAGGCACCACACATCCCCTCCCCCATCCCTTCCATCTGCTCAGCACTGCTCAGCACACACCTGGAGCACTGCCTGCAGTTTTGGTCCCTGCTGCACAAAAAAGATGTGGACAGGCTGGGAAGTGTCCAGAGAAGGGCCAGGAGAAGGATCAGAGGCCTGGAAGCCCTCTGCCCTGGGGGGGAAGGCTGAGAGAGCTGAGGTTGTTCAGCCTGGAGGAGAGAAGGCTCAGGGCAGACCTCATTGCCAGGGACCAGGACATCAAGGGAGGCCACCAGCAGCAGGGAGACTCCCTTGGGACAAGGAGTCCCATGGCAGAGCCAAGGCTGCTGGGGACAAGGTGCTGCTGGGGACACTGCATTGGGCTCCATGAGCACAGCTGGACACTGGAATCCTCTCCCAAGGGCAGTGGTGGGGTCCCTGCAGTCCCTGGGCAGTTTGAAGGCTCAGCCTGACAGGGTGCTGGGCCAGCAGCAACTGGGCTGTGAGCTGGAGAGGTTGGGGCAGATGGTCCTTGGGGTCCCTTCCAGCCTGCCAGGCTGTGACTCTGTGCTGGCTCCTGTCCCCTCCTGGGGCAGCTCTCTTTGCTGCTGCCCCCAGCACCTGTGCCCAACCAGCACAGCAGGCTGGCAGCAATGACCTGCAGGGAGCTGCACCCAGCTGCCAGCAGACACAGGCCTCTGCCCTCTCTCCAGCCTCCTCAGGGCTTTCCTGGAGCAAAGTGCCCTGTTTCACCATGTGCACCATGGCTCTGGAGCTGGCACAGGCTGTGTTGTGCCACAGCACTGCCCTCCAGCAACAGACCTCAGCTGCACTGCTCTGTGCAGCTCACTCAGTAACCAGCCCTGCAAAAGGTCTGAAAGGAAAAGGTCAAACACTCTGAAACTCAGACTGTGCTTGCAGCAGGACAGGTTAGGAGGTGATCTGCTAGAGAGAGTCCTGTGGAGACCTGGTGGACAAGTTCTGCATGGGTCAGCAGTGTGCCCTGGTGGCCAAGAAGGTCAATGGGGTCCTGGGGGGCATTCAGAGTGTGTCCAGCATATCCAGAGAGGTTCTCCTCCCTCTCCACTCTGCCCTAGAGAGACCTCACCTGGAGTATTGCATCCAGCTCTGGGCTCCCCAGTTCAAGAGGGACAGGGATCTGCTGGAGAGAGTCCAAGGGAGGGCTCCAAGGATGCTGAAGGGCCTGCAGCACTGCCTGGGGAGGGGAAACTGAGAGCCCTGGGGCTGTTCAGCCTGGAGAGAAGCCTGAGAGGGATCTGAGCAATGTCTATCAATATTTGAGGGCTGGGGGTCAAGAGGGAAGGGACAGGGACAGGCTCTGCTCAGTTGCACCCTGGGATAGGACAAGGAGCAATGGATATAAACTCCAGCACAGGAACTTCTGCCCTGTGAGGGTCCCAGAGCCCTGGAGCAGGCTGCCCAGAGAGGTTGTGGAGTCTCCTTCCCTAGAGGCTTCCCAGCCCTGTCTGGATGTGTTCCTGTGTGACCTGTGCTGGCTTCTATGCTCCTGCTATGGCAGGGGGTGGGACTGGAAGATCTCCAGAGGTCCCTTCCAGCCCCTAACGGCCTCTGATCCTGTGATCCAGGGCAGACACCAAAGTCCATTGCCTAGACCAGACGGACACTGCACTGGAAGATCTTCAGTTCTTGTGTCCTTGGTAGCAGACAGAAGAGTTCTCTCACCCAGCATTTCCAGCACAGAGCCATGAGACAGGCAACCAGAGCGACATTCAGCAGCCAGGGGCAGCAGCAGCCGCCCAGCTCCCACGCAAGGTCCCCTCAGCCCGTGTGAAACCAAGAGATGCACTTTCACAGCAGCCTGCTGCACAGAAGTGTTTGAAGCCCTCAGAGAGCTCTGCAAGTGCCCAGCAGAGAGCTCTGCAAGTGCCCAGCAGAGAGCTCTGCAAGTGCCCAGCAGAGAGCTCTGCAAGTGCCCAGCAGAGCTCCAGCACTTGGCAGGAGGAGGGAAGGAAAGGGGCAGGACAGACTCCCAGGAGCCACAGCTCAGCCTGGGCAATTTCCACACAGCTGCTCTGCTGCTGCCACTCTCCACAGCCACATTCCCCTGGCATCAAGCTGTGCCACGCTTGGGACTGAAGTGGTTTGCAGGAACCACTCTGACCCGGCCCTGCAGGAGCTCCGCTGACATCATCTCGCCCTAGCAAAAGGACTCCTTGCAGAGCAAGGACAGCTGGCAGCCGCCTGGCGCCGCCCGCCCCACGCGCTGCCACCCGCCCTGCGCGCCCCCTGCCCTACATGCCGCCCCGCCCGCCCCACGTGCCCCTGCCCCACACACCACCCCAAGCACGCGCTGCCTGCCCACCCCACGTGCTGCACTGCCCCACGCGCCGCCCCACACACCACCCTGCCTGCCCCACATGCTGCCACCCGCCCCGCGCGCCCCCTGCCCCACACACCACCCCATGTGCCGCGCTGCCCCACACGCCGCCCCACACGCCGCCCCACCCCACACACCACCCTGCCTGCCCCACGTGCTGCCACCCGCCCCGCACGCCCCCTGCCCCACGTGCCGCCTGCCCCACGCACCACACCGCCCGCCCCACGCACTGCCACCGGCAACGCGCGCCACCCACCCCACGCACTGCCACCCGCCCTGCGCACCCCCTGCCCCACCCGCCCCACGCCCCACCCCACCCGCCCCACGCACTGCCTGCTCTGGGGCACCAGTGGGTGCTGCTGGCAGGCTCTGAGCAGCTCCTCACTGCAGTGCCACAGGACTGGAGAAACCCCCTGGAAACATCCTGAGCAGCAGGCACCTTGGTCACCCTGCCACAGCCTGGGGGCCTCTGCTGACACTGCCGGCAGCAGCCCAGCCCAGGGCTCGGTCTGCTCTGGGAAGGGGGAGCTCATCCCAGGGCAAAGAGGTCGACACCTCAGTCAGACTGCAGAGCCACACTGTGCCAAGGCAAGCCGCTGCTCAGCCCACGGGCACAAAGGCCCAGGGGCACAGAGCCCCCCGGGCCCCAGCCCCACTCACCGCCATGTACGGCCGGCAGCCTGCGTCCCGCGTCTTGGCGATGGAGTCCACCAGCTGCCCGCTGATGCCAAAGTCACAGAGCTTAATATTCCCATTTCTGTCCAGAAGAATATTGGAAGGTTTGATGTCTGCAAGGGAAACAAATTGAACCCCATAAGGTAGGGCTGGAGGGTTCCGCTTGCAGCCTCAGGGAAGCAGCAGCAGCGGGGCTGTGCCATCCCCACGGGATGCAGCCGCAGCCACTGAGGGTCCGGATCAGGAACACAAGGAGATGGAACCAGCCCCAAGAATGCTGCCTGCCCAGAGCCAGAAACCCAACCACCCTGAACACCCAACCACCTTCACTCTGCCCTGCTAAGACCTCAGCTGGAATCCTGTGTCCAGCTGTGGGACCCCCCAACACGAGAGGCACATGGAGCTGCTGGAGAGGGTCCAGAAGAGGGCACAAAGATGAGCAGAGGGCTGGAGAACCTCCCCTGTGGGGACAGGCTGGAAGAGTAGGGGCTGTTCAGCCTGGAGAAGGCTCCAGGGAGACCTTAGAGCATCACTTGAGTATCTGAAGGGCATCTACAGGCAGGCTGCATTGCATCATCTGCAGAGGACCTCCAGGCTGGCTGGGGAGGGACTGTTCAGAAGGGCTGTGGGGATAGGCCCAGGGGCAAGGGTTTGGAACTGGAGCAGGGCAGAGTCAGGTTGGACATCAGGAGGAAGTTCTGCACAGGGAGGCTGGGGAGACACTGGCACAGGTTCCCCAGGATGGTGGTGGAGGCTCCATCCCTGGAGACATTCAACATCAGCCTGGCTGTGTCCCTGGGCAGCCTGCTCCAACTGGAGCTGTCCCTGCTGCCTGCAGGGGCTTGGACAGGATGCCCTTGGAGGGTCCCTTCCAACCCAATGCAGTCTGGGAAGCTGTGGAATCATCTCTTACGGCAAAGCCCAGACCCAAAGGCAGTGGACAGCCCCTGAGACACAGCACACCCAGCCTGTGCTGACACTCAGGGCAGTGCAGGTGCCAGCCACACTGAGACCCAGAGCAAAGGCCACTTAAAATTCTTGCAGCTCTTTTTGTGGGCAAGAAGAGAAGGCAGCAGCTCACCTCTGTGAATGATTTTCAAGTTTTCTTTTAAGTGGTTTAGTGCTTTCACAGTCTAGGAAAGAAGAACAGATGAAAAATAAGCAAGTGTCAGAAGATTCCTGCATTTACTGAGCTTTTGGAGCTCCAGGAACAGGGGGAAAGCATTAAAGATGTTCTGGGTGCTGTAATAATAGCATCTTGTGCCCAACCTCTCCTGCAAACAGAAGGTGGTAAGAAGCAAGGACACACAGCACCCCTGAGCTGCAAATACCCCACTCTGGGGGAGGGGAGCAAGGGCTGCAGCAGCTTCTGCTGTTCATTATCTGCAGTAATAACTCCTTGGAAGCCCTGTGCTGTACTTCTCAGCAGGCAGCAACTGGTCCTGTGCCACTGCCTGAGCAGCAGCAGTGTGAAGGAGCAGCTGAGGGTCTTCTGATTTAACCCTCCACCAGCAAATGGAAGTTTGACTGCAGAGGACAACCTAAGGCCACCCTGCAAGGTCACCATTCTAACCCATTTTGCTTCTGCTGAAAAGAGCATTCAAGCCTCTGGCCAACAGCTGCCCTGAAGATGCTGCCAAGGGGGTGTCCATGATGTGCTGTGCTTTGAAGCTGCTGTAAGGATGAAAGCCAGCACCAAGGGACAACTCCCAAGTCTGCTCCTTCCTGCTTGTTCCAGCCCCATCCCCAAGGGTTTAGGTGATGAAGAGCCCTGGCAGGCTCTGGGGCAGTGCTGTCTCCTCCTCACAACCCACCTTGCTCCTCTGGCACAGGCTTCTGCCCTGGCAGCAGAAGCTACCAGAACTCTCTGAAGCATGAGCTGCACTTCAGGGAGCCTGTGGTGCAAGGAGATTCTGTGGCTTCCTTGGACCTGGGCTCCAGCAAGAGGCAGCCTGCTGGACTTGGTGACTGAATGCTGCTTCAGACCCCAGCTGACCCTGCCAGGAGCTTCTGCCCCCACCCTCAAGCAGGCAAAGCAGCAGCTCTCAGCTCTTCAATCCTGGGCGAAAAGGCTCTCACATGAAATGAAGGTGGCTGGTGGGGCACACCAGGAGGTGAGCACTTGATGGGGGTGTGGGTACCAGAGCAGTGCTCACACACCTGCTGGGCCTGGATGCCCTCAAGACACTCCCAGCAGGTACTCTCATGCTGGAGTCATGAAATGCCTCTCTCCACTTGCTCTCTAGAACGAGGTGAGCAGAGATGAGCCCCAGAACACCAAGCCCAGTCAGCACCTGCCTCAGCTCCTGAAGCCAGTCTGTGCAGAGGACCTCCCCTGGGAGCTGCTGGGGCTGGAGCTTATGCCACAGCCTGAGAGAACAGCAGTGCTCAGCAAGCAGCCCATGAACTGCTACACAGCACAGCTGGGCTCACATCCTCAGCTCTCTGCTGGGCACCAGCTATGGCAAGGTTTAGGTGGCTCAGTCACTCACTCCCAGCTCAGAAACAACCAAGGTGGCCACTTCCCTGGTCAGGAGTTGCAGCTCTGAGGTGCTTTCAGAGTGCTGTCTGCAATGGCTGAGTGGAGAAGCTCCCTTGGAGAGCCTCCAAACCCCTCTCGAGTCTCTGTTCAAGGCATCTTCTGTGGGGAAACAGCTCCCAAGGTCTGTCTGAGCCAAAGCAGGGGTCAGCATTTCTGGAACACCCTGCACACCCTAACAGGTACTCCTCTTCTTGCCCTCACAAAATCCATGGAACTCCAAGCAGACTGCTCCTGAAGGACAAACCTTATCCAGCCAATGGCTTTAAGCTGGAGCAGAGCAGATCCAGATTGGATCTCAGGGACAAGCTCTGCACCAGGAGGTTGCTGGAACACTGCAACAGGCTGCCCAGGGAGGTGGCTGAGGCCCCTTCCCTGGAGATATTCAAGGTGAGGCTCAACAAGGCCCTGGGCAACCTGATCTAGTTGGGGATGTCCCTGCTGACTGCAGGGGCTCGGACTGGATGAGCTTTGGAGGTCCCTTCCAACCCAGCCCATTCTATGATCTCCTGCCTGCTTCCAGCCTTGCTTTGGATGGCAGCACCTTCAGTCAGCTGGTGGTAAGATGGTGCAGCCCAAGGGCTGCAGAACAGCCACCATCTGCCTTGGACAGGATTTTCAGTCTTGGCTGTACACATCTCAGTATGTGCCAGGGGCAGCAGGTCCAGCTGCAGGCAGCATTGGCTGCCCTAAGAAGAGTGAAGATGGTTTCCGTCAGAGAGAATATGAGAGCAGAATCTGCTCATCACCTTCCAAGAGGTCACAGTTTATGAGGTGCTGAGCACCTTCCCATCACCCCAGCAGCTCAGGACACCAGCTCACTGCAGGTGCTGCAGATGGCACTGCTGCCCATCTGTCACCAACACAGCACAGCTCCAGCAGTCACTCACTTTCCCTTGGCACTCCTGAATGGTCCTTCTGCAGCCCTTCACCTTCCAGCAGCATCACTGAACTCATTTATCTGGCTGGGTCTTAGCTTCTGACCGGGCCAGGACTTCCAGGGTAAGTCAAGGAACCATCAGCCAGGTTCTCCACCTGCTGAAGACTCACTTCTGCTTTTGGGAACCTTTGCACAAAGGCTACCTGAGGGCTCTCTGGAGTGGCTCAGCTTCCCCTGCAGAAACCAAAAGGACCTGACAGATCTCTATGGGCAGCAGCAGGACAGAGGTTTCAGGATACCTTTCAAGGTCCTTTCCTCCACAGTCCAAACCCAAAAGTTCATTCTGCAGGGCCAGATCTTGCCCTTGTGTTTAGACAACCAAGGGTTCACTGAGTCACAGCCAAAGATGACCTTAGAGGGCTCCTCAGAGGGAGGCAGTGAGGCCCATGCAGCAGGGCAGCCCTGGGTGGGACTCAGCTCACTCCACCCCCTAGGGCACCACGAGATGGGAACTCAGCTCCTACACAGACACCAACCTCTCCCTGCTGACTCCAGAGGGGTAAGGAACTCACTGAGACCAGAGCTTTGCCCTCCAGTAGTTCTGTGGTGTTCAGGTGTCCTGGCTCTAAGTGGCCAGCCCCCTGCTCCCTTCCCAAAGGAGGGAAGGAGGCAGCTCATCCCTTCCTCACTCCCTGCACCCGGTTTCCATGCTGCAACCACTACCAGCACAAGCAGAGGCCTGGGGAAGAGGCTGCTCTTGGTGCTGATGTTCAAGGAGGACAGAGCAGGAAGCTGGCCCTGAGGTCTCTTTAAGAACTGATTACAGACCCCAGGACCTCTACTCCTTCTCTACTCTGCCCTAGAGAGTCCTCACCTGGAGTATTGCATCCAGTTCTGGGCTCCCCAGTTCAGGAGGGACAGGGATCTGCTGGAGAGAGCCCAAGGGAGGGCTGCAAGGATGCTGAAGGGACTGCAGCACTGCCTGGGGAGGGGAGGCTGAGAGCCCTGGGAGAGGAGAATCTTGAGAGGGATCTGATCAATGTCTATCAACACCTGAGGGCTGGGGGTCAGGAAGGAAGGGACAGGGACAGGCTCTGCTCACTGTGCCCTGGGATAGGACAAGGAGCAGTGGATGGAAACTCAGAAGGTTCCACCTCAGCATGAGGAGGAACTTCTGCCCTGTGAGGCTCCCAGAGGCCTGGAGCAGGCTGCCCAGGGAGGTTGTGGAGTCTCCTTCTCTGGAGCCTTCCCAGCCCTGTCTGGATGTGTTCCTGTGTGACCTGTGCTGGATTCTATGCTCCTGCTCTGGCAGGGGGTGGGACTGGAAGATCTCCAGAGGTCCCTTCCAACCCCTAACATCCTGGGAGCCTGTGACCTGCTTCCCACCAGGCAATACTCCATGTCAGGCTCCCCTCAAGGCCCATGAGGAGCTTGGTGCAGCTCAGCTGCACACAGCCAAGGCAGCTGCCTGCCACCTGAGCGAGAGAGAGCTGAATTGGTCACCTTAGCCTCAAAGACAGACACAGAAGGGCTCAAGAGAATACTCACAGCTAAAGTGATTTTGCCTAGGATTTCTTCTGGAATAACATCATCTAATACACTATATACATATTTGTAAAACTTATCAAACGAGGTAGACATGAGCTCCATGCAGATCCAGCAGTCACCCTGCAAGGACGAGAGAGGAGAGAGCTGTCACCGCCAGCAGCACAACAAAACACAGGCAACCCCCCCAGAGCACAAGGAGCTCCCTGGAGCCAGGGTGGTGCAGTCACTGCCCCTGCAGGTGTTGGAGACTGGATGTGGCACTTGCACCTCCAGGACACAGGCAGCTAGAGTGTGTTGAGCAGAGAAGTAGGACTGACTGTGAGCCTGCTTCTGAGAGTGCTCAGCAAGGAACCAAAGCATGCAGGCAGAGTCCACTCATTTGGAGCAGAAGGAAACAAAAAGGAGCTGGGGAGAGGGTAACTCTTGCAGAGCTCTTTCCCATTAAGTCATCACAGAGTCACAGAATGTTAGGGGCTGGAAGGGACCTCAAAAGCTCATCCAGTCCAACCCCCTGCCAGAGCAGGAGCACCTAGAGCAGCTCACACAGGAACACATCCAGGTGGGTGTTGAGTATCTCCAGAGAGGGAGACTCCACACCCCCTGGGCAGCCTGCTCCAGGGCTCTGTCACCCTCACAGGGTAAAATTTCCCTCCTGTTTCCATGGAACTTCCTCTGCCTCAGCTTCCACCACTGCCCCTTGTGCTGGCATTGGGCAGCCCCCAGCAGAGCCTGGCCCCAGCCTCTGGGCATCACCCTGCACAGCTTTAGCACCAGCAAGGAGGTCACCATCAGGCTCCTCCTCTCCCAGCTACAGAGCCCTCAGCTCCCTCAGGCTCTCCTTGTGAGGAAGATGTTCCACTGCCTGCAGCAGCTCTGTGGCTCTGTGCTGGACTCTCTCAAGCAGTGCCCTGAGGAGCCCAGAACCGGACACAAGGTTCCAGATGTGGCCTCAGCAGGGCAGAGCAGAGGGGGAGGAGAACCTCTCTGACCTACTAACCACAGCCCTTCTGATCCACCCCAGGATGCCCTTGGCCTTCCTGGCCACCAGAGCAGATTGCTGCTCACAAACTCAAGCTGCCTGAGTTTCTCTGCCCACTACCAGAGAGCCTCAGCTCAAGCAGCATCAGCAGCAGCTGCAGCACCCCCCAGGCACAGCTAACCTCACTGAACTCTGAGCAGCAGAGCCTGGGGGCTAAGCTGGACTTTAAAATAAGATGTGGTACCATCAGTTTGACCTCAGTGGGGCAGGGAAGAACAGGTCCAAGGACGTGGCCTGGTCCATGTGGTGGTGCTAGGCTGGACTCAATGAGCTCAGAGCTCTGCTCCAGCCTCAGTGATTCTGTGAGAGCACACCACCAGCAGCCTGCATTTGACAGGATGGACTCCTTCAGTGGCAGCCTTGCCCCACAGGCACCTCCCTCCCCACTCCCCTCACCAGCAGAGGCCTCAAACCGAGCAGCTCAGCCCTGATGTTACCTTTGAGATGCCCAAACCCAAGGTGAACCCAAGCTCAAACCCTGCCTGGCTCTGCAGGGGGCTGCAGCAGCAGTGCAGCACCAGCATGCACAGCAAGACCAAACCAGTCCTTCAGTGCTGACTGCCCTGCAGGGCACAGCAGTCATGTCCCATGGCACTCACACACCTGGATGAGCAGGGGCAGTGGCATCCCCAGGGCTCATCCCCAGGGTTGGAGAAGCTCTCCAAGCTCATCCAGGCCAACCAGCAGCCCAGCACCACCATGGCCACCAAACCACGGCCCCAGGAGCCATGGCCACAGCTTGCTGCAACACCTCCAGGCATGGGGACTCCACCACCTCCCTGGGCAGCCTCTGCCAGGCCCTGACCACTGCTGCAGCAAAGAAATTTTTCCTCCTCTCCAACCTCAGCCTCCCCTGGCACAATTTCAGGACATTTCCTCTCCTCTCACCTGAGACTAGGGAGCAGAGCCCAAGCCCCACCTGGCTGCAGCCTCCTCTCAGGGAGCTGCAGAGAGCAAGGAGGTCTCCCTCAGCCTCCTCTGCTCCAGGCTCAACACCCCCAGCTCCCTCAGCTGCTGCTCCCCAGCCCTCTTCTCCAGACCCTTCCCCAGCTCTGTTGCCCCCTGCTCCAGCCCTCAAGGTCCTTCTGGCAGTGAGAGGCCCAAAACTGAACCCAGGGCTCAAGCTGTGGCCTCCCCAGTGCCAGGGGCACCATCCCTGCCCTGCTCCTGCTGCCCACAGCATTGCTGCTCCAGGCCAGGCTGCTGCTGCCCTTCTTGCCCCCCTGGGCACTGCTGGCTCCTCTCCAGCTGCTGGCACCCAGCACCCCCAGGGCCTTCTCTGCTGGGCACTTTCCAGCCCCTCTGCCCCAAGCCTTTATGGGGTTGCTGTGCCCCAAGGGCAGGACCCAGCTCTGGGTTTGGTTAAGCCTTACCCCACTGAGCTCAGCCATGGCTCCAGCCTGGCCAGATCCCTCTGCAGAGCCTTCCTGCCCTGCCACCCAATTTAGTGTCATCTGCAACCTTCCTGAGGTGCTTTGATCTCCCTGTCCAGATCAGTGATAAAGATATGAAACAGGACTGGGCCCAGTGCTGAGCCCTGGGGAACACCACTGCTGACCAGCTGCCAACTGGATTGATCTCCAGTCCCCACCACAGTTCTGACCCAGCCCTCTGGGCACCACCATGGTGATGTGAAGGTCACAGCATCACCAACAAGAGCAGGAGTGAGCACTGCAGTGACCCACACCTGACTGCATCACAGCAGTGCCTGGCAGCAGCACAGGCAGCCCCTGGCTCCATGCAAAGGCTGAAGCAGGGTCTCCTGCTGTGCCAGCTTTCTCCTTTCAGCCACCAGGCAATCCCATCCCCTCTGATGGGTGTCCCTGAACTCAAGGGAAGCCCCACTCCAGCAGTCAGCTCCTGCACATCACCCATGGCACTGTGCCCTGACCCCCAGGGGCTGTCCCCTGTGACTGGAGGAGCAGCAGCTCTCAGCAGGTGCTGCTGAGGGGCAGGCAGGAGCAGTTCCCTGAGGAGCCCCTGTCAGGAAACACTTCCAGAAGGAGAGCAGGTAGCTCAGGAGACATCTTGTGGCTTTGGCCCTTCCCAAGCAAACTGTTCCCCCAGAGGCTGCCCCTGGCCTGGCTGCAGCCCTTTGCTGACTGCAGGCTGGGACATTTTCCTGTCTGCAGGGTCAGGCCTGGGACACCTCTGTCCCACTTGGCTGAGCACTGCACTGCCCAGACAGTCAGGATTCAAGAGCTTCTGTTCTTTGCTGCTCTGCACCCACAGCTCACTGCTGGCATAGCCACCAGCCTCTCAGCAGTGCCCAGCTGCCCTGCTGCTGCTCCTGAGCCTGGGCTAAGCTTCCTGCCAAGCACTAGGTTCTGACAGTAACCTACTCAACCTTAAGCTTCTCTAGGCAGCATCTGAGCTCCTCTGGAGAGGCTCAGATCAAAGCCTTTCACCTTTCAGAAGCAAGCAGAAGATGACTTCCCACTGCAGCTCCACCCAAGCCTGGAGAGTCTGAACCCTGGCTCAGGGCAGGTGGTCCCAGCAGGATCTGCCTTTCAGAGCTTATTTCCTTACAGTCCTGGGACCAGGCTTGGTTAACATCTTTATTGGAGCCATGGACAGTGGCACTGAAGCATCCTCAGCAGGTTTGCTGATGACACCAAGCTGTGTGGTGCTGCTGCCAGCTGGAGGCAAGGATCCATCCAGAGGGACCTGGACAGGCTGCAGAGCTGGGCCCAGGACTACCTCAGGAGGTTCAACAAGACCAAGGACAAGGTCCTGCAGCTGGGGCAGGGCAACCCCAGGCACTGATATAGGCTGAGCAGGGACTGGCTTGAGAGCAGCCCTAAAGAAAAGGCCTTGGGGGTGCTGGGGGAGGAGAAGCTCAGCAGGAGCCAGCAGGGAGCACTTGCAGCCCAGAGAGCCAAGCAGAGCCTGGGCTGCAGCAAGAGAAGTGTGGCCAGCAGGGCCAGGGAGGGGATTCTGCCCCTCTGCTCCACTCTGCTGAGACCACAGCTGGAGCTCTGGGTCCAGTTCTGGAGCCTCTGTGCCAGGAAGGCTCTGGAGGGCTGGAAGGTGTCCAGAGAAGGGCCACGAGGAGGAGCAGAGGGCTGGAGCTGCTCTGCTGTGAGGACAGACTGAGAGAGTTGGGGTTGTGCAGGCTGGAGAGGAGAAGGCTCCCAGGAGACCTCATTGTGGCCTTCCAGGATCTGCAGGGGGCTCCAGGAAAGCTGGGGAGGGACTTTTGAGGGTGTCAGGGAGGGATAGGACTGGGGGGGATGGAGCAGAACTAGAAATGGGGAGATTGAGATTGGCTGTGAGGAAGAATGTCCCTGATGCTAAGTGTGGGGAAAGGAAGCCTCCAGGGAGCAACCCAGAGGGAGCTCATGCCAGGAGCCCTGCCTGGCTGCAGGGCAGGAGGTTTGGACATGAGGAATGGTGCAGCAGAAGCCAGGCTGACACTTGGGTGCTGCACTTATGCTGACATCCTGGGAGGTGCTTGGAGCTTGCACAGCTCTGAACACTTTGCTCATCAGCACCTGGCAGAGAGTCTTGCCCAGAGACTTTTCTTCACCTCAGCTCAGAGCCTCAGCATTTGCCTTCAGCCAAGGCTGGGTCAGGCTGCACACCTGGTAGGAGCTTGGGCATGGAGGAGCCTTCTGAGGCCAGAATCTCTGTGTGTCTAAACAGACAGGAACCAGCAGAGCATGGGGAGAGGAAGGATTGATGTCCTCATTGCAGGGACTGAGACTTGCAGCCAGAAGAGTGAGCTGCACAGCTACAGGGGGCAGGCTCTCCAGAAGCAGGATCTGAAGATCCAGCCCCACTTTGGAGCTTTCCCCACACCAGTGACCTTCTCTGACAGCTCCCTGCTAGAGCCCTGCAGGACTCTGCCCAGGCTGCTGCACCTGATCAGAGGTGACCAGGGACCAGCAGGTCCCCATTTGCCTTCTCCCCAGGAGCAGATGGACTGGTTTGTGCTGAAGCAGTGGAAGAGAGCCAAGGCTACAGCCTGTGCCCCTCTACTGTGCCAGCTGTAGCTGGCAGGTCTTGACATTGATCTTCTCCAGACCCCTTGCCTCTTGCAGATGGACCAAATGCTGCAGTCCAGGGCTCCATTCCCCCTCCTCTGCCTGCACTGAGCAGACACAGCTCAGCCTGGGGACTGACCTCCAAACACAACAGGTCTGTCCAGGCCAGCTTCCCAACTGCTCTCACTGGTCACTGGAGGCTAGATGGCAATGGGAGTGCCTGTGCACAGCACAAGGAGACAGAAGGCTACCTCCTGGGGCCCTGCAGCACAGCATCTACCTTAAATGACAACAGTGGATGCTAAACCAGTCACAAACATGTGGTGATTGACATCAGGAACAGCTAAACTATGTGAGGATTAATTGTGGCCAGCTGACACAGCTTTCCACGTCTAATTCCAGCTCTGGTTCTGTTCTTCACTTGGAAGCACTCCTGGAGGCATCCTGGTGACTGACCCACTCCCCAGCATGTGCTGTGTGCATGAGGGCCCCAGCAACATGACAGCCCCCAGGCCACTTATGGCAGAGATTGCTCCTGTCAAGAACAGTCAGGAAAGTTGGGTCTCTGTCCTGAAAGGAAAAGATGCAGAGAGCAGCAAGAAGGTCTTTACTGTGAGGGTGGTGGAGCACTGGAACAGGTTGCCCAGGGAGGTGGCTGAGGCTCCTTCCCTGGAGATATTCATGGTGAGGCTGGACAGGGCTCTGGGCAACCTGATCCAGTGGAGGATCCTGCTGAGTGCAGGGGTTGGACTGGATGAGCTTTGGAGCTCCCTTCCAGCCCAGAGCATTCTAGGAAGGGTGATCAAAGCTCTGGGAGGGTTTCTGTGCATGAGGCAGGCTGGCACTTACTGGTTAAGACATGATGGAGGGGGAACAGGGCAGCTGTCCAGAAAATACTCAGAGGCTTGCAGAGGAGGACTAAAGGTAACTGCTCACCACCTCCTCAAACACAAAAGAGAGAGGAAGCTCTACAGGCACTACCCAGAGCAGCAGGGTGGAAATTCAGACTCAGTCGAGGTGGTGAAGCTTCCCCCCAGGGGTGGGCAACCAAGAGAAGTGCTCCATGGCTGCAGAAAGCAGGCATGTGCCCAAGGGGAAAGGGAGCTCTTGGATGGGGAAGAAAGGCAGCAAGAGGCACTGAGCACAAAGACAGCAGGGCTAGGTCAGGAGACCCCCAGCTGCACGTGGCTGAAGGCTACCACACACTGCCAGAGCCAGAACCTCCCAGCAGGAGTTCCAGTCTGACCCAGCATGCCTGCCCTTGGGCTTTGATGCAGCTGCAGGTACACACCAGCAGAAATCAGATGGCAGCCAGCTGGGGGTCTGACCCAGCCAGGTCACCTCGAGGAAGCTGTGAGTGCTACCACAGCAGCCACCTGCACACAGAGATCCTCCACATCATCACCTCCCAGCCACTGACAGAGACCACCCCTGTGGCCATGCCAGGCCAGCAGCAGGCACTCTGCATGGGGCCAGGAGCTCAGCAGCAGAGCCAGAGAGGAGATTCTGCCACTTTGCTCTGGTGAGACCTCACCTGCAGTGCTGGGTGCAGGGCCCTCAGCACAGGAAGGACCTGGAGCTGGTGGAGAGGGTCCAGAGGAGGGACATGAAAATGCTCAGGGGGTTGGAGCAGCTCTGCTGTGAGGACAGGCTGAGGGAGCTGGGGGTGTGCAGCCTGGAGAGGAGAAGGCTTCAGGGAGGCCTAACAGCAGCCTGCCAGTACCTGAAGGGGCTCCAAAGAAGGCTGCAGAGAGACTGTTTGCAAAGGCCTGCAGGGACAGGACCAGGGGCAATGGCTTCAAACTAGAGCAGATTGAATTGGGTGTGAAGAACAAGTTCTGCACCAGGAGGCTGCTGGCGCACTGCAGCAGGCTGCCCAGGGAGGTGGCTGAGGCTCCATCCCTGGGGATACTCAGGGTGAGGCTGGACAGGGCCTGAGCAACCTGCTCTAGTTGGGGATGTGCCTGCTGAGTGCAGAGGGGGTTGGACTGGATGAGCTGTGGAGGCCCCTTCCAGCCTGGACCGTTCTATGACTCCATGACTCTAAGAGAGAGAAAAGCAGGCAAGAAGAGGCAGAAACATGCAGAGAGCCACAAGGAGGAGCAGGCACAGCACAGCAGTGCTCAGCAGCACCCAGCTGGGTGTCCTGGTCAAATACCCATGATTAAAAGCAAAGAGCTGTGGAACCTAAGAGAAGTGAACTCTCTCCTCCTGACTGCCAGGAAAGCAAAGCAGGCCAAGGCCCAGAGCGGTGCCCACCTCTCTGAAGAGAGCTCCATAGAACTGAACGATGTAGGGGCAGTCGCTGCTCCGCATCACCACGTCCAGGTCCATCAGAAGCTGCTTCTGCTCCTTCTCATCCACTGTAGACCGAATTCTCTGTAAGAGGAAGAGTGGCAGAGACTTTAGTCACTCACCTGCCTATCACTGCCCCCTCACAGCCCTGCTGCTGGAGCAAGCAACGGCAGGGCCCTGAGCCCCAGGCCGAGCAGGCAGCCCCCCAAGGGCTGTGCCCTCGAAGAACCACCCCTAAGGCCAGTTCCTTCAGACAGCAATTCCCCAGTCCCCTCAGGAGCTCCTGGGGAATTGCTAAGGCTGAAGGAAATGGCTCTTGAGCTGGAATGCCAGAGTGAAATTAAAGAGCAGAGATCCCATTGCACGCTGCAGCAACCCAACCCCACCAACAAACTCTTCCCACTCGGCTCTTGGCCATGCTGGATGGAGCTCAAGGGGCTGCTGGGACATTGAACCATTTGAAATTGCTCAAGACAGGCACAGAAGACCAACCAACTCCAGGCTCCTTCCAGCCTGGCTGGCAGGGTGAGAAGGGAGCAGGAACCTAAGGGAGGGGAGACATTGCTGTGGTCATGCTGATGGTGGGCAACAGGCCCACGAGCTCTGCTCATCCAGCTCTTTGCCCAGTACTGGCCCAGGGAACACGAAGGCTAGGGAAAAGAGGCTTTAGCCATGCACAGAGCATCTCCACTGTGTGTCTCTAAAGCTGTCTCTGGATGCACAAACCATCCAGAAGCTCTCATCTGGGCTTGGAAGAACGACATGAGTCGGAACACAGAACGCTGCCCATCGCCAGAGGTGAAGCTCAGAAAGTGAAGGATGGAGAAGACCATCCACAGTTTGTGATTTCACAGCCACATTTCATCTCCTGTACCAACTAATGCACTCCCTGAAGCACAGGTGAGGAAATTGGGGTCCTGGAGGGCTGACTTGTGGTGAAAAATCATTTTTGAAAGGGGAGAGGAGGGGCAAAAAAAAAACAAGGAAAGGAAAAACCACTTGGCAGGAAGCCCAAAGCACCTGAGGCAGCCTGGAGCCTCCCTGGGGAGGAAAACTCCCTGGCTGCCCAAGAAAGAAAAACTACTAAAGGTTGTGGGGAAAATCTGCAAGATGCCAGCAGGACTTCACCAGCAGGGCTGGCCTGGGAGCAACTGCTGCTGGCACCCAGCCCACATGCAGGACAAGCACAAGGCCAAGGGCTGCAGGTGCTTTCCCCCTGGCCATTGAGAGCAGTTTCTGAGCAGCAGGGCATGGCTGTGTGCCTCAGCACTGCCCTCTGACAACCCACACCACCTAGGGATGATTGATCAGCCTTACCTTTGGTGCATCCTGATACTGGGGCATTTCACCACTTGCTGTGTTCTAGCAGCTAGAGCTCAGCCCTAGGCCAGTAGCTGGCATGTTCCCAGCGCCCTGTTCCCCCCCAGGGCACTCTAGAGTACTTGGGCCAAGTGGCAGGAGGCTTGCCCAGCACAGCCAGAGCTGGGCTGGCCAGCCCCTGCGGTGCTGCCATGCAGGTGCCCTTCTGTGGTCCCAAAGAGAGCAGGAAGGTGGCTCAGGGGACTAGCAACCACCTCAGATGCTTCACCTCTAGGTCACTGGTTCAGGTCTGTTTCACAGAAGCTCAGGCAGGTCACTGGGGAAAGCCTGAGCAGTTTGATGACTCCTGTCTTGCACCTACACCACACCGAGCTCCACAGCCCCCTGCTGAGACACCAAAGGCTGAGCAGAGCAAGTGTCTCCTTCTCAGGGGACCCCAGCAGCACTGGGTGAGCAATGCTACTGCTCTGAGCCCTGCGAAGGTGATGGACACCAAAGACACCACGGAGGGACCCACGGGGAGCAGCTTAGTGCCTCACAGAGATGCTACCCACAGCTCTGAGAAGTTCACCCTCTGGTGAGCAGAAACATCAAAAGCTTTTCCCCATGCTGTAACTCACATCTCCCTTCTGTGCCAGCTCTGAGTCTGTCTCCAGAAAGCCTCCTTCCTGGTCACCTCAGAGTCTCCCCAGCCCCTCCCCCCCCTTCTTCTTTAATCCTGTCCCAGCCCTCCCTGCAGCATGCTCCTCAAACTCCACAACCTCCCCTGAAAGCCTCTCCTCCTACTTCTGACATTTCCTTCCATCCTGTTTCTTCTCCAACTCTGGAAAGCATGTGAAAGACATCTTGTGTGGAGGAGGTGATTTGAACTGCACCCCAGAACAACACTGATCCCAAAGACTCCTCCCTGTTCCCAAACACCCTCCCCAGGGAGAAAGAGAAAGGGCAGGCAGAGGATGGACAGTGGCTGGCTACAGGGCAGAGCATCTGGGCAGACACAGGAGCCAGAGGACACTGGGAGAAGCCAGCAGGGCCTCCCCAGAAGCACTGCTCCAGGGAATGAAGGCAATGACAGGATGCAAGACTGGGAGGTCTCACACAAGAGTGCTGGAGCCTGGCAGATGGAGGAGGAGGGAAACCTCTCAGGAGCAGTGAGCAGCACAGTGCTGAGCTGAGGTCAGCCCAGGCTGGGACAGGGCCTCAGTGCAGCTGGGTGCAGAGCAGCAGCCCCACCCCAGCAGCTGAGCAACCAGTGCTGAGCAGCCAAGCAAGGAAGGGGCAGCAAAAGGTGACTGAAGTCGACAGCAGGCACGACCCAAGCAGGACATGAGCCACATCTGCTACCTAGCTCCAGGGTGGAGAGCAGGGCACTGCTGCAGCTGCCACAGCCAGACCCCCCACAGCCATGGGAGATGGCAGAGAAGGAAGACACAAGGGGAGGCAACAGCCTGAAGACAGCAGTTAAGATAGGGCTGGACAAGTCTGGCTTAGCTTCAGGCCTCACACCTCTGCTGCAGGCAGTCACTGCCATGGCTGAGCAAGACACACAAAGGGAAAAACCTTTCTGCTTCTAGAGGTTCCTGGAAAGTCTCTTTTTAACAGTTCATTGCTGGCCTCAAACTGCATCAAATCCTCCAAGAGAAAACCCTCCAGCCCTTTTCATACAAACACAGCCCAGGACAAAAAGCCTTCTGCTAGCAGGGACAGCAATAACAGCAGGAGAAGCTGGGTGTGGATTGGAGCTGCCTCAAGCCTCAAACCAGGGAGATGCCAGAAAGCAGAGCCAGAACAGAAGAGCCCTCAGCCAGCCCCAGAACACAGAGGTGGAGATGCAGGTGCAGTGGGCAGTTAGAAAAGGGAAGGACAAAGCTCTTTAACAGCAACCTGCAGAGCAAGTCCTTGAGCTGTGAGCCAGCCCCAGGGCTCCCACGGCCTCAGGAGAGCATGGCAGTGCCAGCCAAGGGCTGGGCTCTCCCAGGGGCTGGCAGGGACTGAGGACACCAAAACTCCACCAGAAACAGAGTTTGCCCACTCACTGCTGAGGAGGAGAACATTGCTCTACCCATCCAAGACACCTCTGCTGCTGACAGATGGTGCTCCACTGAGCACCACCACCAGCTTCCCACCTCAGCCAACAAGGTTCTCGCCTGCTCTCACCAGCTCCTTCCAGCTCTTACTCATCCACTCCTCTCCCAGTGTCCTCCCAGCAGGGCTTGGAGCACTGCTTTCCACAGCCCTCAGGCAGCCACCCAGAGGGATGAGGGAAACAGAAAAATCCTGCTCAACAAACCCTGAGGAGCCAACTTCAGGGCACCTGACTGCGTGAAGAATGGAGCTGAGGGTTTGCAGCTTGTGCACAACCCCCAGAAGCCCTGTGGGGAATTGAAGGACAGAGGAATGTGTCCCTTGGCTGGGATGAATGCACTGATCTGCCACTCTGGGGGGCATCAGGCATCCAGGTAAGGATGGAGAGGCATTATGGAGGTACAAAGAGAAGCTCTCAGAGCATGGGTTGGGTTGGAAGGGACCTGCAAAGGTCATCTAGTGCAAGCCCTCTGCAGTCAGCAGGGACATAACATCCTGAGCTGTGAGACTGCCAGCAGGAGAAGTTGTGAACCCCCAAGGCAGGAACAGCTGGGTGAAAGCTCCAGGTGAGGGAGGGAGCACTGACTGCCAGGCAAAGGGATGCCAATGAACAAGAGAGAGCTCCACAGCTCCCTGGCTTCTCCAAGAAGAACAGGGATCTCCCATGGACCTCTCCTGGGCTTGGATTCCTCCAAATGTTTTGTTTCTCAGCAGTGCCTTGGCCAGCTTCTCTGACTGCCCAACTGAACTTCTACTTGCTTCTGGTCTGCTTAGAGTAGTTCAGAGCAGAAGTGGAAGACCACCTTAGTCTGGTCAGAAACACTGCCAGGCTGAGGAGCAAAGAAGGACCCAGCAATGGCACCTGGCTGCAATTGGAGACTGGGATGGACACTACTGCAGAGCAGGACTAAATCAGGATGACCTCTAGGAGAGATACTGGAAGACAGAGAAGATCCTGGGACAGGGCTGGAAGCCACTGCATCTCCTGGGGTGGGGGAAGCCAAGCACAAAGCCTGGGGACAGAAATGCTCTCCCCACAGCTGGCTGCTCCTCAGCCTGCAGCTACTCCTGACAGCACAATCACTCCTTTCAGAAGAGGTGCAAGGTGTCTGCACAGGGCCATGGCAAGAACCCTGAAGGTCAACCAAAGCACAAACCACTCAGCTCACTTCCTTGGGGTGCTCCTCAGGCAGCTGACCTGGCTGAAAGCCGCTGGCAGAGGCTGCTGACACTGCCCCCCAACGCTGGAGGTGCTCCCTGCGGGAAGGGCCTGTGGGGAGAGGAGTGGGACATGGAGGTCTCCTGCCAGCTGCCTGCTAACTCAGGACATGAGAGCTGTGCTTGGGCTGCTGACCCACCCCAGTGCCACCTACCAAAGGCTGGCTGCTTTCAACATTCACTCATCTGGGCAATTCTTCACACAAGCAATTTTCCTGCCCTTTGAGGGGCCTCTGTTAAGTGCCTCTGCTAAGGAAACCCCCACCAGGGACCTTCACACAGAATTCAGATGAGAAGGAAATGTCCTGCTCCAACAGGGAGCTCAACCCCCAGGAGCTCAACAGCCGGGGCTGTTTTCATGTCTGTGTTTTCATACCAGTCTGCAAAAGAGCTGCATGCCACAGGTGCTGCACAGCACCTGCTTTGGGGCAGCTATCACCAGTGCCAGAGGGAAACCTCAGGGCAGAAAGAAGGCCCAGGTGCTGGCTGAGCTGCCCAAGAAAACCTTTTCACCTCCATAGAAGGAGGCTCCTTCACAGTTCAGGTCCTTGAGTTCATGGTACCCTGACGAAACAAGATGCACAATGTCCTGGAGCAGCTGGGACCACAGCAGGTGGTGGTGCTGGAGGGGGAAGCCAAGCCCAGGAGAGGTCCATGGGAGATCCCTGTTCTTCTTGGAGAAGCCAGGGAGCTGTGGAGCTCTCTCTTGTTCATTGGCATCCCTTTGCCTGGCAGTCAGTGCTCCCTCCCTCACCTGGAGCTTTCACCCAGCTGTTCCTGCCTTGGGGCTTCACAACTTCTCCTGCTGGCAGTCTCACAGCTCAGGATGTTATGTCCCTGCTGACTGCAGAGGGCTTGGACTAGATGACCTTTGGAGGTCCCTTCCAACCCAACCCATGCTCTGAGAGCTTCTCTTTGTACCTCCATAATGCCTCTCCATCCTTACCTGGATGCCTGATGCCCCCAGAAGGCCCCCAGAGTGGCAGATCAGTGCATTCATCCCAGCCAAGGGACACATTTCTCTGGAGGGTGAATCCAGAAGGGGGCTGGAGAGCTGCAGGCACTGCTGGGATAAACCCAACAGTGCCAGCATTGGGGCAGGTGCTGGGAAGGAGCAGGGCTCTCCACAGAGCCAAGAAGCCCAGGAGACTGTGCTCAAGTCACTCCTGAACTGCCACAGACTGGGTAAAAAGAGACTAAAGAGCAAACAAGAGACGGGAAGCAAAGTCAAAGGACACTGGGTAGAAGTGGGAGCTGGAGCAGGCAACAGCAGAGAGCTGCTGCTGCAGGGCAGTGCTGGCCAGGGCAGGGAATCCTTCAAGCACAATGAGGAGCCCAGAGGACAGATCTGCCCAGGAGGTGAGGAGTTAGCACACCAAATGGCCTTGCAGTTGTGAATCTGCAGAGACAGAGCTGGCACTGGACAGAACTGGGCTGTGCTCTTCCCCATCTGGAAGACTCTTGACCTCCAGTGCCAATAAATGCTGAAGCAAATGAGCAGAGGGTTCTGCTCTGGATCAGCTGGCACTGCCAGCAGGGACTCAGCATCCCCTGCAAGACCTCAGAGAGGAAGGACCCATGGACAAAGGATTGTCCTTTCCTGAGATTTGGGAAGCAAAACAGCATCTTCCAGGGGCCAAAATGGGAAAGGTTTGACTGAACTCCTCTGAGCTGGATTCCTCTTTCCTTCAGCCTCTCCCTCTCTAGGGAGGCTGTAGGAAGAGGCTCTCCACGGCAGCAAGGGGAAGGGAGGCAAAAGCTTGGCTCAGACGCTCAGATCTGCCTGCAAAGCCAACCTGCTGCAGCCAGTAGCCTCACAAGGTTGAGGTCCCTGCTCCTGCAGCCCCCCAGCCTGCTCCTGCAGGGGCTCAGGACACCTCTTACTGAAGTGGCTGTTCACAGAGGTACAGAATGACAGAGGCTGAAGGAGAGGGAGGAGCAGGACTGGTCACAGGAGCTGATGGTGGAGCCTCTTCCCAGCAATGCTCCTCCAGCTGAAGCTCTGCTGCTCTGGTTGCACACCAGTGACACAGCCAGGCTCAAGGTCCTCCTTTGTGCTGAGGGTGAAGCAGAGATGAAGCTTCTGATTGACACAGCCCTGTCGGTACGAGCAGTGAGACATCCTCCTGCGAGCTGCCAGACCACCCCTGCCAGGCTCCACACCCTGGCTGGTGAGGCCAAACTGCATAAAAAGGGGGAAATGGGAGAAGCTGGAGCCTCTTGCCTGCCTGAAGAGCTCAGCTTGCTTTGCTGACATTTGCTTCTCCTGCATGGTGAGAAGTAGAGGCTGTGCAGGGGGTGCCTGGGGCTGCTCTGCCACGTGCACCACGTGGGGAGAGGATGAGGGTTGGGCTGAACCACACTTGAGAGGAACCACAGCCTGCTCCTTGTGTGAAAGCCAGAGGAAGGAGCTGGGAATGGGATCCTGGGGTAGGCTGTGGCAGCCACATCTGCAAGGGCTGAGCAGGATGAGTGCCCAGAGCTGCCTGGGCACAGCAGGAGCTGCTGTCAGCCAGAGGAAGACTTCAGCATGGGACAAAGAGCAACATTCCACATTGTGAGCTTGTGGAACAAGGAGGATTTCAATCTGTCCATGGCAGTAGCTGCATTGCATCATCTGCAGAGGACCTCCAGGCAGGCTGGGGAGGGACTGTTCAGAAGGGCTGTGGGGATAGGCCCAGGGGCAATGGTTTGGAACTGGAGCAGGGCAGAGTCAGGTTGGGCATCAGGAGGAAGCTCTGCACAGGGAGGCTGGGGAGACACTGGCACAGGCTGCCCAGGGAGGTGGTGGAGGCTCCATCCCTGGAGACATTCAAGGCCAAACTTGATGTGGCCCTGGGCAGCCTGCTCTAGCTGGAGGTGTCCCTGCTGCCTGCAGGGGGCTGGACAAGATGCCCTTGGAGGGTCCCTTCCAACCCAATGCAATCTGTGAAGCTGTGAAAAGGAGCTGAGAAGCCACAAGGGATGCAGCTGGCCGTGGCAGATGCAACCAGGGCTTTGTTCCTCCAGGAGCAGGGCACCCAGGTACCTGACTCTGCTGGAAATTCACAACAGTGGTAGTGAAAATCTGGGTAGTGGTGGAGAAGGCTGAAGGAGCAGCTGGGGGAGGCCTCCATACCAATTTTCTCTGCATCTAATTAGCAGCTCCTGAAGCCATCCCTGTGTTTCACTCCTCAGTACAGAACAGCCAACAACGTTTGGCTTGCAGCCTCCACAAAGCTCTTTCCTACTGCTGAAGGTCTTGCAAGGACAATTTGCCTGAGGCACTGATGCTGCTCTTGGGGAAGCACAGGAGAGGGACAGCAGCACCACCAAATAACCACAGACACTGGTCAGCAACACAGCTAGTGACAGGGCAGTGCTGTGATAGCCACAGCACAGTGACACACCACGGAGCTGCAGGCAGGTGTCAGCCAAGGCCTCCAAACCCTACGCTTGGCTTCCCCAACCACCCCCTGCCCTAAACCTGCTCAGTCTCCCCTTACAGAAACTCAGTATGCTGAAGGAGAAGCAAAGAAGTTCCTGCCTGGAGAGATGGTGGAGAGCAGCTGGTTTGCCTGAGTACAGGTGGGGAGGTGGAGCAACAGCTCTGCAAGCTGCCAGGATGTGACAGGCTTGAGGGAGACAGAGCAGGAGGTGGACACAGGTGGCCCACAGGGCAGATTTAGGCAGAGCAGATGCAGGGGGATGGATGCACAACCTCAGCTGCCCAAAAGCAACAGCAACCTGAGCAAGAAAAGGCTGAGGGCTTGGCTATGAATCAGTTGCTAGCCCAAGCTCAGTGCTGTCCTGAAACCTCATCTCGAAACAGCTGCATCTGGCAAGCTGTGGGACAGCTGTGCTGCCCTGCAGACCTTGCTCCCTCTTCCACCCACAGCCCCTCCTCTGCTCAGCTCTGTGCTTGATCTCCCCTTGGACAAGCAGAGCAGTGCCCTGCCTCTGACATTCTAGAAGTGCTGCCCTTGCCCAGACCCTCCAACCTGCCTTCTGCAGACCTTGCATGCCCAAGGCAAGGGGCTTCAGAGCAGAGAAGGTGGCACCACCCCAGCCCACCACTTGGACATCCCCAAGTAAACCCCTCAGGTTGATTTGGTTAAGAGTGAGCCCCCAGGCCAAGCACCCTGCTGAGGCTCAGACCACCTCTCTTCCCTTGGGAACCAGCACAAGGTGCTGTGCAACACCATCCCCACTGTGTGCTTCAGGAACAGACACTGGTGCCCCTGCCTGCCAGGTGGGAGCCATCTCTGCAGCACTGCCGCTCCATGGCCCCTGGGCAAGCACAGCCTGGGACAGCAGATGTGTCCCCTCCTCAAGGAGCTCAGCTAAGGCAACAAAGTCCTCTTCTCAGAGCAGCTGTACCCACCCCAGAGCCTCCAGGCATGCCCTCCTCCTGCCATGGCCACCACTGTGTTGACCATAAGCACACTGGAGTTACCCAGGCCACAGCCCCTGGCTTTGAGAGGCTGGAGGTGCTCAGGATCATATCACTACAGCAGTGGTTTCAGCCTGTTGTCTGCAAACTCCATCTACAAGGAGATGACAACCAAGAGAAAGAAGCCTTCAGCTATGGTCAGCTTCTAGCTCCAGTGGAGGCTTGCAGGGATTCACAAAAGCAGGTTGAAACAGCACTGGTGTGGTGATGCACACCACCCAGGCCCTGGGCAGTGATCCCAGCACTGGGAGCAAGTCAGTGCTCACTGGATGCTGGCTGCTCCAGCAACCTGGCACACTAGAAAGAAGCTCTCCTTCACAGCAGCTGGAGCTGGGGCTGAGCCAAGCCCCCCTGGCACCTGGGACCAGCAGGAGCCAAGGTTTCCAGAGCAGATCAGGAAGTACTCCAGAGAAGACAGAGTTGGAAAAGAGAGCAACAGATCGTTACACAGCTCGCTCCTGCTCTTTGATGGGAGCCATGGGGGCACACCAACAAGTTCAGAGATTGAGGTCCTTGGCTACCAGCTGGCAGCAAGCAAAGTAAAGGACAAGAAAGAGAGACAGAGAGAGATTGGCGGCTGCCCACCTCGCTGGAGAAGCAGCTCCCCAGAGGTGCCCAGAGTGCAGCCCATGGCAAGAGGAAGCCTACTCTGGATCACCCAGATGGGAAATGGGGTTGCAGATTGTTTCTGGGTTTAAGGTGAGGTTTGGGTGGCCAAAGGTAGAAAATGGTCAGTCCAAAACACTGCTGCACTTTCCCTCTCCAGAGCATGGCAAGCACAAAGCAAAGACATCATCCATCTGCAGGAGCAAAACACTCCCAAGGACAGCTCCACTCCAGCTCCTCCAGCTGAGGCTACCCCAGGGCACATACTTACACAAAGGACACACTGGCAGCCACTGCCTCATTTCCCAGAGACACCCAAGCTATGAGGTGTCAGCCTGCCCCTAGCACCAGCCTAGGCTGTGTCTGAACCAGTGACCCAGAGGTGAAAGGCCCACGGCCGTGAGCAGTCTCCAGAGAGGTGTTGATCCCCTCCCAGCAGTGGGCTCCTGATGGGCATTGTCAAAAGGGCACCAGCAAGCACCAGAGCTTCACAAACCCCTTGAGAGCACTCCCAGCACAGCAGGGCTTTTTTGTTCAGCAAAGGGCAGCCTTTACACTGGAAATAAATAGAGAAGAGCAGCAGCTGGGTGCTGGATGGAAGAACTTTGATTCTCCACCCCAGCTGATCCCTAGTGGACCCAAGCACAAAGGTAAGGATGGGCATCACCTACTTTAACTGCCATAATTTGCCCACTGGGTTTGTGGACCATTTTGTTGACAGAACCATAAGCTCCTCGTCCAATCTCTCCAAGGTCTTTCAAGTCCTCTGCTGTAAAATCCCAATGTTGCTCAGGGGAAATCTTCAACTTTCCTGATGATTCAATGCTGTGTGTTCTCAGTCTCTCTCTGTCAAAAATATTGGGAAGCAATTTTTCCACATTTTTAAATAGTCTGCAAAGGTCTCTGTTTAAAATTATTATTAGTAGTAGTAGTAGTCATTTTTTTCCCCAGCACTTGATTAAAACCATTAGAAGAGAGGAGTGCACAAAGGCTACAGCAACACTCTGACTCCACCAAGGGGCTGTGGTTGCAGGTGGGAGGGGGGGTGGAAAGGGTGAGGGGAGAATGTTCAGTCAAAAAATGACATACACCTGGCCCACAGCTTCCAGGAAGGAGCTGCTGCAGCCGTGGGGGGGAATTCAGCAGGGTCATCCCAAGCACTCAGCTCTCCCTGCTGTGCCCACAACACCTCAGGCTGCCAGCAGGAGCTGGGAACATGCAGAACCCAGAGCCTGAAGGACACTCCCCAGCCCCATCTCCCAAGAGCTTCTGCTGCTCTACACCACCAGGCCCCCCACAGCTGCCTGCCTTCCAGTAGGGTTGTGTACAACACAGGTGTGAAGCACAGGGGACTTGCAAGGAGTTTGCTCTTCCTGGAAAGCTGCAGTTGATCTAGAGCTGGGCATGGGGTTAGGGAACCATTCACTGAACTCAAACCAAATCAAGACCAGAGCTGGGCATGGGCTTAGGGAACCATTCACTGAACTCCAAATCAAGATCAGAGCTGGGCATGGGGTTAGGGAACCATTCACTGAACTCAAACCAAATCAAGACCAGAGCTGGGCATGGGGTTAGGGAACCATTCACTGAACTCCAAATCAAGACCAGAGCTGGGCATGGGGTTAGGGAACCATTCACTGAACTCCAAATCAAGACCAGAGCTGGGCATGGGCTTAGGGAACTGAACTGAGCTGGGCATGGGCTTAGGGAACCATTCACCGAACTCCAAACCAAATCAAGAGCCAATCACACAAAAAAGAAAGTCAATTGCTTGTGACAAATGAACTCAGACAATGCCTGCTCCACTGTGCCTTCAGCACCTCAATGCCCTCAAGCAAACATTGCTCCTACTGAAGCCCCCAGGACTGGTGGAGGTGAGGAACAGCCCAGTGCCCAGGATTTGTAGGACAGAAGAGCTGTTTGAAGAGGTGTTTGAAGAAGAGGTGAGAGATTGGTTGAAGAAGAGGCAAGAGGCTGTCTGAAGGCTGCTGCAGCAATGCTGTCACTGAATTAGCAGCAAATGCAGGAGGATCTGCACCACTTCTCACCTCCAAATGCCATGCAAAGGTTCAGTTTCTCATTAATGAGCTGATCCATGTTTTTTGGGCCACAGAGAAAGCCAAAAGCCTGAGTTTCCACACTTCCAAGCAGCAGTAACAGCACTAAAGGCACTCCCTGCTGCAGGGCACTCTGGCTTCACTCAGGCACTTCTGAGCACCTGGTGTACCCGGCAGGTTCTGTCAAACTCCTCTCCTGGCCTCTGATCACTTCTCTTGGGCATCTGATGTAGGCACCATGCACTTGTCTGGCCCCAGGAGCAGCTCCCACATGCAGCATTTGACCAGATGCGGGAAACTGATCAAGTTTCTCAGCCAGAAGGAGCACGAGCTCATGGCTGACCCCACACTGGTCACTGCCACCAGCAGCTGCAGACACCACCCAGCCGGCAGCAGCGCTGGCCCCCAGCCACGGCCCCGCTGGGCCTACGTGGAACACAGGGCTCCACGGGCAGTGAGCTCAGGGCCAAACCTCCCCTGGCTGGAGCAGGTCAAACGGCTTCATCAGCTGCACTTCAGCTTCTCTGCAGCTTTGGGTTAGGACTTCCAGCAGCTGCATATCCTGAACCCTTGACCCATTGAGTGAGCCCTTCCCAAGGGCTCCTCTCACCAGCTGCACGCTGGGCTTGCCCTGGGCTTTCCTCCCTCTCTAACCTGCCCGGCTTGAGACTTCCAATCCGGCACTGCCTGCAGCGTCCCTCCAGTGCCCTTTGGAACACTGCAGGGAACCTACTGCTGGTGCTGGGACACGGCAGGGTGTGAGGGGCACAGCAGCAAGGTGGAGCAGCAGCGGCACCCCCCTGGGAGCTCTGCTTACAGAGCCCTGTGCATAACAACGGGCTGCACGGAGGGGGGGCTCCCTGTGGAATTTGCTTACTAAAAAGCAAGGAATGAAACCAAGGCAGCAAAGGATATTAAAAATAAATTAAAAAAGAACAGGGGGGGGGGGGAAGAGAAAAAGAAAAGAACAAACTGAAAGGAAATGAAACCTGACCTCCAGCCTTGCCAGCTGTCTTTGTTGGAAGCTGCATGAATCAGTCACTACCTAACTGCTCCTGCCATAAAAATAGTTCTTTTGAAAGCAGAAGGGAGGTGAGAAGCATCCTGCTGAGGAGGCACCGGCAAACAGGCATCTCCTGCCTGCCCCCTGCCAGCTGTGGGGCAGGAAGAAGCACAACCACTGAGAGCTAAACCTTCAGAAGGACGGGGAAGAAAAGGCAGGGAGGTGCTCCCAGGAGGGTGAAATGAGAGCTCTGATGTTCTGAGCAAACCTTCTCCCTCTCCTGTTCCCAAACATTTCAAACTGGAGTGCTCCTGGAGCTAACAGATCTAAATGCTGACCTGGTTTATTCCAGGCAAGCAGCAGCCCACCTGCAGCCTTCCCTCTGCTGCTCTCCTGCCCAGCGACCCGCAGCAGACGAGGAGCCACCCTGCAGCCAGCACGTCCTGCTCACACAGGAAGCCTCTTTCCCCCCAGCTGTGAAAGCAGGGCTGTGCCAGTGTCCCTGCGGCCGCAGGAGGGGCGCTTGGAGTGGCCAGGGAGGAGATGTGAGCTTGGGGCTGCAGCAGGGGTCGGCCTTGTGCAGTATTCTGGTGAGGAGCAGCGGAGCTGCAGGGGCTGGGATGGAGATGAAGCTTCACCATCCGCTCACAGCGCCCCGCCTTGGCTTCACTTCCACCACGGATGGGTGATGCCATCTGCCTTCTAGTGCAATCACAGCTCCTGCTTAGCTCCCTTCAGATCCCCAGGGAAATGGTCAAATAAGCAAGCCACAGGCTTGACAGAGCCAGACACTTCTGGCTGCTTTGTCCCACGCCAGCCACGCAGATTTCCTTGAAGCAGCACCTCCTGCACCAGGCAAGATCTGGGCCCCAGCATGGCTTTGAGCAAAGCCCTACACTTTGTGGCAGTTACTTTCAGCGTGAATTACAATCCCAAGGGATCTCCATGTAGAAGGCAGACTCTCTGCTGTGGTACAAACTGGGAATTTGCTGATGCAGAACTGAGTGAAGCAAGGAGAACAAACTCAGCAGCACATCTCCCACTAGCCTTGCACTGCTGCAGATAGGTGAGGACACAAACCCAGAGGGCAGACATGCCCCCAGAAGACAAAGCAGCCTGTCTCAGCCTGGGCCACAACTCGCTGCAGAGCAGAGAAGGGAAAGAGAACAGCAAAGGTGAGAAGCAGCTGCAGCCAAGCCTGATGCCAGTCCCTGTGTTCACTTCAGACAGCAGCAGACATGCAGCCCAAGCTCTGCATGGCTGGGAACGTTGGCCAGAACTGGGCCAAAAGCTCACGGTGTCCCACAATCATTAGCTAGTACAGCCTCCTGCTTGTCCCAGGCACTTCAGGCACTATAGCTTCCAGCTTGAGCTTCCTCTGCCTCCTTGGAGCAGTTTTCAAAGCAGAACTAAAGATGGCAGAGCTCAGGAGAGGCTGAGATTCCTGTGCTTCAAAGGCACCAGTGTAGGGTTCTGCCTGCAGATGGTTACTATGCTCGTCACAGCCCTGATTCCAGGGATTAGGAGCACCAAGTAAGACAACAACTCCTGCAAACAGTTGCCCTTTGTCAGAACTGAAGCCGTCTGTGGGTCCGGCTTGGCAGGAGGCAGGCGGCCGGCTGGCGCCAGGCACCGCGGCCGGGCCAAGGACAGGGTCACGCCGTGGGGACAGCAGGGTGCTCACTGCCAGCCTGCACGGCCAGACTCTCCCAGCAAGCTCTGCCACAGCTGGAGGCTCACACAACCTCCTAGGGAGGCTGCAGGAGCTCTGGGACAGGCGGTGTGGGTTGCCCCCACCCTGCCGTTCGCACCGCAGGGGTGCCAGAACTCGGTGAAACAAACATTTGCTTGGCACCAGAAGGAAGGACCCTGGGGAGAGGAAAGGGAAAAGCAGGTGGCTTTTTAAAGCAAAAATGAAAGCGATCAGACATGAAAGCAAGGCCAGAAAGCTGCTGCAGATGGCACCTATCCCCTCTTTGGTTTGCTTTTGTGAAGAGTTCTTAGGGAGCCCCAGAGTTGAGGTGTTTGGCACTACAGCAGCAGGAGCGAATCTGCAGAGCTGCGCTTCACAAGCCTCTGCCCAGGCACGGCTGCTTCTCAGGAGCCTCAGTGAGAGGCTCCCATTTGCACTCTGGTTAATGAGAACATTCTCTGCTCCTCCACAAGGTGGGCAAAGCAAGCTGCTGACCCAGTGGGACTGCAGACGCGGATTTGTGGTCAGTCGGCCAAAGGAACGGCAAAACTTCAACCCTACTAAACCACTGCCCCGGGGCACACTGCAGGGGTTTAGTACCACTGTGCACTCTTTGTAACCTCAGAGTGAAAACACAGCTCCTGACTTGGGCTAGCACACTTCTGCCACGACTTCCAAAAGCCAGCAAGTGGTTGCAACGTTCCTACCTCAATGTCTGTTGCCCTAACAAGCAGCTCTCAGACCCCCTAACGAAACAACCACCCTGGTTTCTATTTCACTGCACAGAGTCTCCAAGAAGAAATGCTCCAACAATTTTCCAGAGGGCAGAAAAACGTTGGTGCTCCCTCAAAGCTTTGGGATTCTCCTTCCAGAGAAGAAATTTCTGCTTCCAGTGAGCTGATGGCCAAGAGGGGCAGAACCGGCCTGGCTGTGCCGTGACCCATGCACGCTGTGCTGAGCTTTGGCTGTGGCTCATCAGATTCCACGAGGGGAAGAAGGAGGTAGAGAGCAGGTCAAAGGAAGGCTATGAGTCAGTTCTGTATCTGTTACCTACTCAGACTAAAAGCACACACACACACTTGCTCCCTCTCGACCTGAGCTGGTGGCAGAAGTTCTCCCTGCTCAGGCTGTCTATGCTCCTCCATGAAAACATGAATGAAGTGTGGGAGACTGCACAGCCCCTGCCCCTTCCTCCCACAGCCCCCTGCCCTTCCTCCCACAGCCCAGCACACTCTCAAGGCTGCAAAGTCTCCCTGACTTCCATGGGCTTTAGCTGAGGCTTTTAACATGCCACTACTTTGTATTCAGCTCCCCAAGGAAGCCACTGAGGATGGATTTGGATGAACCCTGCCCTTGACACAGAGGAAACCTCTCAGCTGGCCGTGGTGAAGCCTGTCCTGAGTGTAACTGAGCTCATCAACCTCAAACTCATCTCCACCTGGGCATGGGCCTGGCTGCAGCACATGCACTGACCCCACCAGAGCTGGGCATTCAGAGCCTACACCAGACTCCAGCATTCACAGATTCACAGAGTGGTTTGGATTGGAAAGGACCTCTGAGATCATCCAGTTCCACCCCCCTGCCATGGGCAGGGACACCTCCCACCAGCACAGCTTGCTCAAGGCCTCATCCAGCCTGGCCTGGAACACCTCCAGGGAGGGGACAGCCACAGCCTCCCTGGGCAACCTGTGCCAGTATCTCCCCACCTTCAGAAGACACTGGAAACATCTGAGCTAATGAACTGAAAGAACCCCTCTGAGAATGCTGTAACTGCATCTCCTCAGCCCAGGCAGCTCCCTGAGAAGGGACACAGGAGCACATCCCTAAGAACCAACAGCAGAATCCAATCCATGCTTGAAGGCTGCAGAAGGAGCTGCAGGAGCACACCATGATGCCACTGCTGAGCCAACCTCCACTGCTTGCAGAGCTGCCATTTCTGTGGGGATGGAAGCATTTGGCACTGGCTAGCAGAGGGCTGAGCTTACTGCAGCCTGCTGGGCAGTTTCGGGGTGAGGTCCGCTTCTCTCCTTTGGAAACTGAAGGGGACAATGTGATTAGCACAGAGGGTCACTTGGGTGTCACTTCAGCCAGGAGCAGTTGTGCAAATGACAGGAAAACAAGGTGCTCCACAACAGTGCACGACACAATCCTCAGCTCCTCAGCCCCCACGGACATTCCTCGGCCAGGGAGCTTTCTGCCGAGCGTGCCCTAAGCAGCCTCCCCTCCTGGGAGCAAGGCAGAGGCTGGTGGCTTGCAGGGCACTCTGACTCAAAAGTCATGAGCAATGCTGTCTTGCAGCACGGGCAATTCTCATTTCCAACCCTCTTGCTATGATTAGAAACATGAATAATCCCAGCCAGCTCCCCAGCCCCACACCTGCAGCCCAGTGCCAGCTGCTCCCTGCAGGCAGAGACCATCCCTGCTCTGCCTGGCTCGGGGCTCCAGAGCAGAGCCTCACAAAGCCATTAACTGTTTTACAGAACCACACAATCAACCAGGTGGAAAAGACCTCAGAGATCATCAACTCCAACCTACTACCTAACACCTCCTGACAACTAAACCATGGCTCCAAGTGCCACATCCAAGCCTCCAGGGCCAGGGACTCCACCGTCTGCCTGGGCAGCACATCCCAGTGGCCAATTCCTCTTTCTGGGAAGAACTTTCTCCTCCTTTCTTGTTTTTCTTTTAACACAAAATCTCTCTTCCATCCTGAATCCACCAATCTAGGACTGGTGGTCTCTGCCAGGTGGGCTTCTCGCTCCTCTTACCCCCTCTCCCAGTGACTCAATGTGCCTGACTCCAACACCTGTGTCCTTGCTTATTCCCCCCAGAGCCCCACGATGACAGACAGGCAGACAAAGGGGAGTGACCACTCCACACTGTGACACTTCCCTAAGAACAAAAATCAGCTTCTGGATCTCTGAGTCTCTCAAGGTTTATAAATCTCCTTTCCCAACCTGAGGACCCAGTATCTCAGAAGGGTTTGAGGAGTTCAGCCAAGACGAGCTCCTGCCAGGCACTCTGTGGAGGACACAGAGAAACAAGCACTCTGGTCCTTGTGCAAAGGAGCAGTGCAGCTGTCTACAAAGGGTGGGCAATGAGACCTGAGGGTTCTGCTCAGCTCCTTGCTGGGAACACTTGAGAGAGGCAGATAATGAGCTCTGCAGGGGGTTTGCCTCCACCAAGCCACCCTTTGAGCTTCTGTGCTTTGGAGCATTCCAGCCCTGGGCCTGCAAGTTAAAAGCTTTCCAACTTCTCCCATGGGATTTATTTTCTGTCTGGAGTAAGGATAAAACTGTGGGCTGCCTCACAGCCTGAAATAACCTGAAATTCAGTGCCAACAACAGACCTGGCAGTGTCATTCTTTCTGTGGCAGACAAGGACAGATGGGAGACAAAGAAGTCACCAAACCCCACGGCAGAGGCTGCTGCTCCAGCGCGACGCAGCTCTCAGGTGTGGTGAACAGGAGAGCAAGCAGAGCACAAGTGCCCTGCATTCCTGAAGTGCCCCTGGCCTAAGCAGTAAGATTCCAAGAGCCTGCTGCAGGCCCCCCTGCTCCACGGTCTAGCAGCATGGTGAGACTTTGAAGGTCGGTCTCCTCCGAGATGGCTGCAGGGGTCATGGCTTTCTCTGCTGACTCTCAGGAGCCACCAGATTTTCTGGAAGCTCTGTAAAGCTGCTTACAGAAAATGAAGGATGCTCTGAGGAGTTAGGCCAATGGTCCCAGGGAATCACCTTTCCCATCTTCCCTGGTACAAAACACCTGCCTAGAAGACCAGAGGCAAACCAAACCCCAGCAAGCACCTCCGCGCTGCAGCAGCAAGAGACGACTGCAACAATCTCTTTCAGCTGACCCACACTTGGCTCAGCAAAGACATCAGGCTGGCCATGAAGGACCAACTGCTCATCCAGGTCTCCACCAGTGTATTTCACCAGAGAGAATTCAAGCAGGCTCCAAGAGAAGACCATTCAGGGTTGCCATAAGCCACTGCAGGCTGGCTTGGACACTTGGCTGTGGCTCCCCAAAGTGCTGGGACCTGCACCATGGGAGATGACAACCCCCCAGGACTCTCACAATGTAGTTTTCACCAACATAACATACCACAAACCTCACCAATCTGAGTCCTTTCAGAGGTCAGGTCCTTAAACAAGCAGAATGTCTACAACAGTTCAGCCCTGGGGGCCAACTCCCACCCTCCATCACATCCATCCCAGCCCACCACAGTGTCCCTGCCACCATCACTGTGTTCTCCGGGGGTCACTCCAGATGTCCTCCCTGGTTCACAGTGCAAGGCACTTATTTATGCAGAGCATGAAAAATGAAGCTGTTGGTGATGACCTGTGGGCTTGAAGCAGTCTCCAAACCTGCAGACTCTTCTTTTTATTCTCCATTCCTCAGTGTGTGCAGAAGACAAAAGGGATGATGTGGTCCTTCAGGCTGAACCCACAAAGCAGAAGAGCTGTCTCACTTCTCTGTAGCCAGGGTAAAATGCAAGGTAATTTCCCCTGAGGTGATGAATAACATCTGAAGAGATGCAGGCTGCTCTCCCGTGCTGGTGAGATCACAGGTTCACCCCTACAGCCAGTGAGGGCTGCTCTTCACTGGGGTTCCCTGCAGGCATGTGGTTTGCAAGGTCCACATCTGGAAACAGGGCTCAAATCCAACTCACACCAGGATCTGAGCAGTGGGCCAAACACAAAACCCCTTCTGACATTTCTGAATGTCTTGTAGCCAGGAAAAAAGCAAATGTCTGTGCCTGACCATCTGAGAGGGACTGGGGTCCAGCAGCAAGAGGCACTTGGGGCCAGAAGCCAGCAGGGCCTCTGGAGAGCAGAGCAGCACCCAGGCACTGCTGTGCAAGCCATGGCCTCCTCTGGCACTTGCCAATCACTAACAACAGATTTACCAAACCCATGGGCAGAGGCCAAACCCAGGTGTGCACACACACACACACACAGATCAGAGATGTGACACAGGATCATCTGCTCCAGCCCTTTTTCCTCTCCAAACACCAGCAGGGGCTCCATATTAAGCCAGCAGTTAAGTATTTGCCCTAGGAGGGAAGGTCCCTTCCAGCCCCTGCAGTTCAGGGATTCCAGGGAGTTCTGAGCTCTCTTCAGCCTCAGGACTCCATCCTGTGATGCTGATCCAAGAGATGGAGCACCTCCCCTATGGGGACAGGCTAGGAGAGCTGGGGCTGCACAGCCTGGAGAAGAGAAGGCTCCAGGGAGACCTCAGAGCAGCCTTTCAGGACCTGAAGGGCTCCAGGAGAGCTGGGGAGGGAAGTTTTACAAAGACATGGAGTGACAGGACAAGGGACAATGGCTTCAAGCTTTAAGAAGCTGGATTTAGATTAGACATGAGGAAGAAATTCCTCCCCCTGGCAAAGGAACAGGTTGTCCAGAGCAGCTGTGGATGCTCTAATCCTAGAAGTGTTCAAAGCCAGGCTGGATGAGGCCTTGAGCAACCTGGGAGGGGTCCCTGCCCATGGCAGGGGCTTGGAACTGGATGATCTTGAAGGTCCCTTCCAACTGAAACCATTCTGTGTTCCAGGACACTGGTCACTGAGGCACAGAGGGTGGGACACCTCATGGCCCTGCTGGCCTTGGATCAATGCCCAGCTCAGAAAGCCACCCTGGTGAGTGCAGAAGAAAAGCAGCTAAAGCAGAAAGGCCAGGAGGGAAGTCTGTGCTCTCAGATGTTAGATAAAGAGGAGCATCTCCTACATTTTCCCTGCTATCAGCACTGCCTGACATGACCCCAGAGCATCCTCACCAACTGCTGAGCTCAGACATGGGGGTGTCCAACCTCCCCTCTCAGCAGGAGAGCAGCAGCGTGCACAGCTCAACAGATCCCTGGGGCGTGGGCACACAGCTGGCACACAGCTGGCACACAGGGTGCTTGTGATCAAAAAAGGCTCAAGTGGCTGGAAGGAGGGGGAAACCCTGGCAACTCCCAGTTCCCAGATGGAATGCTGAATCTCACCTGTGCTCCTCAGAAGCTCCTGTTGAACGCAGAGCAGCAGCCCAGGTGAGGCTCAGAGGTAGCAGGGCAGGCTGCCTTCTCTAGCGAGCATGGCACAGCAGCTCCAGAATGGCCTCCAGACCTCAGCTGACACAAGGGCACAGCACAGAGAGCAGCCCTGAAGTACTCTGAGAACACTCCAACGGACTCCCAGCAGAGCTGGAGCTGTGCTCTCCCACCTCCTTCCCCTCCAGAGGAGATTTGAGCATTTTGGTGTCCTGAGTGCTTGTAAAATCTCCACACACCAAGATTTACAACCAGCTTGCAGCCAAGCATGCACAACCCTGCTGCCCACCCTGGGGGGTGGCAGAAATCAAGGGCAAAGGAGAGCAAGTGGAGCTTTGTTACCAGCCCAGCACAGAGGGAGAGCAGAGCTGCTGCTGACTCTGAAGCTGCTTGACCTACTTTCACTTCTCTGCAGTATGACATCTTCGTGGGAATTACTCAGCCATGCCAGCACCAGATGTGTCCCTCCTGGTGTGTGAAGAGGGCTGTGGCTCAGGAGCCCCCAGGGTCTGTGGGATGCTGCAGCCACGGCCCTGCTGCTCCAGCTCCAGCCCCAGAGCTGCCTCCCAGCCACTGGGGCACAGGCAGCAGAAGAATTCAAACCAGAAGCCCTTAAACCCCCCTGGAACCCTTCACAGTCCGAAAGCTCCAGCTGCTCTCACACAAAAGCAGCACCATCCCCCCTCAGCCCCAGCAGAGGGCCTGGGGAGAATCCCAGCTCCCCCCTGGGCAGCACAGGAGCTGCTTCTCCAACTGCCTTCCTGGGCAGACCACACAAACTGTTCTAAAGGGCTGACCTCACACTCAGGTTTATAAACCTGGGCTCTGCAAGCCAAGCTGCCTAAGCAGCACAGTCACCTCCTGGCACTCCTCCAGGCTCTGGAGTGTGACAGCAACTGCAAAGCAGGAGCTTGGTCCTGAGCAGGCTGCAGGCGCCTGGCAGTCGCACGAGCGGGGACGGAGTCGGGGTGCTGCTGCCCCTGGGCCAGGCAGAGGTGAGCCAGGGAGCCAAGCCACCAGCTACAGGGAGGCAGCACACCCCACTGAGAGCCAGGAGAGGCTACAGGACGCTTCTGCCCAAGGGGGGCATTGCCCAGCTTTGCTCATCTGTGCAGCAGCCTCTCCCTGCCCCAACACAGAGCACTTCTGATGGCAGAGGACTCTTCAGTCTGATCATGAACACCTCCATCTCTTTGCCCTACCTGAGCACTTTCCAGCTTCCATGGAACCAGACAGCTTCACCTCCCTCCACACCAGCAGCTGGTCAGGAAAAGCACAGCAGTCAACCCAAACCTGCTGCTGCCTCCTCAGACACCGCCTTGGAGGAGGAAACCCCTGGACAGCAGCACTGAAACACCTTCCCAGGCAACACCTGATGGCAGCTCTGCCCCCATCCCACCTGCCCTCACCCAGTCTGTTGGTGAAACAGGCCTGAGGAGCAGCATGAGCCCTGGGTTAGAACATGCTGCATGTTCACCCCTTGGTGTGCCTCAGACACCTGTGTGCCAGGACTGAGGATGGCTGCAGCCCCAGGGCAGCAGAAGCCTCCAGATAACCTCCACAGCCACCACAGGCTCCTCCTCCACTCCCACCAGCCAGGCTGCAGTCCCTGTCTGGGTAAGACAGGCCAGGTCTTGGTGCTCTGGAGGGTAACTGCCACTGTCACCATCTTCTTACAGCCTCTCACCCTTCAGCTGCTCTTCCCCAGGGGATCTGTCACACACCACAGCCAGAGGGTAGTAGCTGCAAGGGCAAGCCCATGGCTGCGTGCTCCTGGCTGCTCCAGCAATGGCACAGCTCACCCACAGCTAACCCAGCTCCCACAGCCTGCCAGGAGATGCCTCCTGAACTCTCTACCCTGGCACAAGCTTCTGGTCTGACCCCTTCCAAATGGGCCCAGGACAACCTCAGGAGGTCAACCAAGGGCAAGGTCCTGCAGCTGGGGCAGGGCAACCCCAGGCACTAATCCAGGCTGGGCAGGGACTGGCTGGAGAGCAGCCCTGGAGAAAAGGCCTTGGGGGTGCTGGGGGAGGAGAAGCTCAACAGGAGCCAGCAGGGAGCACTTGCAGCCCAAAGAGCCAAGCAGAGCCTGGGCTGCAGCAAGAGAAGTGTGGCCAGCAGGGCAAGGGAGGGGATTCTGCCCCTCTGCTCCACTCTGCTGAGACCACAGCTGCAGCTCTGGGTCCAGTTCTGGAGCCTCTGTGCCAGGAAGGCTCTGGAGGGGCTGGAAGGTGTCCAGAGAAGGGCCACGAGGGTGAGCAGAGGGCTGGAGCTGCTCTGCTGTGAGGACAGACTGAGAGAGCTGGGGTTGTGCAGGCTGGAGAGGAGAAGGCTCCCAGGAGACCTCATTGTGTCCTTCCGGCATCTGCAGGGGGCTCCAAGAAAGCTGGGGAGGGACTTTTGAGGGTGTCAGGGAGGGATAGGACTGGGGGGGATGGAGCAAAACTAGAAATGGGGAGATAGAGATTAGCTGTGAGGAAGAAGTTGTTCCCCATGAGGGTGGTGAGAGCCTGGCACAGGCTGCCCAGGGAGGTGGTGGCAGCCTCCTGGCTGGAGGTGTTTGCAGCCAGGCTGGAGGTGGCTGTGAGCAACCTGCTGCAGTGTGAGGTGTCCCTGCCCATGGCAGGGGGTTGGGACTGGCTGAGCCTTGAGATCACTTCCAGCCCTGACAGTTCTGTGGTTCTGTGACAGCAGCCCCCAGCTCCCCACCTGCACCCCAGGGAATGCAGTGCTTGGTGCAACCATTGAGGTTTGCACTGCTAAATTACCTGGCAGGTGTGAAGCACTCAGAACCCAGGGCAGCCAGGTTAGGGCAGACCATGGGGTTGTGCTTGATTTAGGGCACCCAAAGCTTCTCAGAAGTTCTGAGGATCCCAGTGACAGCAGTGTGGCAGGATGCAAGGTGCTCAGCACCTCAGGAAAAAAACACTCTGAGTGAGCTTCCTGGAGATGCAGAAGCCCCAAAGTTTGGTCCCAGGCTTGGGAGGCCTGAATTCAGCAGCAGAGAGCTGAGATAGCAAAACTCTTGCAGAAAGAGCAGCCCTGCAAGGGCAGTGATGCTCCAAGGGCCATGGACCTTGCTAGAGAAACCCTCTTCTGGAACCAGCAGATACCAAAAGCTTCTCAGCAGAGCAAGATTAGAAGAACCAGGCCACAAAACTCACTGGCCAAGGAACTTGTAAACTGCTGGGAGAAAGGTCACATCCAAGACAAAACTACACTTGTGGAGGCAGCTGCTGACCAAGAGCAGTGAGGAGCGTGGCTGTGGCACGGGAGGGGAGGTCTGCACTGCAGTGCAAGGCTGCTTTCCACTCACTCCAAACACCTGAAGGTGTTTCTGAGTCCTTGCAGGTATCCAGGGCATAGAACCACACAACTGCCGAGGCTGGAAGAGCCCTCTGAGCTCATCCAGCCCAGCCTTCAGCCAGAGCTCACAAAGCCACCACTGCTGTTCAGCCACTGCCACTGCACCACGGCCCTCAGCACTACAGCCACACAGCCCTGAAACCCCTCCAGGGCTGGGGACTCCACCACCTGCCTGGGCAGCCTGGGGCAGTGCCTGAGAGCCCTTGCTGGGAAGGAATTGTTCCTAACAGCCAACCTGAGCCTCCCCTGGCACAGCTCGAGGCTGTTTGCTCTTGTCCTCTCACTTGTTCCTTGGGTGAAGAGCCCAACCCCCACCTGGCTCCAGCCTCCTCTCAGGAGCTGTACAGAACAATGAGGTCTCCCCTCAGCCTCCTCTTCCTCCAGGCTAAATACCTCAGGTCCCTCAGCTGCTTCTCAGCTGCTCCCTATTCTCCAGACCCTTCCCCAGCTCTGTTGCCCTTCTCTGGACCTGCTCCAGCTCCTCAATGTCCTTCTTGGAAAGAGGAGCCCAAAACTGAGCCCAGGATTTGAGGTGTGGCCTCACCAGTGCCAAAAAGAGAGGGACAATCCCTGCCCTGGTCCTGCAGGCCACACCATTCCTCATCCAGCTGAGGATGCTGGTAGCCTTCTTGGCCACCTGGTCCATCTTCAGCAGGCCATCAATCAACACCCCCAGGTCCTTCTCTCCCAAGCAGCTCTCCAGCCACTCTGCCCCAAGCCTGTGATGCTGCCTGGGGTCGTTGTCACCTGTGCTTACTGAAATCCAAGCAAGACCAAGTGACCACATCCAGCTCAAGCTCTGCATCCTTCAGGAGATGTTGCAGAAGTCACACGAAGAAGTTCCACTGAAGCTCCCTGCAAGGCTGCAGGCATCACAGCCTGCCACAGGAAGGTCTCATGCAGCAGAAAGGTGCTGGAAATCAGCACCAAAAGAGCTGTGAAATGACTCTGACAGAAATGGGGGACAGAGAGAGAAATATCTACAGGTAAGGTCCCCTCAGCACTTGTGAAGCTGCCCCTTCAGGATGCTCCACTTGGGGTGCTGGTGCTGCTCAGCCCGCTGCTGGGTGTTACACCCCCAGGAACTGGCCAGCTGTAGGCCATGCAGCTAGAGAAGCTGAAACCACATCCCACAGAGGTCTGGGAAAGCCTAAGTGGAGAGTAAAAGGAAGCAGACACTTCAAAGAGACTTTGGGACAGCCAGGGAAATCCCTTCCAGGAACAGTCACAGCCCTATAGAGACCAAAAAGCAGCAGCAGAGTCTGATGTGCAACTGGACCTCCATCTGCATTTCAGGGATCCAGCCTCAAAGGTCTCCTGAGGAAACCCTTGCCACACTCCTGGGACATCCACCTGGGCAGTGTGTGACTCTCTCAGGGGCCAGCAGGAGAGAAGGGTTCCCATGGGCCACCTCTGGAAGGTGCAGAAGTCACACAGCATCCCTGACTGTCAGTGGGGAGACTGAGGAGCCCAGCAGGCCACCAGACAGCTCAGGAGCTGGCTGTGTCAGCATGAAAAGCAGACATTTGTTTTAGTCACCTGTCCAGATGAGACTGCAAATGCTCTGGTGCTCAGGTGTGGAGAGCTGGCACCACTGGCAGTCCAGAGGCAGAGCCAGCAGGCAGGGTCCTCCAGCAGCAAGGTGCTGAGAGCAGCCACCCCACACACCTCTCTGGTGTGCTCACTCCTCAGCAGCGGAGGCAAACCCTGCAGAGCAAGGCCTCGCTGCACCAGCACAGCACAGCTTTCCAGAACACCAAGAGGCTCATCTGCAGCCAAGCAGCTTGGCTCAAGGGATGCCAGCTGCTGGGCAACCAGCTGTGCCTCCCCACATCACTGCTGGGTCAGCACTCCCTGAGCTGCCCTCCAGCTGCAAGTGGCTGTGCAGAGTCACACTCAGGTAACTGAGGAAGCTGCTGCTCTTTGTGCCCTAGAGCCCACCTGGGCTGAGGGGCAGGTGGGCTGCTTTGCAGTCAGCTGGAAACAGCAGTGGAGAAACAATGGGTGGGCAGGTTAAGAGCTCACCCTAAGCATGGCTGCTGCCCTCCACCCCCAGCTGTGGCTGCTGCAGGGAAAGCTAAGTGAGTGTCTGCTCCCCCTGCCCCGAGGCAGCAGCACAGCCTGAGCTCATCAGAACCTGCTCCCCAGGGCAGCTCTCCACAGCCTGTGCTGTCACCCAGCCTGCAGAGCAGGGCAGTGACACAATGGCCCCACTGGCACAGAGCAGCCCCCAGCCCTCCCTGGACACACCACCTCCAGCTTCTCCAGGCTGCAGCTTTGCAGGGCAGAATTTCCCTCCCCAGCTACTCTCTGTGACTGACTCTCTTCTGCCTGGGCCCTGCACAGCTCCCATGTAAGGTGACAGATGTCACCATGCCAAGCCCACCACAGAGATGACAGAGCAAAGCTCAGGGGTCCCAACCAAGCAGCAGCTCCTCCTGCTCCTGCATGTGGTCTGTTCCCTGGCACCTACCCCCTGCAGTCCCTGCACCCCCAGGGCAGCACACTCACGCTGGAGGGACGAGACCCAACCTGAGACCCAACCCTTGAGACATGGCTGAACCATGGCAAATGGGAAAGATGAGACCATGAGGGGCAGGAAAACATTCTGAGAGGCCCTATCCCAACTCTTTCCCTTCAGCAGATATTTCAACAAACAGCCTCTGGGCACAGCCTCCTGGCAGGAGCACAGTGGGCATGGTGCTCCCTGGCACACAGAGGGGCTTCTGTGCCACTGGATGCCAGGCAGCTGGGAAGCACTGGTCAGGCTCTTGAGAACACCACACTCTGCAGCTGAGATTCCATGGCCTCTGACAGGATTCCTGCTGAGAACAGGCCACTGGCAGCAGGGAGCTGGAGTGCCTGGAGTCAGGGACCACCCACAGACCACCTGCAAACCTCCCTCTGCAAAACACAGAGTCCTCTCCAGCCCACACCAGTATCTCCCTAGCCCACTGGAGCTAAACTTCAGCCCTGGACTATGGTGATTCCCCAAATGGGTCCCTCCATGCTCTCCAGTTTCTTTTCTAACACTGCTGAGAGCTCAGCCTGAGAAGCAAACCCTGAAAGGAAAGCCCAGCTCACACCCTGGCAGGGTATGTGGGGTCTGTACCCATTCTACCAGGCATGGAGCCTCAGCTCTGAGGAGGAGCACAGCTCCACCCAACATCCTGAGACCCCCAGGACAGCCCTGGCAGGACCATAGCTGCCCTCCTGTTGCAGTTTCACAGAGGTTTCCTCCCTCCTCCTCACACCCACGTGGGCATGAGGAGCCCTGCTTGCTCCTCTGCTTTCTCTCTGACCTGGGTGCCCACCACTGCAGCCTGAGCAGTGCCCTGCCCCACACCTGCTCATCAAGCACAACACAGCTAAAGGGCAACTTCCATCCCAGAGCAGCTGCAGGGCACTGCTGGCTGCTCCTGCTGTGCCCTAGCCAGAGCTGGGGGCAGGCAACAGGCACTTGGTGCCAGGACCTGCTGCCCTCCTGGAGGCAGGAGCAACAGCACACCCCCAAAGCAGTGGGACCATGGCACAGAAACCAGACCTCATGTGAGAAATTGACCTCTCTCTACCTTCACATCCACCCTTTGGGACCAACAGGGTCTGCCCAGGGGACTCCTCAGCAGTGCCAAGCCAACACTCATCTTGGGAGGGCACCAAGGCCACTGGGCTCCAGCCAGGGAAGAGAAGAGACTCAGCAAGCAGAAACACATCTTGCATCGGGGTCAGGAGGTCTGGAATATCCAATCCAACCCTGAAGTCTGGGAAGGTTTCTAGAACATAGAGTTAAAAAACCACAGCAGCCTCCCTGGGAAACAGACAGGAGATGCAGCAGCTGCAAGACAAACACTTGAGAAAGGTGCAAGCAGGAGATGTGAACCTTGCCTTGGAGGCACAGCACCCACAGAGAGCAGCAAGGACACCAGGATGGGTTAGCTGCAGCCCCAGCACAGGGAAAGTGATCAGCCAACACCATCCTCCTCCTTCAGCTGCTTACTGCAGCTTGCAGCCTCCCAAGAAAGCTCAGGCACAGACACAGCACCACCACTTCTCACACTCAGGACCAGCTCAACCATTAATCAGCCCAGGATCCAACCTCTGCTAACAACTGCAGCTCCCACAGTGACAGAGCAGCACCTTGCTGGCCATGCTGAGAGTCACTTGCACAAACATGAAACTTGAGAAGCCACCAATGAACAAAGCAAAGTCTGCTGTGCTGGACCAGAGCCACTGTGCCCTCCAGTGACCCTCAGACAGAAGTCCCTGGAGAGAAGCACAGAAAGTCAACCCCCCACAGATGGCTGATGTGGGGACTCAGGAGCTGAGCCAAGTCCTGCACTTAATGGCCTGGGGAGGCTGGAGAGAGGAAAGGGCCCCAGATGGGGTTTCTCAGAGTGCTGTGACAAGGGCTTGATGCTGTGAGGAGACACAAGAAGTGAAGATAGAAACAGCAGCTCTACAACCAGCACAGACAGGCTGCTTGGGAGAGGAAAAGAGAGAGGAGGAGAGAGGAAGACTTGCTGGAGAGGTCACTTGGGATGGTAAGAAGCACCAGCTAAGTACTCTGTCACATCTCTAGATGTTGTAACTAATCATTGGTAACTCATCAGAAACCTCTTCTGGCTCACTAACAGCTGCCTTGCAAATGCCCAGCATAAAGAAGCTACCAAAAACAGGGGCAGACCCCAGTGGGGACATCCTGGGGAAGCAGAAGGCACTGAGCTCAAGGAGAGAGGCAGCAACATGCAGAGTCAAGCAGAAGCAGCCTGGAAGGAGGGACACCCCAGAGAGCCCTGGCAGCAGGGGAAGTTTCTGAGGCTTGCCACTGACAAAACTCTTTGAGACCTGCTGGGACACCCAGAGAGGAAAAACTGGAGATGTTTTTGTGCTCCAGCTGCATTCTGCCCCACATCCAGGCTGTGGGTGCAGCACCCATCCTTCTACATTGGGGGGTCTGAGGACACAAAGCTGATGATCTTTGGGATGTTCCTCCCTAGCATCAGGACCAGCTCTGTGCCACAGCTGCACTCGGAGTGGCCAGAGATGCCCTGGGGCTGGCTGGAGCTAATGGCTGCCTGACCCCCTGGCAGCAACACGCTGGCAGAGTGATACCCCCCAACCCTCCTTCCTTTTAGTGCTGAAACCAAAGGTGCCAGAGTGACACAGAGTGACACAGGAACAACTCCTCCCCCAGCAAAAAGGAACAAGCACTGAACAGAGGGACAGGAATGTGACAGTGAGGAGGTCTGGAAATCAATTACAGGCTTGCAGGCTACACCTGATCCCAGTTCAATCACTTCTGGAAGGCAGAGCTCCAGTGTAAAACAAAGACCCCAAACTGAACCTCTCCTAAAGGGTGGAGGAAAACAAAAAGAAATTCAACCCCCAACTGAAAATACCTTCTGCAGAGCCTCAGACTGTGGCAGATTGGAACAAGCTACAGGCAACTGAAGTCAGCAAACTGCAGCTCCAGTCCCACTCTGTGCTGGCTAAACACTGCCAAAGCCGTTGCCCTAGTTGTGCCTTTGGCTTCATACTCACATGTGTGGGTTCTGGAAAGGAACTCCAGAGGTGTTTAGAGTGAATCTTGCTGTGGACTTGAAAGGTGGGTTTGCAAAATTTAACTTCAGCGCTTTGCGTTTACCTGGGAGACAACGGAACATAAAGGAAACTTTTTGTCAGCAGCAAAACACTGAGAGCATCTGGAGATAAAACAGATTAAAAACAAACGGACAAACCGAACCAAACCAAACAGAAAGGGAAGAAAGACACCTGGGGAGAGAAAGGCAATCAGCAGAACCAACGCGGCGCAGCAGCGGCCAGCCGCGGCTCCGGCTAGGGGCACAGGGGTGGGGATCGGAGGCAGCTCTCACCCCCAGGGTCTCCACCAGCTCATTCCCACGCAGTCACACAAGTGAGGTGTCCAAAGCACCTCCTGTGACACCTGGGGTACCACCAGCAGCTTCTAGGGCCCCCAGCAGCCACAGGCCACCTCCACAGCAGGGCCCCCAGCACCCCCCCCCGCAGCGGCGCTCCTCTCACAGACCCTCGCTGCCACGGAACAGTGCAGCGCTCCCGGGGGGCTGCTGGGCTGTGCTACCCCAGAGAACTCGTCCCAGCAGGGGCTAGGCTGCAGGACCACGAGGTGCAAACAAAACCCTGAGGAGCACCCTGCAAGGAGGAAAGCAACGGCCGGGCTGCCCCGCTCCACGCTCATCAGAACGTGGCGGTGCTGAGAGCTGGGCTGCCTGGGGACCTTTGCCTTTAGCAGCAGCCTCTGATTCTCTCTGGTCTTGTGGGGAAAAAATAATTGAAGGCAGAAGGCTCCAAAGCCCCACTGATGGTCCTGCCTGACAAAGTGGCCTCCCAGCTCAAGGCTCCCCCTTCACACACCAGCATTCCCAAAGCTGTGGTTAATCCTTTCCCCAGAAGGACATTTTTTTCCCACATGTTTAGCACACATCATTTATCCTCCTGCAAAGCATCGACCTGGAGCTGCAGAGTCCTTCCCAAGCTCAGGCAACGGCCTGGTACCCCCAGATCCTGACCCACTCCTTCCCTGAGCCTGCCCAGCACTCCTCAGCACAAGGATAATCTCCTTGATGGTACCTACAGGTGTGCAGACAAGGCCCCAGGGGCTGCACTGACAGACAGCACCAGCACGAGGACACACAACCCCCCCTCCTGCTTGGACTTTGCCAGTCTTAGAACCATAGAGCTGTTGAGGCTGGAAGAGCCCTTTGAGCTCATCCAGCCCAGCCCTCAGCCAGAGCTCACAAAGCCACCACTGCTGCTCAGCCACTGCCACTGCACCACAGCCCTCAGCACCACAGCCACACAGCCCTGAAACCCCTCCAGGGCTGGGGACTCCACCACCTGCCTGGGCAGCCTGGGACAGTGCCTGAGAGCCCTTGCTGGGAAGGAATTGTTCCTAACATCCAACCTCAGCCTCCCCTGGCACAGCTTGAGGCTGTTTGCTCTTGTCCTCTCACTTATTCCTTGGGTGAAGAGCCCAACCCCCACCTGGCTCCAGCCTCCTTTAAGGGAGTTGCAGAGAGCAATGAGGTCTCCCTCAGGCTCCTCTTCTCCAGACTAAGCAACCCTCAGCTGTTCCTCACAGGACTTGTGTTCGAGGCCCTCCACCACCTCAGTCGCTCTTCTCTGGTCCTGCTCTAGTCCCTCAATGTCCTTGGAGTGAGGAGCCCACAACTCAGCCCAGGATTTGAGGCATGGCCTCACCAATGCTGAACAGAGGGGGGACAATCACATCCCTGGACCTGCTGGCCACACCAGTCCTCATCCAGGCCAGGCTGCTGGTGGCCTTCTTGGCCACCTGGGCACACTGCTGGCTCATCTTCAGCAGGCCCTCAGTGGACAACCCCAGGTCCTTCTCCCCTGAGCAGCTCTCCAGCCACTCCGCCCCAAGCCTGGAGTGTTCATGGGGCTGCTAGGGCACAAGTGTAGCACTCAACAACCTGACCTTGCCCAAAAGCTTCCAGGGGCAGGCAGGGCACACAGCCAGAGGCAGACACCAGCACAGGAAAGTGCTGGGGCCTGAGCCATGGGCCCCAAACCAGAGCTGGGCTCTGGATGAACATCCCAACCAAATAGTTAGAGAATCATACAATAGTCCAGGCCAGAAGGGACCTCCAAAGCTCATCCAGTCCAACCTCCCTGCAGTCAGCAGGGACATCAGGTTGCCCAGGGCCTTGTTGAGCCTCACCTTGAATATCTCCAGGGAAGAAGCCTCAACCACCTCCCTGGGCAGCCTGTTCCAGTGTTCCACCACCCTCCCAGTAAAGCATATTCCAAGCATCTGCTCACCAGGTCAATGTCTGCTCCTTAGCATCTATTATCACTTAACAAAGTCTGGATGCTTATTAGTGACAGATGGAGCTTAGGCAGAACAGAACCATCAGTGAGGGTGAAATGGCATCAGAATGGAGTCAGCTTTCCTTACTTAGAGGCAGACCACCAAGGCCATGCAGTCAGATGCCCAGCCTTGTGTGGAGGTGTGATCAAAGCCAGAGAGATAAAAACTCTGCAACGTTCCCTTGGTTTCTCTCTGGCCCCTGGCCAGGCTCTGGGAAAATCCAAGGGGAAGATGAAGTCATAATTTCCACATTTAGAATCACATGAACTTGTTTACTCAGCAATATGGAGGCTGGGCCCTCCCACAGCCTCCCTGGAAGCCTCCCCTACGAGTGGAGGCACTGCTAGGACCTCCCAATGGGCAGCAAAGGGTCTCCAAACCCTGCCTGTAACCAGGGCTCCCCAGCAGCTGGGGATCTGGATGATGCTCACATGCTGGGGCAGTTGGTTATGGATGTTGCCTAACACTCTGCCTGGCCTCATGCAGCAGTGAGAGCTGCATTGCCTTGATGCATTTCACCTCTGCTCTACCATCAATGTTTTGCTGCTTCTGCCACTGAGATGCAGAGGCACAGCAGTGAGAGGAGTTCACTCCTGCCCCTCGGTGCCTGTGTCCCTTGTGCTGAGCCTGTCAGCTGGCAACACAGCAACTGGCTCCTGGACAGCAGTCCCAAGATGAAGGGATTGTGTGCAGGGGGAGATTGGTGTCTCAGCAGAGATGAAACCTCCTGATGCTTTGGCAGAGGAACCTCCTGATCTTTAGCAGTAGAACCTCTTAGACAATTCTGATTGAGACTCTTTTCACCGTTGCTGCTTGGAATGGCAGCACTCAGGACTGCACACAGCCACAGGGGGACTTTCCAGGAGTGACAGTGACAGTCCATTCTCATTTCAATGCCCATCCCCATCCTGATGTCCATTCCTTCTTCCCTTACCCATGGCACACTGCTGCTGACCAAGCACCGATGCCCTAAGCCCTGCAGAGGAGAGCTGGGCTGTTGGGAAGGCAACAGAGCAAAAGCTTCCCAAGCTCAGGCTCCAGGGGCTCCTGTGCCCAACAAACTGCAGCAGAATCACTCAGAAGAAGCCAAAGAGGCCATCTCAGCCCTGCACACTACCCAGAAATGAAGCAGGAGATGAACAAAACCAAGAAGGCAGCAAAACCAAACTGAGTCTATCACTTTCTGCAGCCCTTAGCGCTGCTGATGCCAACCAGCCACAATGCTCTCACAGACCACACCAACAGAAATGTTCACAGGATGACGGAAGAGTTTGGGTTGGAAGGGACCTTCAAAGACGAGCCAGTCCAGTGCCTGCCATCTACAGGGACACCTTTCACTGGATCAGGCTGCTCAAAGCTCCCTTCAGCCACCTGCCGCTGAAAACTGACAGGGATGAGGCATCCACAGCTTCTCTGGGAAGGCAGTGCCCCAGCACCCCCACTGTCAACATCTGCTCAGAGCTAACACCAGCAGAGACACAAAGCCAGCTGCATCTCCTGGCTGTGTCTTAGAGTCACAGAATCAACCAGGTTGGAAGAGACCCCCAAGGTCATCCAGTGCAACCTATCACCCAGCCCTATCCAATCCACTAGACCATGGCACTAAGTGCCTCATCCAGGCTCTTCTTGAACACCTCCCTGGGCAGCACATTCCAATGGCCAATCTCTGTGAAGAACTTCTTCCTAATACCTAGCCTGAGCCTCCCCTGCACAGCTTGAGACTGTGTCCTCTGGCTCTGGTGCTGGTTGCCTGGGAGAACAGACTGACCCCCACCTGGCTACAGCCTCCCTTCAGGTAGCTGTAGACAGCAATGAGGTCTCCCCTGAGCCTCCTCTTCTCAGAGAAGAGGAGAAGGTCTTTGGAAGTCCTGCAAGGCTCCTCCACAGCAGAGGGCTGCAGGCAGGTCAGCCACCAGTGAGGAACCAGAGGTTTCCTGGCAGGACCTGCTGGAAGTGCACAACCTGGGACAGGGCTGCAGCACCACCACTGCCTGACCAACCTCTGGGACTTCTGACGATCCCTGCTGGCAGCTCCCTCCTTACACAGAGCAACACCAGACTGAGCCCACAGCTGCCAAGGATCCCAGTGATGCCAGCGCTGGCCAGCCACAACTGTAGGGCTGAATCCTCCCCCTGCTCCTCTGCCCCGGCTCTGGGCAGGAGTGGGTGGTGCTGGGCAGCCACCTGCAGGTGATGGTCACCACAGCTCCTCACTCATGTCCTGTTTCAGCAGCAGCAGCTCCATTCAGACTGACTCAGGGGATCTGCACCATTCACCATCCCTCTCATGTTGATTTATCCACACCTGAAGCACTTCCCCTCTCTCAAGGGCAAGGCAGTGTCAGGAACTTTCCCTTTCCAGCAGCAATGCTCATCCAACTTGGCAGAGCCTCTGGCTTTGAAGGGGCCCAAGAGTGAAACCAATTAAACTACAAATTCACACAGAATCACTATGGGTGCAAAAGATCTTCAAGGTCATCAAGGAAGCTCTCCACACCAGGAGACTCCACAGCCTCTCTGGGCAGCCTGCTCCAGGCCTCCAGCACCCTCACAACAAAGAAGTTTCTCCTCCTACTCAGGTGGAACCTCCTGGCTGCCAGGCTGTGCCCACTGCCCTTGTGCTGGCCCTGGGCACCACTCAGCAGAGCCTGGCCCCAGCCTCTTGCCCCCCACAGCTCCTTGAGCTCTTGCTGAGCATTGCTCAGCTGCCCTCTGGGGCTGTCCCTGCAGCAGCACCAGGCCACAACCCTGCCTGAGCTCCACTTCCTTACTCCAGTGTAAGCAGAAAAAAAGAGAAACACAGCCACAGGGAAAGGAGTTTGTGTCAGCCAACAGCAAGAAGGATGACCAGAGGGTCTGCACCCAGCTCTGCACCCTTCCCACCTTACCCTTGCACAACTAAAACACACCAACAAAAAGAGAAGATGGGGGGTGGGAAGGATGTGAGGGGCTGCTGGGTTGGGTGATTTGCTCCCACCTGGAGAAGGGAGCAGAACCTCCAAGGTTATCTTCTGAAGAGGAAACCATCTGATCTCCAGGGCATCCCAAAGCAAAGCTGATGCTAATAAATGCATATCAAAATCTGAGGGCTGGGTGTCCTGGGATAGGACAAGGGGCAACAGAGCAAAACTCCAGCACAGGAGGTTCCACCTCAACACGAGGAGGAACTTCTGCACTATGAGGGTGACACAGCCCTGGAGCAGGTTGCTCAGAGAGGTTGTGGAGTCTCCTTCCCTGGAGCCTTTCCAGCCCTGTCTGGATGTGTTCCTGTGTGACCTGTGCTGGATTCTATGCTCCTGCTCTGGCAGGGGGCTTGGACCTAACATCCTCTGTGAACTCACAGCTGAGCAGGAAAAAACCCAACACTCTCTTGCCCCTCTGTGTTCCCAGAGCTTCGACTGTCCCAGGTGCTAGGTCTGCTAGCAAAGCCCTGGCTCTGATGTAAGGGGAGCAGGGGAACATCTCCCCCTGCTCAGAGCTGCAGCCCTGCAGCTGCTGATGTGCTGCACACACCCAGGCCTGGCTGCTGGCTGGCTCCATGGCTGCTGGCACAGCGCTGCCTTCCCACAGAGCCTTCCAGCCTCACTGAGATTTCCTTCCTTTCCAGCCTTGCCCATGGATGTACTCCAACAGCAGCACAACTGGTTTGGGAGTAAAGAAGTTTTCCAGCCTTGCTCTCCAGACAGAGCATTTTCCCAGTGAAAACTGCTCAAGTTTTGGAGGCAACCATGAAGAACTCCAGCCCAGAGCAGAGCTAGCTCTGGAAGCCTGGGGTTTGAGCTGCTGGGTTTAAGAACTGCCGTGGCAGAAACTCTCTGCCAAGGGCAGAAGGATGCTCAGCAGGTCTGTCACTGGCATTTACTGCCCCATTCAGTGCCACCCCAGTCAGCATTCACACCCAGAGGAGGGCTGTGCCCTGCAGCAGTGTGCCAAGCACTGCTCCTTTCAGGAGGCAACTCGGGAGGAAGGGTTGAGCCATAATGTACAGAGGTGACTGTCCCCTGGCACTCAGCTCTGGGGAGGCCACACCGAGAGTGCTGTGTCCAGTTTTTGAGCACCTGAACACAAGAGAGATGTGGAGGTGCTGGAGCCAGGGCAGAGCAGGGCAAGGAAGCTGGGAAGGGCCTGGAGAATAAATCTCATGGAGAGAGACTGCAGGAGCTGGGGATGGTTAGTGTGAAACAGAGAAGGCTGAGGAGGGACCTCATGGCTCTGTACAGCTACCTGAAAGGAGGTTGTGGAGAGGCTGCTGCTGGTCTCTTCTCACAGGTCATTAGTGACAGAACAAGAGGGAAGGGCCTCAAGCTGCCACTGGGGAGGTTTAGACTGGACAGCAGGAAACATTTTTTCCCAGCAAGAGTGGTCAGGGATGGGAATGTGCTGCCCAGGGAGGTGGTGGCGTCACCAACCCTGGAGGTGTTTCAAGGTGGTTTGGCTGTGGTGCTTGGGGCTGTGGTTTAGGGGTGACCCTTGCAGAGTAGGGTTCTGGGTTGGACTTGGTGATCCTGAGGGTCTGTTCCAGCCTGAATGTTTCTGTGGTAATTCCCCACCAGCACCAAGGCTGCTTCCATTCAGGGAGCACAAAGCCACCCCAGGCCCAGGTCAGGCAGGCCCCTGGGAGTGCTCCTGGCCACTGCCTCCATGGAAGCCCCACACAGCCCAGCACCGGGGTGACACACAAGGGCAGCAAGACTGCCCAGTGACTAAGACTGGGGGAGGTGTTCCCAGTCCCACAGACCCTCCCCACAGCAGCAGACTCACACCTCTGCACCTTCAGTACATGACCCAGGGCAGATCCAACAGCACTTGCCCCAGCTTCTATAAACACCTGTCAAGCCTGGCTGAACTTGGCTGGGCTTTGAGTGCAAGAAACAGTGCAAGAGTAGCTTGGGCTGGAAGGGACCCTCAAGATCATCCAGCTCCAACCCCCTGCCATGGGCAGGGACACCTCCCACCAGCCCAGGCTGCTCAAGGCCTCATCCAGCCTGGCCTTCAACACCTCCAGGCAGGGCACAGCCACAGCCTCCCTGGGCAGCCTGTGCCAGGCTCTCCCCACCCTCACTCTCAACAATTTCTTCCTCCTCTCCAGTCTCAATCTCTCCTCTCCCTGCTCAAAGCACTCCCAGCCCTGGGATAGGATAAGGAGCAATGGATCTAAGCTGCAGTACAGGAGGTTCCACCTCAACACAAGGAGAAACTTCACTCTAGGGGTCAGAGAGTCTGGAGCAGGCTGCCCAGAGAGGTTGTGGAGTCTCCTTCTCTGGAGCCTTTCCAGCCCCATCTGGATGTGTTCCTGTGTGACCTGAGCTGGATTCTATGCTCCTGCTCTGGCAGGGGGCTTGGACTGGATGATTTCTTTGGGTCCCTTCCAACCCCTGACATCCTCTGACCCTGTTCTCCTGGGAGGGGCAGGGACTGGCTGAAGATGCAGATTCACTCTGAGTGCCACTGCTGACTTCTGAATGCCCTCAGGAGAGGCAGTGCCCCTGAGAAGCAACATTGACTTGTGCAAGCCATGGCCACTTCTGGCCATCCCTCTCTACTGAAACTGTCTTCTTCCAAGGCTCAAGGACAAGCAAACAAGAGTCTGGACAAGCAGGGTTACCAATGACACCAAATAATTCAGATTCCTGATTTCTGGACAAAAGCTGGCAAGAACCACACCAGCTTCACTCTGCTGCCACAGGAGAAACCCCAGGACACTTCTACAATGAACTGCTGCTGCCAAGTGTTTCTCTCAGCATGAGACATCCAGCTGCTTTGTCATGCAAGCCTCCAGCTCACTGGGAGCTTCAGAGCTCATCACACTGACACAGGAGCCTTGCTGTCCTGCAAAACACACCCCTGGTTCCTGCTGACACTTCTGGAACTGAGAGAAGCTGTTTTAATACAGGAGAGGTCCCAGCAGAGCTGCACATCTGAGCTGCAACCAGCAGAACAGCTCAGCTCAGCGAGGGACACAGCCACAGCGGGTGAGCTCCCAGGGCAGTGACAGCCACCAACCCCAGCAGCTTCTCTTGAGCTTAAAAATGTTAAGCCCAATGCAGACCTGAATCCAGAGGTTGTGGTCACTACCCAAAGCCACCCAGCATGCCAGCTTTTCAGTGCCATCCTTTTGCAGTCATTAGAACTGCCCCAAACCCCCCCAGCAATCGTTGAAGGACTCTCAGCCATCTGCCAGCAGCAGCCCAGAGAAGCCTTCGCGACAGCCACACGCTGCCCAAGAGCAGGATTCTATCCCACAGAATGCTCTGGCTTGGAAGGCACCCAGCCCAACCCCCTGCAGACAGCAGGGACATCCTCCATTGGACCACTAGCTCCTCTCTAGTCTGAAGCCATTGTCCCTCATCCTGTCACTGCAGGCCTTTGGAAGCAGCCTCTCCCCAGCCTCCAACTAGCCCCCTTCAGGTACCCCCCAGCCCTTCCCCCCCTTGAAGTGATGTGGGGTGGGGAGTGCTTGCTTCACCCAACACAGGACCAACCCACCCTTGCCAGAGGTTGGTAGTGTCTCCCCTCACCACTGTGCCTCCTCTGTGACAGTACATGACCAAAGCTGGCACCCCAGGGACAGCCCCCACCGGCCTCCTGGACCAGAGGCTCGCCTGCAGGAACTGCTCTCTCCAAAAGCTTGTCCATTCTTCATCACCCCCCTCACACTCAGCACCCTGTCCCAGAGTTTCCAAGGCTTCACCACCCAATGCACAAAGAGAACACTTCCCTCTGGGTTGGGCATTTATTAAGCTGTTTTCTTCTTACTTTACCCTGCTGAGCACCAAATCTTGCATCAGAAGATACAATGAGCAAAGCCACAGAGCTCTGCCATGTTTACACTCGGGTATCCTGGGCTCTGACTGGGGCCAGTCCTGCTAGATGTCTTCACCAGCAGTCTGGAGGAGGGGGTTGAAAGCAGCCTCTGCAAGCCTGCAGACTAAACCAAGCAGGCTGGAAGTGTTGATCTGCTTGAGGGTTCAAAGCCTCTACAGAGAAACCTGCCCAGGCTGGATCCACAAGCCAAGGCCAAGAGCTGGGTCTCCACTTGGGGCTCAATCACCCCATCAAGGCTCCAGGCTTGGGGCAGAGGGGCTGGAAACTGCCCAGCAAAGAAGGCCCTGAGGGTGCTGGGTGCCAGCAGCTGAAGATGAGCCAGCAGTGCCAAGAAGGGCATCAGCAGCCTGGCCTGGAGCAGCAATGCTGTGGGCAGCAGGAGCAGGGCAGGGAAGGTGCCCCTGGACTGGGCACTGGGGAGGCTACAGCTTGAGCCCTGGGTTCAGTTTTGGGCCTCTCACTCCAAGAAGGACCTTGAGGGCTGGAGCAGGGCCAGAGAAGGGCAACAGAGCTGGGGAAGGGTCTGGAGAACAGGGCTGGGGAGGAGCAGCTGGGGAGCTGGGGGTGTTGAGTGTGGAGGAGGCTGAGGGAGACCTCCTTGCTCTCTACAGCTCCCTGAGAAGAAGCTGCAGTTGAGGTGGAGCTTGGGCTCTTCTCACAAGAAACAAGTGACAGGATAAGAAGAAACAGTCTCAAGTTGTACCAGGGAAGATTTAGGTTGGACATGAGGAAAGACTTCTTCACTGTGTGGTGGTGAAGAGCAGTTAAGGCCTGGCCCAGGCTGCCCAGGGCAGCGGTGGAGCCCCCATGCCTTGAGGGGTTTCCAGGCTGTGTAGAGGTGGTGCTGAGGGCCATGGCAGCCTGGCACTGCTGGGTTTATGGATGGAAACACCAGGCTAGGGGAGGAGGTGATAGAAAGCAGCCTGGGGGGGGGTGCTGGTGGATGAGAAGCTGCACAGGAGCCAGCAATGGGCACTGGCAGCCCAGAAGGCCAATGGCAGCTGTGCTGCCATTGGCCTTCTGGGCTGCCAGTGCCCATTGCCTCAGATGGAGAGAGAGAATCCTGCCCCTCTGCTCTGGGGAGACCTCACCTGCAGGGCTGTGTCCAACAGGGTGTTCTCCCATTGCAAACACAGGCTCAGAACAAGGTCAGTTTAGCACCTTCAGCAGAAGCAGACTTGGCAAAGCAGCTTCCCCCTGCAGTGGGACACATCCAGAACGGAAAGGGTGGCAGCAGCTTTAACTCTGGTGATGAAGCTCAGCAGATCAGACTCTCCTTGGAGCTTTGCTTCAGTTTTGTGTTTTAATTGCTTTTCACTTGCTCCTGTCTGATAGTTGAGCTGCTTCCAGCTCTTGTTCTGCCTAAGTGGGTGCAAAGTAATGCAGCCATCCTGAGCTGTACCCACAGCAGGGAGAGCAGCACCAAAGGGAGAGAATTCTGCCCCTCTGCTCTGCTCAGACCCCACCTGCAGCACTGCCTCCAGTGCCCAGGTAGCCAAGATCATCCAGTCCACACTCCCCTGCCAGAGCAGGGTCACCCAGGACAGGTCACCCAGGAACACATCCAGGTGGGGCTTGAAAGCCTCCAAAGAAGGAGACTCCACAACCTCTCTGAGCAGCCTGCTCCAGCAGCCTCACAGCAAAGAAGTTTCTCCTCATGTTGAGGAGGAGCCTCCTGGGTTCCAGTTTGTGTCCACTGCCCCTTGCCCTGTCACAGGACACCACTGAACAGAGCCTGGCCCCTGGGGATAGTAACTAAAGCTCTGCAGAGGCATGCAAAATCTTATTAACATGCCGGGCAGCTGGGAAAAGCACTGCCACAGAGACAAGCCACTGTCCTCAGGAGTATTTTTCAACCTCCTCAAGCTGCCAAGGCTGGCATTAAACAGGGGGTGCCAGCTGTCCCCAGCAGCAAGCCCCAGCCCTGACTCAGCCTCACCTGCAGAGCCCCAAGCCAGTTCCAGCAGCCAGGCTGCAGCAGGCATCCCTCTGCCCAGGCAGGGCCTTTTCTTCTGCCTCTTCCCATATTTCAGTCCCTGTGGTCTCAAGGATTTACCAGAAGGGTCTGCAAGCCTAAATCCAACCCAGCTCCAGCTAACAAAGGAGCCTGGAAATGCCTGCTTCAGACACAGGTACCTCAGTGTGCACAGCCTGTGCGGGCAGGAGGCTATGGCAGAGCACATCACAGAACCACAGAATTGTCAGGGCTGGAAGGGACCTCAAGGCTCAGCCAGTCCCAGCCCCCTGCCATGGCCAGGGACACCTCACACTGCAGCAGGTTGCTCACAGCCACAGCCAGCCTGGCTGCAAACACCTCCAGCCAGGAGGCTGCCACCACCTCCCTGGGCAACCTGTGCCAGGCTCTCACCACCCTCATGGGGAACAACTTCTTCCTCACAGCCAATCTCAATCTCCCCATTTCTAGTTTTGCTCCATCCCCCCCAGTCCTATCCCTCCCTGACACCCTCAAAAGTCCCTCCCCAGCTTTCTTGGAGCCCCCTGCAGACACTGGAAGGCCACCAGAAGGTCTCCTGGGAGCCTTCTCCTCTCCAGCCTGCACAACCCCAACTCCCTCAGTCTGTCCTCACAGCAGAGCAGCTCCAGCCCTCTGCTCCTCCTCGTGGCCCTTCTCTGGACACCTTCCAGCCCCTCCAGAGCCTTCCTGGCACAGAGGCTCCAGACCTGGACCCAGAGCTCCAGCTGTGGTCTCAGCAGAGTGGAGCAGAGGGGCAGAATCCCCTCCCTGGCCCTGCTGGCCACACTTCTCTTGCAGCCCAGAGAGCCAAGCAGAGCCTGGGCTGCAGCAAGTGCTCCCTGCTGGCTCCTGCTGAGCTTTTCCTCCCCCAGCACCCCCAAGGCCTTTTCTTTAGGGCTGCTCTCAAGCCAGTCCCTGCCCAGCCTATATCAGTGCCTGGGGTTGCCCTGCCCCAGCTGCAGGACCTTGCCCTTGGTCTTGTTGAACCTCCTGAGGTAGTCCTGGGCCCAGCTCTGCAGCCTGTCCAGGTCCCTCTGGATGGATCCTTGCCTCCAGCTGTCAGCAGCACCACACAGCTTGGTGCTGAGGGAGCCTCAGTGCCACTGTCCATGGCACCAACAGAGATGTTAACCAGGCCTGGTCCCAGCACTGATCCCTGAGGGACTCCACTTGGCCCTGGCCTCCACTTTGGCCATGGACCATTGACAGCCACCCTTGGGGTGCAGCCTTCAAGCCAGTTCTATATCCACTGAGTGGTCCTTCCATGGAGCCCATCCTGCACCAGCTTGGAGGCCAGGATGTGGTGCAGACCAGTGGTGAAGGCTTTGCTCAGCTCCAGGTCAATGAGGTCAGTTGCTCAGCCTTCATCTATTGATGTTGTGACCTTGTCACAGAAGGGCAGCAGGTTTGTCAGGCAGGATTTGCCCACGGTGAAGCCATGCAGATAGGTGCCCTCTGGCCCTGTCCTGGGGGAGCAGCCTCCCTCCAGGCTGCAGCACCAGGGCACACATCCTGCTCAGCTCTCCAGGGCAGAGCAGCATCAGGCTGTGTAAAGCTGTGGCTGACAAAGGCCTCTCTGTGCCCAGCATCTGAGGAGCAGCGTGGCTGAGCGGCAGCCACAAAGCACCCCCCCAGATAAAGCCAGAGGCACCCATTGTTTACCAAACATTCACAGCTCTCTCCAGAGAAGGCAGAGCTGCTGGAACAAATCACTGCATTGAGTGCAAACTGCAAGAGATGCAGGCACAAGATTGCTACAACTCAGGGTTTAACACAAAGTAAAACCCTGCAGAGCCTTGGCTCCCAGCACGGCTCCCTGCAGCCAGCACTGAGGGCATGGCAGCACTGCACAGCCTCAGCGAGCAGAGGGCTAAATCCTACTGAGCCCCTCAGGCTCCAGGGGCTCCCAGCAGTGCTGGGCACCCACAGCACTGCCTGCAGAATGCCTTGGGTCTCTCTGCTGGCTCTCACCCCACACAGAGCAGCAGCACCACAAGCGACCCACCGAGGACCGGGTGGCCATGCAGCCCGGGCTGGGCTCCGTGCTCCCCTGTGAGCTGATGACAGACACCCTTGACTGCCACACAACGGCACCTAGGAGGTCAGGCCTTGGCTCAGCAGGACCTTTAGCAAGCACCAGTGACACCAGCAAAGCACAGCCAGGCAGCACTTCAGACCAGTTCAGCAGGCAGCACACCCTGTGCCCCACACCTGCCAGCGGTGTCAGCAGCGGTGGGGCAGCGCTGCTGCTCTGCAGGGGTGAAGCAGAAGGCAGAAGCACCTCAACAATCAGCCACCTTTCACAAACTCTCAACAGAGGCCTTCACCAGCACTGTGAGAAATGGAAACTCTTTCAGGAGCAGGAAATACACTGCTTGAGTATCAGATTCTCAGTACCAAGCGTGCTGCAAAGAGCAGGACAGTACTGACAGCACTTGGTGCCTCCAGGCTGTCTGAAAGCCTGAAGCACAGCACACCAGTCAGCATCCAGCTCTGGAGCTCTCAACACAGGAAGGACAGGGACCTGATGGAGCAAGTCCAGAGGAAGCCACAAAGATGATCAGGAGGTTGGAGTAGCTCTGCTACAAGGACAGGCTGAGAGAGCTGGGGGTGCTCAGCCCGGAGAAAAGGCTCCAGGGAGACCTTAGAGCTGCATTTCAGTACCTGAAAGGGGCTCCAAGAAGGATGTAGAGAGGCTGCTTACAAAGGCCTGCAGTGACAGGAGAAGAGAAATGGTTTCAAGGTGGAGCAGAGCAGGTTTAGACTGGCTATCAGGATCAAGTTGTGCACCAGGAGGCTGCTGGAGCAGTGGAACAGGTGGCTGAGGCTCCATCCCTGGAGATATTCAAGGTGAGGCTGGACAGGGCTCTGGGCAGCCTGATCTAGTTGGGGATGTCCCTGCTGAGTGCACAGGGAGTTGGACTGGATGAGCTTTGGAGGTCCCTTCCAACCCAGAGCATTCTGTGATTCCATGCTGCAAGCCAAAGCAGCACAACAGTGCTGAGAACCACCCAGTGGTCAGTGGAAACTCTAAAATCACAACTAAACACTTGGGGTTAGAGGAAACTTGAAGCCTGCCCCCTGAGCACACAGCACTTTACAAACCATTTCTGAGAGGCAGCACAGAGCAGCATGGGAACCAGCAGGTGGTGGGCAGAGGACAGCAGGGTACCTGCCCTAGGCACCATCAACCTCCTCCAGCTGGTCATAAAGCTACAACAGGAACTGTCTGAGACATGGGCACCAACTGGAACCCAGGAGGCTCCACCTGAGCAGGAGGAGAAAATTCTTTGTTGTGAGGCTGCTGGAGGCCTGGAGCAGGCTGCCCAGAGAGGTTGTGGAGTCTCCTGGTGTGGAGAGCTTCCAACCCCCCCTGGGCATTGTGCCCCTGGGCAAGCTGCTGTGGGTGCCCTGCTGGAGCAGGGCTTGGACTGGGTGAGCTCCAGAGGTCCCTTCCAGCCCCCACCATGGGGCAACCTGGGATTTCTTGCTGACTGCTCTAAGGAGCCTGCCTGACCAGAACAGCTCTGTTCTGAGTTTGGTGGGAACAGGCAATGCTCTTTAAGGCCAAAGAAGCTGGTTTTGTTCCCAGGAAGTTGCAGGTTTGCATCCCATCTGCTCCCATCAAGCACCACTTTAGACTACCCAGCCCAGCTGCACACAGGCAGGCAACTTCCCCCCAGGGCCCAGCCCTCCAGCACTGTGAAGGAGCAGAACAGGTGAGGCAGGCAGCATCACACAGCACAGCAAAGAGCCAGCCTGGAGCAGGGCAGGACAGGGCCCACAGCCTGCTGTGGGACCCCAAGAGATGCTAACGGCCACTCAGGCTGCACCACAGCCCCTGAGCAGCACTGCTGCCCACGGCCCCTCAGCGATCTGCCACTCCTTGTGCCCTCACTGCAGCCCAGGGTCACACCAGGAGCAACCACACCGCAGCCCTGGCCACAGATCCACGGAAAGAAGGGGCAGATGAGGGCACCAGCCCACTGCTCAGGCAGAGCTGAGCCCCCGGCATGCTGCAGCAGCAGGCACTGCAGCAGTGTGCACAGGAGTCTGCCACGGCACTGTCAGGAAGCTGCAGCCTGCTGCCTCTGGCCATTCCACCTGCAAAGCTGACAAGTGAAGGGCAGGGTCAAGAGGCATTTAACACCCTGCCAGTCAGGGGTGGCACAGAGCTCCCTGCAGGGGTGCATCTGGAGCAGAGTCTGCAGTGCCCACCCAAGCTGGCAGCAAGTGTCCAGCCAGCAGCAGAACCAAGATCAGTCCTGAGCCTCCCCACTGCTGACCGATCCAAAGGAGATGGGCATTACCTCTGCCTTCCCAGGAGCACTGGCACCCAAACCAGGGTGGCACCCCACCACCAGCAGGAGCCATGTTAAAGCCACCCAACACAGTATGGTGGAAATTCCCCCAGCACAGAAGTGCCAGAGCAGCTCAGCTAGGAAGCAAAGGAAGCTGCATTCACAGGCAAAACTACAATCCAAACAGGAACTGCAAGGAGTGTGCACAAAAGACACAATATTTACATGTGTACAATTAGCAAACAGCACAGGAACCCCCCGGCACAAAACCAGGGGGGTTCTAACAGCTTCCCCCTCCCTGCTCCCCTTCCCCCCGGCGATGGTAAAGGGGAGGGAGGAGCAGAGAGCTGCTGGTGGTACTTAAGCACAACAAAGCAATGCAGCCAAGGTCAGCAAAGGCAGAAGGCAGAGCTGGCATCTGCTGGAGCAAAGGAGTCAAAAAGAGAGAGGGAGTCAGTTTACATCACAGAATTACGGAATACAGAATTAACCAGGTTGGGAAAGACCTCAGAGATCATCCAGTCCCACCTCTCACCCAGCACCATCTGATCCACTCAACCATGGCACCAAGGGCCTCATCCAGGCTCCTCCTAAACACCTCCAGGGATGGGGACTCCAACACCTCCCTGGGCAGCACATCCCAAGGGCCAATCTCTCTTGCTGGGAAGAATTTCTTCCTCACCTCCAGCCTAAACCTGCCCTGGCACAGCCTGAGACTGTGTCCTCTTGTTCTGGTGCTGGCTGCCTAGGAGAAGAGACCAACTCCCACCTGGCTGCAACCTCCCTTCAGGGAGTTGGAGAGAGCAAGAAGGTCTCCCCTGGGCCTCCTCTTCTCCTGGCTAAGCAACCCCAGCTCCCTCAGCCTCTCCTCACAGGGCTGTGCTCCAGACCCCTCCCCAGCTTTGTTGCCCTTCTCTGGACACCTTCCAGCAGCTCAACATCTTTCCTAACCTGAGGAGCCCAGAACTGGACACAGGACTCAAGGTGTGGCCTCAGCAGTGCTGAGCACAGGGCACAATGACTTCCCTGCTCCTGCTGGCCACACTGTTCCTGATGCAGGCCAGGATGCCATTGGCCTTCTTGGCCCCCTGGGCACACTGCTGGCTCCTGTTCAGCTGCTGTCAACCAGTACCCCCAGGTCCCTCTCTGCCTGGCTGCTCTCAGCCACTCTGACCCCAGCCTGTAGCTGCAAGGGGTTGCTGTGGTCAGTGTGTACTGGAGCACACAACATCCTGCCCAGAGAGGTGGGAGCTGCCCCATGCCTGCCACCACTGCAGGGCAGATTGTCTGGGGCTGAGCAGCCTGCTCTAGTTGCAGATGTCCCTGCTGACTGCAGGGGAGTTGGATTAGATGAGCTTTAAGTGTCTCTCCCAACCCAAACTATTCCAGGACTCTCCTTGCCTCATCATATGGCAAGGAAAGCTTGAAAGGCCTCTAGAGAGAGGGAACAAGCTGGAGTTCTCTTCCTTCCTGCCAGCTCTGGATTCCACCATGACTTCACAAGACCTGGGGTCCCCTCACACTAGCAGCTACAACTTCCACAGCCTCCTGAAGATGACTTCATTGCTTTTAAAGGGTTTTTCTCTCTACAATAGCATCAAAACCTGAGCAATGCCCCAGAGGCCAACAGAGCAGGCAGGCAGTGCGTGCAGGGAGCAAGAACCCAAGCAAGAACTGAAACTGTCCACAGAAGCCAATCCCAAGGCTCTGAAGCCTTCTGAAGAACAGATTAATGAGGGTAAGAACCCCATCAGCTAAGCACCTGACTGCTGCAAACATGAACCTGTAGAGGATCTTTAGGTTATTCTGCAAGGGAAGTTCCTTTTGCTCAAAACCACCTTGTTTTCCCTCAGGAGCTTGCACAGTCACTTTCTTGCTCTAAACTCTCTTCCCCTTCCTCAGGCCCAGCTCTGCAGCTTCAAGATCATCCAGTTCCAACCCCCTGCCATGGGCAAGGACACCTCCCACCAGCTCAAGGCCTCATCCAGCCTGGCCTTCAACACCTCCAGGCAGGGGACAGCCACAACCTCCCTGGGCAGCCTGTGCCAGGCTCTCCCCAGCCTCACTCTCAACATTTTTTTCCTCCTCTCCAGTCTCAATCTCCTCTCTCCCAGCTCAAAGCCATTGTCCCTCATCCTGACACTCCAAGAAGACTGTTGCAAAAACACCAGCCTGTAGCCCCCCCCCCAGGCAGCTATCTCCTGCCCTTGCCCTCCCTCCCATGAACTCCTTCTCCCTCAGAGCTCCACAAAAAGGAAGCCAACACATAACCCTACAATGCCTCAGGCTGGGAGGGATCAGCAAGTCCAACCCCTTGCAGCCAGCAGGGACATCTGCAACTAGAGCCCCAAACCTGACCTGAATGGTGCCAGCCATAGGGCATCTCCCACCACTGCGGGCAGCCTGGGCCAGGCCCTCACCACCTTCACAGGCAAACATTTCTCCCTTCCAGGATCTGAAGGGGAAAGCCGGGGAGGGACTTCTGAGGGTGTCAGGGAGTGACAGGACTGGGGGGATGGAGAAAACCTAGAAATGGGGAGATAGAGATTGGATGTTAGGAAGAAGTTGTTGCCCATGAGGGTGGTGAGAGCCTGGCACAGCTTGCCCAGGGAGGTGGTGGAAGCCTCCTGCCTGGAGGTGTTTGCAGCCAGGCTGGAGGTGGCTGTGAGCAAGCTGCTGTAGGGTGAGGTGTCCCTGCCCATGGCAGGGGGTTGGGACTGGCTGAGCCTTGAGGGCCCTTCCAGCCCTGACAATTCTGTGATTCTCTCCAGTCTGCATCTCCCTCTTCTGAGTTTCAAACCACCCTGCCTTGTCCTGTCACAAGAAGCCCTGACAGAGTCTGTCCTCAGCTTTCTTAGAGCTCCCCCCAAAAGGCCACCAGGAGCTCTCCCTAGAGCCTTCTCTTTTCCAAGCCAAACAACCCCAGCTCACGCACCAGTTCTGCACACAGAATTCTGACTGCCCCACACAAAACCACCCAAGGCCTTTGCAAGGTGTCAGAGCACCACAAATCAGCACCTTCCACCTTCACAGCCATCTGTGCACAGCCTGTGAGCAGAGCCAGCACCGCTCACTGCCTGCCTTAGGCTCGCCCTGCAGAAGGCTGCCCTGGGCTGCCTTGGTTTTAGATGCCACCAGTTCTGCACTACAGCAGGACTTGCAACATTGTGCTGAGAAGGTGGGAGCTGCCTCCTGCCACCCTTGTATCAGCTTCTCTCTGTTGGTGCCTGATCCAACCCTGCACCAGCTCCCTGTGGGTCTGCCTCTGGTGCTGCTGCCCTGGGGAAGGTGGGGGCTGGGGGCACCACCCTGGTCCTGCTGCCCACGTTTTCTGTCCTGTGCAAGGCCATCAGCCAGCCTAAGAGACACACTGAGCTCCAAAGACACCACAAACAACTTCACATCAGCAGGAGCAAGGGGGGCAGAGGCTGGCTCCTTACCCAGCCCAAAGCAGGCCAGGGCAGCGACGACAGCACAACAAACACCTCCAGGCATTACAGAGGCAGCAGCAACACACACCTGGAAGGTGACAAGGACCTCAACATGAACTCCCTGCAGTCTGGCAACTGAAAGGACATCTCCAGCGAACAGTGAAACTGCCTTCTGGAAAGCAGAGTGCAACCTGTTCCACAAAGGAGCTTGACATGCCTGGGTGTGAGGCAGAAAGGGAAACCAGCAGAGGCCAAGCCTCCAACCTGTGGGAGGAATTCCTGGGCAGCCAGCTGAGCAGAGGGGGACAGGCTGATGCTGCTAGCCAGGCCCCAGCTGAGCCTGGCAGAGTGCGCACTTGTGGGGAGTGCAGGGAGCATCCTCTCCTCACCTTCCCAGCCTGCCAGGAGGTTTGGTTTACTTTAAAGAGATTTCCAAGGGTCCTTGTCTGGTTTGAGTCCTAACATGGACCAGAGCACACTGAACTCCCAGCCACACGTGGGACTGACCAAACTCTTCCTCCAGCAAACCCTGGTGACCCTCTGAAACACTGAGCAGAGCCACTCCACAGCACCACCTGCAAGTTCTGCTCACAATTAACCACTGCTGCAGCACTCAAAGCCCTGGGGCAGATACCTCCTCCCCCAGCACAACACAGTGGCAGCTTTGGGACTGCAGCTATGAAATAGAAATTTAGCAGAAGCCATTGCCTTGAGCCTGCTGTGAATGCAGGGGCTGCTGGAGCCCACAGGGAGCAGGGACACTTGGGCTCAGGCAGCCTGGGCACCTCCCTGGCTCTGTCACTGCCCCAGCAGTCACTTGTTCTCCTGGCTGGTCAATGCTCCTGCTGGGCAGGAGAGCAGCAGCAGCACCTCCTGCCAGCTTGGACAAAGACAACCTGATCTAGTTGAGGATGCCCCTGCTTACTGCAGAGGGGGTTGGACTGGATGCCCCTTGCAGGTCCCTTGATTCTCTGACCAAAGATGGTTGCTTCACCTGCTCAGCTGCCAGTGCTGGGTGTGAAACTCACATCCTTTGAACATGATGGCCAAGGGGGTAGCAAGACTCTGACCCTAGTACCATTCCATCTGCACTTAGGTGTGCTGCTCTACAGTGTGGGCAGCAACCAGCTGAACATCACCACAGAGTGGTCACTGTGCTTGGTGTGGGTCTCAAGACTCAGGACACACCAGCACAGGATCCCTGAGCACATGAATGCTGGGCTGTCAGAGCTCTGCTGCCAAAGCCACAGCATTAATGAGATCTGAGGGGGAAACCCAACATAAACCTTCCCAGAAAGCTTCTGTTTCTAAATAGAAAGAGCACCATGGACAAGTAGCTCCTGGACTGCATCCCAGGTGCTGTGGGAGCGGCAGAGTGCCCTGGCACCAGGCAGGGTGCAGCTCAGCCCTCTGGCAGCTCAGCAATGGAGCAGGCTCCCTGCTGCCAGGTCAGTTACAGGCTCCTGTTAGGTCAGTGGCGACAGACCTGTCTATATTAAAGCAAGTGAGCAGCCCCAGGAACATCTCAGGTCTCTGCTGACAGGACCCCTGCAGCCACACATCCCTCACTGGCAGTGCATTTCTGCAGGGCAGGAACAAGGCAGCACTGCTGACACAGCAGCCTCGCAATTGCCACTGCAAGGCGCAGGAGATCCCTGCTGGGGAAGTCAGCCAAGGCCTCTCCTGCAAGGGCACACAGACACACCTGAGCCACCCACACCACCTCCACACCTGCTGGGAAGATCCTTCTCCCATTTGCTCAGCTGTGGTCCTGCTCAGGAAGATTAGCAGGGATGAAGCCAAAGGAAGAGGCCTGAGAGCAGAGTCTTGTTCTCAGCCTCACAGATGCCTGCTGCTGGTGCACAGGGGCACGGCTTCACTTGAGGGAAGCCAGGACTCTGGCACAGCCAGCAGGGCAGATAAGCTCCAGGATGTTACTCCAACTCTTCTCAGAAAGAAATAATTAATGAGAAACATACTTTGAACTCCACTCTGCATTTCCAGGAGAGCACTGGCAAGCTCCTTCAGATATTGAACCACGTGTCCCAGTGCAGCAGGAATTCAGCTGCCAAGCTGCTGCCTACAGCAGCAGGCTCCAACCCTTCAAATTCAAACCTCCTTCCTCCACCACACAGCTCATTCACAACTCCTTTGCATAACCCGCACACGTTCCCACACCACCCGGCCACGCTTCCTAGTGACAGCAGCTGGGCTACAGCAGGTCAGAAAGGACAGAGCTGACCTCTGCTTTCCCCCAGATCAGTAAGCAACCAGCATTAAAAGCTGACATCCAGGCTCCCAGGTTCCACGTGCAGACTGTTCCTGCTACCCCAAGGCAAAAAGTACCTTGAGGAAAGGACAAAAATCCTCTGTGTGTCCTCAGCCCTGGGCTGCCAGCCTTGGCCAGCACTACACAAAGCAGTTCTGACCATCCTCAGACTTCCTACCCTCTGCCCACCCACATTTCCAAGTGGGACAGGAGGAAAGAAGACATCAAAGGTAGGGTGAGGTTTGCAGTGTCTGGCATGAGACCAGGTCCAGAACTGACACTGTTCAGGAGGGGAATTGGTCTTTACAGGAAAAGCCAGGCATGGGCCCACGGCTCCCCAGAAGGCATTTCCAAATGCAAAGCTTTCATCTCGGTCCATAACCCCTCCCAGGTCAAAGCAACAGGGCCATGTGTTTTTAAAGGAAACTGTTTTATCTCTGTCCACAAACCTCTTCCGAGCACAAACCCTTTGCTCCCTGGTCCAAGGGCAAGGTGATGGCAAATTCAGGGAACCAGCTCCAAAGCAAATCACAAAACCTTTCCTAGTCCACATTAAAAACAGTAAGCCTGGACCAAAATGGATAAGAGAACCAACTCCCTTTCAGCTCAGCTCCATCTGCGCCCAGCAGCTGTCCTCCTTACACCACAGGACATCTCCTGAAACACCTCAGGAAGATCAGATCAATTATTCACAGCCCAGGCTCACTCCTGGCTCTGGGACTCTTTGTTCGCTCCAGGACCAGCCCCAGCCCTCTGCTTCCTGGAGGGCTCACACTGCCTCCAGCTAAGGGCAAACACAAAGGCTTCGATCTGCAGAAGAGGAAATCAATTTAGCAGCTAATAAATACCCGATTTGTGCAGTATCCACCCCCGGGCTCCCCTGGTGCTCGTACACAGCTAATGTGCTCTCCTCCGCCCCGCACAGCCTCGGTACGGCTCACGTCCAGCTGGTCTGGCTGCCGGAGCGGGAGGCAGGCAGCGGATGCTGGGCAACACCAACGCTGCCTTTCCTCCCCAGCAGCAAGGGCAGAGAGCCCTGCAGAGAGGGCTACAGCCTGAGGAGTCAAGGTCACAGATCTTGGGAGATGCTCTGCAGCACCACATGACAGTCCTGACGCAAAGCCAGGCCAACGACAGCCCCACACCCCGCGCCGGGGCTGTGCGGGCCTGGAGCAGGCACCCAGCAGGCACAGCAGAGAGCTCCAGCAGGACCTCCGATACCAACAGTCTGAGCTCCTTGAAAACACAACCCTGTTGTGCACAGGAACTTAAATAATCTGTCCACCTACCATGGGCAGGCACAACCACCACACACCTGCAGGAACTGCAGGACTCCTCGGGAAGCAGAGGCCACAGCGGTAAACCAAGAAATCACAGAACTGTCAGGGCTGGAAGGGTCTTCAAGGCTCAGCCAGCTCCAACCCCCTGCCATGGGCAGGGACACCTCACACTACAGCAGGTTGCTCGCAGCCACATCCAGCCTGGCTGCAAACACCTCCAGCCAGGAGGCTTCCACCACCTCCCTGGGCAGCCTGTGCCAGGCTCTCACCACCCTCATGGGGAACAACTTCTTCCTCACAGCCAATCTCAATCTCCCCATTTCTAGTTTTGCTCCATCCCCCCCAGTCCTATCCCTCCCTGACACCCTCAAAAGTCCCTCCCCAGCTTTCTTGGAGCCCCCTTCAGATCCTGGAAGGCCACAATGAGGTCTCCTGGGAGCCTTCTCCTCTCCAGACTCTCTCAGGCTGTCTCCAGAGCAGAGCAGCTCCAGCTCCAGCCCTCTGCTCATCCTCGTGGCCCTTCTCTGGACACCTTCCAGCACCTCCAGATCCTTCCTGTAATAGAGGCTCCAGAACTGGACACAGGGCTCCAGGTACTGGAATACTCCAGGTACTTGGAGATCACAGGCATGTCCAAGGTCTAAAGCCTCCCCTCAAACCAAAGGGATCCCAGTAAGATTGCAGAAGCCCATAAGAGAGCTTAACCTGACCTAAAGTGGAGGGAAAAGTTCAAACTGAAGTCAACAGTGCAGCCTGTCTAGAACTTGGTTTCCCCAGAACATGCACTTGGGCTGAGGTGGAGCTTTGCTTCCATGGCTGAGCCACACTCAGACCCTGGGGCAGAGCAAGCTCTCAATTCCCCCTTCCCCCTCACTGCCGTTCCCACATGCACTGGGCTGCCAAAGCTGATGAGTTTTCTTTTAGAGCCTTGGGTTTAAAATGAGGCTCTTTTGTTCCCTGAGTTTGTCACCTTAAATCTCAGGAATTAGGTCCAACCTGTCCCACTGCATGGCTCCCTGTGGTCCATCCTTCCCTCCAGCTTCCACAGAAAACAGAGACCAACCCAGGCAGGCACAGCTGTGAAGAGGTGAGAGGATTGGGACTGAAGGCAGGCAGGGAGCTCACCAGCTCCAATGTTGTGCTCTCCTACCTCGTGGGGCTATTGACACCAGAGGGCTGATGCCTTACACTCTTGGCTCACCAGCAGAGTGCAGCTGTGGAAATCTGCTTGATCCCTGACAAGCAAAAACACAACTGCACAAACCCAGAGAGAGCAGGAACCAGATGAACAAACGGAGCCCCCCACCCCCTCCAGCGCAGCACCCCAGCAGGACAGCGTCTGGGGAGGCCACCTGAGACACTTGGCAGCAGCACAGCCTGGCAGCAGGGAGGCTCCTGCCTGAGTCACAAGCAGCAGGCTGGCGTGGGCAGCACACTCCTCTGCCCTGCCAGCCACGCCAGCTATGAGGGCTGCCTGCCTCAGAGCCTGGCAGTCAGCACCCCTTGGGAGCTCTGGAGGGGACCTGCTGCCCAACACAAGCAACCAACCTGGACTGGGCTTAGCTCTGGGGGCAAAGGGTTTAGGGTAAGCACAATCATAGAATCAACCAGGTTGGAAAAGACCTCAGAGATCACCAAGTCCAATCTAGTACCCAACACCTCCTGACAACTAAACCATGGCTCCAAGTGCCACATCCAAGCCTTTTTGTGAACACCTCCAGGGACAGGGACTCCACCACCTCCCTGGGCAGCACATTCCAAAGGCCAGTTACTCTTCTGGGAAAAACTTTCTCCTCACCTCCAGCCTAAATCTCCCCTGGCACAGCTTGAGACTGTGTCCTCTTGTTCTGGTGCGGGGTACCTGGGAGAAGAGACCAACCCCCACCCCGGCTACAACCTCCCTTCAGGTAGCTGGAGAGAGCAAGAAGGTCTCCCCTGAGCCTCCTCTTCTCCAGGCTAAGCAACCCCAGCTCCCTCAGCCTCTCCTCACAGGGCTGTGCTCCAGACCCCTCCCCAGCTTTGTTGCCCTTCTCTGGACACGTTCAAGTGTCTCAATGTCCTTCTTAAATTGAGGAGCCCAGAACTGACACAGGACTCAAGGTGTGGCCTAACCGATGTGCTGCCTGGGCACAGTGTGACAAGTGACTGAGCCAATCCACCTCTGGGAAGATGACTTCCTGCTCCCTTCCACCCCTAGCAGCAGCATCCTGCCCTGGCACTGCAGCCTGAGGAGCTCTGCCCATGCAGGGGGCAAGGTGAGCTCCTGAGCTGGGACAGGCACAGGGCAAGCATGCAGCCTCAGCAAGGAGAGCTGGCAGAGGGGCTGCAGACGTTGCAAGTGCATGACTGTTACAGGGGTACCTGGGGTAAAGTTGTACCTGTACCAGCTCCTAACACAGAAATACCTCTTCAAGGGGCTGTCACACGTGGGGCACTTGCAGTGGCAGGTTTTCAAGCACCTTACATTTCATTTACACAAGTGAGATCTGGAACAGACAGACCTTGTGCAGCAACTCAGCAATGGCACAAGGATGTGGGGCTGGGATAGGGAACAGAGGCCAAAGCAAAAATTACTTTGTCTTGCTCAGACAAACAGAAGAACCCCAAGGGAAAACCAAAGCAGGCTTCAAGGCTGCACAAAGCCTCCCTGAGATCCTGCCCCAGATGAAGCACCCTCCCTGCAATGTCAAGCTTTATGAGCATGGACTTAACCCATGGCACCTTCAGAGTAAGTCAGTCCTTCCTTTTGCATTGATTTTGGTATTTTAACAGTCACCCCACACATCCAAGTAGCTGCCTCCTGAGAGGGCTGAGCCTCACAGCCTGTTTCAGACCTTCCAGACAAGTGTCAGCAGCACCAAGGAGCCTGGAGCTGCAGGAACTGCAGAACTCCTCAGGAAGCAGAGGCCACATCAGTAAAGAAACAAAAAAAATTCACAGCATTGTCAGGGCTGGAAGGGCCCTCAAGGCTCAGCCAGTCCCAACCCCCTGCCATGGGCAGGGACACCTCACACTGCAGCAGGTTGCTCACAGCCACCTCCAGCCTGGCTGCAAACACCTCCAGGCAGGAGGCTTCCACCACCTCCCTGGGCAGCCTGTGCCAGGCTCTCACCACCCTCATGGGGAAAAACTTCTTCCTAACATCCAATCTCAATCTCCCCATTTCTAGTTTTGCTCCATCCCCCCCAGTCCTATCCCTCCCTGACACCTTCAAAAGTCCCTCCCCATCTTTCTTGGACCCCCCTGCAGACACTGGAAGGCCACAATTAGGTCTCCTGGGAGGTTTCTCTTCTCTAGACTGATCAACCCCAACTCTCTCAGGCTGTCTCCAGAGCAGAGCAGCTCCAGCCCTCTGCTCCTCCTCATGGCCCTTCTCTGGACACCTTCCAGCACCTCCAGATCTTTCTTGTAATAAGAGGGGCTCCAGAACTGGACACAGTGCTCCAGGCACTTGGAGACTATGGGTATCTCCAAGATCTAACCAACATCCATCAGCTGCTCCACTCCAAAGCCCAGCAGGGACACAGCATTCAACTTACCTAGGAGCTGAGCTGAAGGAACGCAGGGCAAGTGTCTCTTCAGGGGGATTTATCACCACTGAACTACTGCAGGTTAATTAATGCAGCTACAGCAACAGACCTTCTGCAAGGGAAGGCATTCTTCAGTGCTCAGAGGGCACTGCACCGTGCTCTACCCACTGCTCAAACCTTTCTGCTGCCATCAGAGGAGCTGGCAACACAAACAGCAACCCAAGGATCCCAAAGACAAAAGTCCCTCTCTGACAACCCCAGACCTGACCAAGAGTGCAGGGCTCACAGCACTGCAGGCCAAGTGAGCTCCTCCAGCAGCAACCAAACAAACTGACATCAAATAAACAGCCTACAAGTGCAGTAGCTACTGAAGCTATGGACTCAAGAGAGATTCTCCCAAACCAATGTCTTTAGAGGACCTGAGTTTCTCCTTGTAGAAGAGATGTTACAGCCCAACCAGAAGTGACCAGGATCAACACAGGAAGCCCTAAAACATTTGCTCATGGCTCCAGAGCAGGAGCTCAGATTCTACAACAACCATGAGCACCACAACAATAATCCATGCTGACCAGAACATCCCCAAGGTGACAGACAACCCCTGCACCACAAGGAAAAGCTTCAACTGCCAGAATCAGGCAGGTTTCCCTCACTGCAGCCCAGCAGGTCCCAGCTGAGCTGGCTGCTGCTGGCTCAGCACACACCGGGCCCAGGAAAGCCAGGCCCACCTAAGGAAGCATCAATAGCTTCAGTGAGCACAGCACAGTCCATTTTAAACGAGGACCATGGGATATGGGAACATAAGCAGGACCTTTGGGAGTGGGTCCTGATGAGTGCATTCCAGCCTCTGAGGGGAGGCCAGGAGCATCTGACCCATGCAGAGATTTTGGTACCTTCTTTAGGAGCATGGCTTAGGTGTCCCTGGCTGGACAGCTGCTGCTGGTTCCTGCCCCGCAGGGCTGAGCACTACACAAACATCCTGGGCAGCTTCTCCCCCTGCTGCAGTCTCTCTTCCAGCCTTCACAGGCTACAGCAACTATTCCTCCATTTTTCCTTTCAGCTGACATCAAACCTGATCAAACCTGAATCCAGGAGCTGACATCAAAGGCAGCAATGCCATGCCGGCTGTAGCTCCTAACGAGGTGCTTATGTTCCTTTGATACACCCAGAGCTTGATCTGCTAGCACAAGGCTCCTGTAACTGATGCCTCGCTGCACACCTGCCAGGACTACACACACACTCAGTTCAGGGGAATCCTCAATGAAATCAAGTCTGGGTAGTGCAGATTTCTCTCTTCGTTTGCTCCTTCACAAAACTCCTCTCTCCCTCACTGTGTGGCCCTTGTTTTGACAGGTGACAGAGTGATTTCCACCCTGTTGGCTCCAGCAGACCGGCACAAAACAACTGAACAAGCCTCCCAGCGTCTGAGGAGACCAAGCTGTACTTTTGTGCTGCCCCAGGAAACCTGACATATGAAGAATGTCAGCTGATGACAAGCACAGCAAAAGAGAAAAGCTCAAGAGCAAAGCCACCTACTTACAAATGAGCACAGTCCTGCACCAAGCTGGCAGGAACAGGCTGGTCAGCCACAGCCTGGCACAGGCACTCTGCAGGAAGAAACTGCTGGGCAGGAGCTGAACCCCAGTGCTGTGCTCACCACACAACCATCTTCACTTTCAACCACCAAGGCAAATGTGTCCCAGCAGACACTGACCCACAGCCTGATCATTCTGCCAGTGTCAGCTTGCACCAGCAGCTCACCTTTAACACAAAGGCTTTGTAACTCCACCGTGGGCAAGGGCAGGTGCAGTCACCTTCACCTGCTGAAGGCCCAGTTGCCTTTGCCTACAAAACAAGAGCAGGGGCAAGCAATGCTTGGTTTGCTACCTGAAGAGGACAAAGAGCAATGCTCCCCTCCAGTCCCCTCTCTTCTTGTCTTGTTCTTTTCTGTCTTGTTTTCTCACCAGCTCCATGCATGCCATCTCACCTGGCCATTCAGACACTGTTCCACATCCAACCTGCTGCTTCTGTGCTGCTCCCTTTGCTTCACAACACCTCCACCTCCCTCCCTACTGTCGTCTTCTTCCCCAGATTCCTCTCTCAGAGGGCCGCTAAGCAAACTGAAATGTTTGCTGGGGCTCCTCTTACTTTCTCCATCCATGAAGCCCCTCTGCTCAGAGAGGAAATTACAGCCACCCACCAGCCTTCTGGCAGTGCCCACACTATGCCCCAGCAGATCCAACACCTCTACATGAAGGCATCAACACCTCATTCTTCTGCTCCTGGTGGGCCTGGGTCCAGAAGCACCTTCAGCAGTGCTGAGAGCTGATCTGGTCACTCCTAGCACTCACCAAGGCAGCCACACTAAGAGGAGGAGGACACAGGAGCCTTGGCACCTCTTACCAAATTCCTGTACCCAGGGCCAAGAGGGTCTCAGTGATCAGCACAAATAGCTTCAAGCAATGCTCTGCTTTGTCAGCACTGAAGAAACTGCAATTCCCCCCCAGACACAGCACAGGTTACACACTGACACCCAAACCACCTGACCACACTGACTGACAAAGTCACTCAGATACCCCTTGGCAACCTCCCTGCCCAGGTGCCTTGCCTCATTGCCACAGAGGACTCTCTAACCAGACACAGAACCTCTCTGGTCTCTGCTAAGCCAGAAAGGTTGGAGTGGGGTAGAGAGGGCAAAGGCCTCAGCTGGGGAGCAGACAGGACCACACCTGTGAAGGGACCTGGACCACACTTGTGAAGGGAACCAAGAATCCCAGATTCCAGGCTGGGAATTCCCACCTAACCCACCATGCAGACTCTGAAAAGACACACACAGAAGGGATGCTCTGCTGCTGAGAGACACCAGAGCACACCAAGTTGCAAGCACCCTGAGAAGCCCCAGCTGCCTCCAGCCCTCCTGAACACAGAAGCTGAATCCATAAAAGCCACAGGCAGTTCCAGCTCCTGCTTGGCACTGCAGGTAGGTCAACTGACCCCACAAGCTGTAATTAGAATCAGCATTCTCCCCATGCCTTGGAATTAATTACCATTTCTAGATCTCACACCATCATGCCTCAATTTTCTGCCCAATGCCTGCAGCAGAACCTATCACTAATTTTGGCAACATGAGAAATGCAGAACTGCTCCAGTTGCAGCTTGGGTGTTGCTCTCCCTTAAGGCACTGTCACAGTGGGGATGGATATGCTGCTTCCCACAGAATCCCTGCTTTTCCCCCAAAACCTCCAGGACACTCAATACACACTGCCCCTGGACTGTTAACATCACCCCATGGTGCTTCACACCAGCAATCCCCCACAGCCAGGCACACACACAAACTCTGCAGAGACTGTGAAACTAGATCTATTCTCTAGGCTCAAAATTCCAGTTCTATCTCCAAGTTGTCAGTCATGCCTTGAACATGGCACCATCAACTGCTCTGGCCAGGGGGACTCTCTGGGAAGAAAAAAAGCTCCCAGACGCCTGGGGACATGCAGCTGATAAAGAACAGAAGCATGAAGCTGGAGCATGTGGGACACTAAGACCTGAAGCAACCTCTTGCTTGATCACAAGGTTTGAGGGCCATGGCTGCAGGGTAAGGGCAGTGTGAGGGCAGCCAGCTGCCTCTTCACCTCAGCACTGGCACCTGGGAGGGCCTGAGCACATCAAGAGTGTTGTAGCATATAAAACAAGACAGGGTGGCCTGTAGAGGCTTCTGGATCTGCCGCTCTAGCTCTAGACATCAACATGATGAGCCTCAACTTCCAGGAAGACTTCTCCCTGCCCCAGGCCCCCTGCTGAAGTCCTGTGCAGTAGCTGCCCCTCATGGTTCAACCCCAGCCACCAGCTCAGCTCCTTCCAGCCACTGGTGCACACCCCTTGGTGGGATGGAGGAAAGAATGAGGAGAACAGAAGTGAGAAAACTGTTCTGTTGAGATGCAGGCACTGTAACAGGTGCAGCAAAAGCTGAGACAAGGAGCTCAAACACCACTTCCCATGGCAAGCAGGTGTTCAGCCATCTCCAGAAGAGCAGAGCTCCACCAGTGACTTGGGGAAGACAAATGCCATCACTCCCTTCCTCCTTCTTCCCCTGCTTTTATTGCTGAGAGTGCCTGGGATATCCATGTGGTCAGCTAGGGTCAGCTGTCCCCTCCCAACTTCTTGTGCAGACCAAGCCTGCCAACTAGTGAGGTGCTAAGGAGCAGACAAAGCCTTGACTGGCCAGGAGCACCTAAACCACCCCCACTGTCCACAGCACAAATCCAAACACAGCCTGTATCAGCTACTGGGAAGAAAATCCCCTCTACCCCAGTCACAGCCAGCACAGCCCCTCACAAAGCCCCCAGCCCTCACAGAATCAGAGAATTGTCAGGGTTGGAAGGGACCTCAAGGATCAGCCAGTTACACCTCACACTACAGCAGGTAGCTCACAGCCACCTCCAGCCTGGCTGCAAACACCTCCAGGCAGGAGGCTGCCACCACCTCCCTGGGCAACCTGTGCCAGTTTCTCACCACCCTCATGGGCAACAACTTCTTCCTCACATCCAATCTGAATCTACCCACTTCTAGTTTTTTTCCCTCCCCCCAAGTCCAGTCACTCCCTGACACCCTCAAAAGTCCCTCCCCAGCTTTCTTGGAGCCCCCTTCAGATCCTGGAAGGCCACAATTAGGTCTCCTCAGAGAAGAGAGACTGAAGAAGAGACCCTTTGTAAGAGGCTCTCACCTGCAGTCAGCTGCCTGAGCACAAGCAATGAACCTCTGCCCACAGGACCACTGCCATGGCCTCTTGGTGGTGGGCAGTAGCCAAAGCCATGGGAGCTGTCCCACCCTCTCCTGCTCCCACCACCTCCCTCCAGTTGCACAAGCCAGGCCAGAGTGCTTCTGGCTGAAAATCAACTGAGCAGAACTTTTTTTTTTCCACTATAATTCCTTGTTTCCAGCTGAATGACTTCCCTGCTCCACCTCACCATGTCACCCAGGCCAATTAAATCAACACTGCCACAGCCCTACCTGCCTCTCTCCCCACTCCCCAGGGCATTCCCACACCTCCGGAGTGCCAGCCCACCCCCAGCTGAGCCCACGCTGGGCTCCCCAGCCGCAGAAAGCTCACTGCTTCTTGCTGGCCTTGCTTGGCCACAGCTCAGCTTGCCTGGGCACCAGCAAGGAGCCAGACATGTACCAGAGGCAAGGCCATGGTGCACCTCTGAGGGCAACGGGACCTGCCCCAGAAGACTGCAGGCCCCTCCAGCCACCACCAGCCTCTTTGCATCCCACCCACAGGCTTCCCTTGGCTTTGCATCAGCAGTCACGGTGGAGGGCTGTCCTCTTGGGATGGAGCTTCTCGCTAGTCCCAGGAACCTGCTTCCACCATCACTGCCACAGCCACCTGCTCCTATCCAGAGTCAGCCAGGTTCCTACACTCAGCTCCTCCCAAGGCACCTAAACACTCATCTGTTACCTACAGAAAAAAAACACTCCAAGCCCAGCTCTCACCACAAGCATCTGTGCAAGGTCAGCAAACCTGCCCTCTTGTCCTGCCTCACGTTCAAGCAGCCCCTTTAAACCAGCTACAGCAGGAACCAGTGCCCATCCTCCACCTGGAGAAAGGATGGAGGTGCTGCACGGTCACAGGCTTAAAGGGCACCACAAGCTCTGGAGCCAAGGTGCAAAACTATTCAGAGATACAAAGCAGTGGTCAGGCAGAAGGAAAGAGGACAACACAGCGAGCTGTACCCACACTGCAGTGAGGCCATTCCACCTTCCATCACAACAGCTCTGGTGTGCTGTGGTCAAGCCTTCAGACCAGGGGTTTATTTTCCAAGGTCTGGGATTCTGGTTTTTCTAAAGTGTCGTGAACACAGGTAAAAAAATACCCTCCCTGGGCCCAGCTGGGACCCACCCCCTCCTTCAGCCAGCAAGCACAGAGGGAAAGCTGCAAACACCAAAAGTTCGTATTTTTATTCCAAGTTTATCAAACTCTTCAGTTTGTGTCATCAGCTCTCTGCTCAAGGAGGTCCTGTGAGCCTCAGTCGTGCCCCAGCAGGACACAGAGCACAGACCACAGCAAACAACCCTGCACCACCTTTCCTTCTTCGGGTGAAAAACAAAACAACCAAAGGTCCCAAAGCAGCACAAAGAGCTTTGTTAGTATTTCCAGGCCTGCATCACCTAAACCAAAACATCCCTGTGTCACCCCAGCCAATGAACCCCAAACAATGCTCCAGCAAAGAGAGATTTTGGTGGTCTAACTTTAAAGGAAAGACTCAAAAGGCGTTTGCTGTGGCTCTGCTGAAAAAGGCGTTTGCTGTGGTTTTGCTCAACCATCAACAAGTGCAGGCAGGCACCCTGCGACACGACCCTACTCCCAACACCGTAAATTTCCATCAGAATACACCAGAATCTGATGCAGAACTTCCCTCGGAACCGTTTCTACTTCAACATCTGCCTCCAAAGCAGCCTACAAGGGACAGAACCGCACAGGGAGGCTGCCGGTGGGCCGAGCCCGGGGGCACCGGGTCAGGGCAGGGTCGTCCTGCCGCAGGCCCGAACACCAGTACGGCCCCCTGCCGCCCCCGCCTCCGGCTAGCCCCCCGCCAGACCCGCCCGCGGCTGCTGCTGCCCGCGGCCTGCGCCGGGGCCCCGGAGGCCGTAAAACCGTTCCCGGCAGCAAGACGCCGGAGCCGCGTCCAAGCCGCCTTTTGCCCCGGGCCGGTGCACCCCCAGCCAAGAGCAGGGCTTTGGGGCTGGCCCCACACCCCTCGGCTGCTCCAGGGGCCGCGCCGCGGTGCCGGCCGGGGCCGCCCTTCCTCCCCCGGAGCCTGCGGGCGCGGCCGGGCCGCCGAGCGGAGCGGGGCGCGGCGGGAGACGGCAGCCGCAGGGAGCGGCGGGGCAGGCCCGGAGCGGGGCCTGCCGGGGCCAGGCTGAGCCCACCCCCTCTCCCGGCACCCCAGCGGCCCAGGGCCGCGCCGAGGGCCCGCACCGTTCCGGACGGCGGGGCACGGCCGCGCCCCGGCGAGGTCCCCAGAGCCGCGACCAGCCCGGGCCGGGGCCCGGCATGGGGGGCACGGGGCGGCCGGCGCCGGCAGACACCCTGCAGCTCGGGGATTCGGCCGCGGCAGCTCCCGCCCGGCGGCGCCGCCCTGGCCCCGGGCAGGGCCAGCCCCGCGGCGGGAACCGCACTGCCGGGGCCCTGCCCGCCCGCCGAGGCCTAGAGCGGGGCGCGCCGCCGGGCCCGGAAGCGGCGGCCGGGCCGCGGCCTAGCGCGGGGCCGCTGGGGCTGCTTACCCTGCATGTTGCTGGCGGCGGCGTGCGCCTGCGGGCCGCCCGGGCCCGGCCCGCTCCCGCCGCCGGAGCCGCTGCTCGGGCTCGGAGTCGCCATTGTGTGCGCGGAGAGGGAGCAGCGCGGCGGCTGCAATGCAGCAGGGACCCTCCCAGGCAGGACACCTAGAGCCCCGCCGCCGTATAGCAGCCGCCGCAGCAGCAGCCGCCCCGTCCGCCCCCGGGCTGGGGCCGCCGCTTAACCCCTCCCAGGCGGGGCGCCCGCAGCCCCGGCGCCCTGCGGCAGCCACTGCGGCGGGGCGGGAGCGGCCGCTGCTCCTGCGGGCGGGGGAGAAGCGCCGCCGGGGCCGGGCTTGCCGCCGGACCCCTGTGCACCTTGGGAGCTGCCTGTCCCTGCTGCCTCCGTGCGCAGCAGCCCCGCTCCTGGCGGGGGGGCATCCCCCGCCGCCGTGTTCGTCCCACAGCCTTTGCCCAGGCAGCCCCCGCCGCTGGGGGTGCTCAGGGCCCCTCGAGAGCCGGCAGCTGGCCCAGGCAGGTTTTCTGGAGTGTTGCCTCCTCAGCCGTGCCCCTTCCGCACAGGCAGCTACTTGCAAACTGCCCTGAGACCTCTTCCCTGGCCACCACAGGGCACAGCTTCCTCCTGTGTTTTCCGTGACACCCAGAGCTTCACTACCTTTCTGCCACCATCAGCATCCTTGCTTAGCCACTGACCGTTCATTCTAACACACTGTTTCTGATCCTTTCCACTCCAGCAAGCTGCAGCCTTAGTCGTAGGGACAGCACACGCCAGGAATTAGAGCAGGGACATGGGTACCCCAGAGGCTTGGGCTCTCTCTAGCCTGCTGCATATCGTGGGCAAGTCCCTTCACCTACCGGACTCGTGGTTTCCTCCCCTGTGTGACAGAAAGAACACCATCCTCCTTGTGAATTGAGATCTGATCAAAGAGCTGGGCACCCAGGTGCTAGGCAGCAGTATACAGCCCCTTTCCCTGCTCCTGCATTGCCCAGGCTTCTCTATGCCCCTTGTGAAGGTGGTGATAGACACCTGAAGTCCTGAACATAGACTGAATGTGCCTCCAGAAGCTGCCAACCATCACCCATTGTGCAAATGCCATGGGCAAAGGGGTTGGAGCTGCCTCCCCTTATAGCCTGTTTCTTCCTTCTTTCTCCCTCGCCTTAGCTCATACTTATTTATCTTTCAAAAGACTTCAGCCTCCTGTTAAGGCAAAGATTTTTTCTTTCCTTTGAGTTTGGGTAGAACAAGAGGACACAGTCTCAAGCTGTGCCAGGGGATGTTTAGGCTGGATGTTAGGAAGAAGTTCTTCATAGAAAGAGAGATTGGCCATTGGGATGTGCTGCCCAGGGAGGTGGTGGAGTCCCCATCTCTGGAGGTGTTTAGGAAGAGCCTGGATGGGGTGCTTGGTGCCATGGTTGAGTTGATCAGATGGTGTTGGGTGAGAGGTTGGACTCAATGATCTCAAAGGTCTCTTCCAACCTGGTTAATTCTATTCTATTCTAGAGACTTCTGGTTGCCCTGCTGTGGGCTCAGAGATGGGCTGGGACTCCAGTAGCCTGGCCACCTGCCTAAACCCTTCTCTTCAATGAATACCTCACACTCTGCAGGGTTCACCTCTGTCAGGAAGTGGGAGAAAGAAGCAGAGCTGGTCCTGGCCACCTCCCTCTTTCTGCTTTATCCTCCCAACTCCTGCTAGTCCAGCAAAATCATCTTCCTCTCTGTCAGGGGTGCAGCTTTCCTTTGCTGTGAGGAACACCATCACCTCCTCAGGCTCTCAGGCCAAAATCCCAGCACTGTATTTGCTGGGTTTTCTCTTAGGTTGCTGCCCTACCCTGCCCCACACAGGCCTCTGCTCTCTGGTGGTGACTTTCAACACTGTATGCAATCCAGGACATGGTTAGGCACAGCAGCAACATAACACAGGTAGGAATCAAAGCAAGTTTTGACTACAAGCAGTTCCCAAGGAAAAGAGTGGATTTTTTTTCCTGCACCCACCCCTTTCATAGTTTCAGTTAGGGCTGGAAGGGACCACAAGGATCATCTAGTTCCAACTCCCCTGCCATGGGCAGGGACACCCCACACTAGAGCAGGCTGCCCACAGCCTCATCCAGCCTGGGCTTAAACACTTCCAGGGACAGGGCCTCAACCACCCATTCCAGGGCTTCACCACTCTCATGGGGAAGAACTTCCTCCTCATGTCCAGCCTGAATCTCCCCACCTCCAGCTTCATTCCATTCCCCCTAGTCCTATCACTACCTGATAGCCTGAGAAGTCCCTCCCCAGCCTTCCTGTAGGCCCCCTTCAGATACTGGAAGGCTACAGTTAGGTCACCGCAGAGCCTTCTCTTCTCCAGACTGAACAGCCCCAACTCCCTCAGTCTGTCCTCACAGGAGAGGTGCCCCAGGCCCTCTGCTCCTCCTCGTGGCCCTGCTCTGGACACCTTCCAGCACCTCCAGATCCCAGAGCCCTTGGCAAAGCCATGCTGACTGCTCCCAATCACCTCTTCACTACTCTTCTGAGTCAGTAGTGCCTCCAGGAGGATCTGCTCCGTGATCTTTCCGGACACAGAGGTGAGACTGACCGGCCTGTAGTTCCCTGGTTCCTCCTTCTTACCCTTTTTGCAGATGGGAGCAATGTTTGCCCTTTTCCAATCTGTGGGGACTGCCCCAGTCTGCCATGGCTTTTGGAATATAATAGAGAGGGGCTTAGCAACCTCCTCTGCCAGTTCTCTCAGCACCCGTGGGTGTATCCCGTCGGGTCCCATGGACTTGAACACTTTCAGGTTCTTCAGGTGATCACCAACCTGAGCTTCACTTACCATGGGCAGTTCTTCCTCCCCGTCCCTGGCATCGTCTGCCATGACTCCAGGAGTGTGGCTGGAGGCCCTTGCAGTGAAGACTGAGGTAAAGAAGTTATTGAGTAGCTCAGCTTTTTCCACATCACTTGTGACCAATTCACCAGTTTCCTTTCTGAGGGGGCCCACACCTTCCCTACTCTTCTTCTTACCATTAATATACCTGTAGAAGTTCTTAGTGCTCCCTTTAACCTCCCTGGCTGGATTCAATTCCAACTCTGCTTTGGCTTTCCTGACCAGGCCTCTTGCTGCTCGGGCAGCTTCCTTGTATACCCCCTGTTCTAGCTGTCCTTCCCTCCACTTCCTGTAGAGTTTCTTTTTAAGCCCTTCCAGGGCTTCTCTCAGCTTTTTTTCAAAGAGCCACCTGATTCTTGTTACACTGCCTGCCCTCACCACCAAACTGACCTTAACTGCTGAGAGTTAAACTCCTGGGGAGGGGGCTGCAGTCCAGGTCCTGACACAGAAGGCGTTTCCCCTCCCCCACTTCCACAACTTTCCTTTCTCTTCCCTCTCTTGCCTAAGCCTTCTCTTCTGCCTTAACCAAGACTGCAAATACAAAGCTGGCATCTTGCAGGCCGTGACACAGAAACCCACAGTCCACTGGCAGGAGCTGACAGCTGGTTTGTACCACCTGCGTGTGCTTTGCTTACCATCAGGTAAAGCCACACTGTTTATCCTTCCCCCCTGCCTGCAGATCTGGGAGGATCAGCAATGCCTGTCCTGACAGATGTTTGTGAAACCCGTGCTTAAAGACCTCCAGTGGTGGCGATTGCACCATCCCTCAGCAGCCTGCTCTGGCACACTTCTATCCTGACATATCTGAAAGCCTCACTTAAGACTTTTTGTCTGAGCTGCAATCCTGTAGATCCTGTCCTGTTTGCTGTGGCCGCGGCAGCCTTTGGAGTGACCTCTTAGGCGCTTGATGACTGTAATGTTTCCCTTCCCCTTCCTTGCCCTGGCTTTCTGCTCTACGGACTACATCAGCATGATTCTTTCAGCTTTTCTTCACCTTCTCTCTGCCTCCCATCTTCTTCACTGACCTCCTTTGACTCCTTTTCTGCTGATCTGCGTTGCTTTGGAGTGCATTGTCCATAGGTAGGCACAGTGCTCCAGCTTGTCTGGATAGGCTCCGGAGTGGTTCTTGCCTTGTCTGCTGCTGCTGTTCAGTTTGCTCTCCATCATACTTTGGGCTCTTTTTTGAAAGACTCTATCCACCCAGTTTCCCTGCTTGTGACCTTCACTGTTCCCACAGGTAACACTCCTAGAGTGTTTGCCCTAGAGGTTCCAGCTCAGCTCTCCCACTTGTCAGTACAGTGCTGAGTTCTGCTGTCCTTTGCAGCCTGCAGTAATTTGCAGGTTTAATGAGGTGTTAATCATCCAGGCTGTTAACTGAAGTAATTAAAAAGCTCTGGAGTCAGAATGGACCCCTGCAAAAATCCCTCCCATGCCTCCTGCCATTTTGACAACCATTGATAATTAGCACTCGACACACAATTGCCTCAGGGGTTTTGCACTCCCCCTGTGGTCACATCTTCTCCAGAGAGAGGGTCAGGACAGCCAGTGCTCAAAACCTTCCTGAAGTCAGCATATGCAGTATCTGCTACTTTCCACTTTATGCCTAAAACAGGGTGCCACACCAGGACGTCATACTGGTTTGTCAGCATTTGCTCCTGATGCATTCATGGTGGCTGTTGTCCATCCTTTGCTGTTCTCCAGGTGCATGCAAGTGCCTTATTTAATCACAGAATCATAGAATAGTCTGTGTCAGAAGAGACCAAAGCTCATCCAGTCCAACCCCCTCTGCAGTCAGCAGGCACATCCCCAACTAGATCAGGTTCCCCAGAGCCCTGTCCAGCCTCACCCTGAATATCTCCAGGGATGCAGCCTCAACCACCTCCCTGGGCAACCTGCTCCAGTGTTCCACCAACCTCATGGTGCAGAAATTGTTCCTAACATCCAATGTAAATCTGCTCTGCTCTAGTTTGAAGCCATTGCCCCTGGTCCTGTCCCTGCAGGCCTTTGCAAACAGTCTCTCTGCATCCTTCTTGTAACCCCCTTCAGGTACTGGCAGGCTGCTATTAGGTCTCATGAGAGCCTCCTCTTCTCCAGGCTGAACACCCCCAGCTCCATCAGCCTGTCCTCATAGCAGAGCTGCTCCAACCCCCCTCATCATTTTCATGTCCCTCCTCTGGACCCTCTCCATCAGGTCCATGTCCTTCCTGTGCTGAGGGCTCCAGCCCTGCAGGCAAGGTCTCGCCAGAGCAAAATGTCAGAATCACCTCTCTGGCTCTGCTGGCAATGCTGCTTTGGATGCAGCCCAGGATGTGATTTGTCTTCTGTGCTGCAGGCTCACACTGCCTGCTCCTGTCCAGCTTCTCACCAATCGGCACCCCCAAGTCCTTTTCCTCAGGGCTGCTTTCTATCACCTCCCCCAGCCTGTACTGACAGTGAGGATTGTTCTGGCCCAGGTGCAGAGCCCTGTACTTGCCCTTGTTGAACCTCAGGAAGTTCACTTGGGCACCACCTCTCCAGCTCGTCCAGGTTCCTCCAGATGAGTTGTTGCAGAACTTTTCTGGGAATTGAGAAGGGACTTTAAATTAGGAGTAAAGAGCTGACAAAGCATGAATAGTATCAGTTTGGGTAAGCTTTACAAAACAAATGAGTTAGGAAGAATGTTGTTATTGTAGGGTTATAATAAGGACAAGAAGGAGGTCAGTCTATTGGACACCTTAGATGTGTCCCCTGAAGTCAGCACATCAGTGAACCCTTCTCAGAAAGGTGGGCTCCATCCTTCCCTGCTCTTGTCACCTGACCCAGAGGTTAAGGCAGCTAAACCCAAAGGGCTTTTGGCAGCACCAACGACATAATGATGCATTTATCTCCAGATGTCCCTATCTCACCTGCAGTCAGGGTCCTGGGGCCAGGAGCACACCACAGCCCCTGAGCCCTTCACCTGTCCTCTCAGAGCCTCTTAACCAGTTTTAGTCTGATCAAAACCAATATGTGGTCACTTGTAGCAGCGTCATCAGTGCCTACAGGTGAGTTAGGGGTGGGTCACTACAGCAACGTTACAGTAGCACCTCTGGCACAGGCTCTTGGGCAACAGCCTGGCTCTCCTCCTCTCCCAACTTGGCTGCTAGGTCCATCCTCACAGCACTCTCATTTGACACTCTCTGCCCTTCACAGGTGGAGCTGCCGAACTGAAGATGAACCTGGGCTCCTGTGGGCTAAGTACCAGACTCCAGAGATGCACACTGAGGGAGTGTTTCACCTCATTTTGAGGAACTAATTTTCAAGGAACTCGAGTGATACTCAAGGGTACTAAACGTTCTTGGCCTCCCTCTTATGGGAGAAAGCAGTATTGCTGGAGACTCAGACCATCTCCTGTGTCCACTGAGAGTCGTTATATGCTCCTCAGAGCTGGTAAAGCTTTAAAGTGAACAGCCCCGACCTGTTCCTTGCAGTAGCACAACACCCCTCACAATCATTTATGTTCTACCCACTGCTTTAGGATTCAGGCAGCAGAGGAAGAGGCAGGTTTAGATTCAGTCAGGAAACCAACCCTGCCTTCCCAGCTTATCCCCACAAGGGACAGACCTGCCCTCTCACACAACTTTGCTTGCCTACAAGGGCTGCCAAGCTATTCATGCTGCTCCTCCCAAGTGCCCAGGAGAAGTTGCTCTCTGCCCCTTCTCCTCAGCAGTTCTGTCCCACCCTGCGTAGGGTCCTGACTATTCCTGTCTGGCTGTTTCTCTGCTTCTCTCCCGGTCTCCACCAGTATCTCCCAGTCCCACCGTACTACGCCTGGGCTGGGCGGGTACCACCCAAGGAAGCCAGCGGCTGCCGTTAACTGGACTCCAAGGACGGAGAGCCATCGCTGCCCTGCAGCGGCACCTGAAACCGCACCGGGCGTTCAGGATCCTTCTCATTCCGGCTCACTTTCGCCCTTGCCCTGAGCTCAGCGTTGGTTCCCTGGGCAGAGCACACGGAGCTGCTCCTCCCGCTCCTGCCCTCCCCCGGGGACTCCCTGCCGGGGCCATCTTCCGGCTTCTCACCAGCTCTGCTTGCCGCGGGGTGAACTCTCTTCCCTGTCTGCTGCCGCAGCCTCTTTCGATGCCCCGGGCCCGGTGCTGAAGGGAGTTTAATGCCAGGCTGGATGAGGCTTTGAGCAACTTGGACCAGGGGGAGGTGTCCCTGCCAACGGCAGGGGAGTAGACAATAGCTGATCTTCAAGGGTCCTTCCAAGCCAACCCATTCTAGGATGTATTTAGGTGATTGAGAGGGGGCTTGGCAATATCCTGTGCCAGCTCCCTCAGCACTCTCAGGTGGCTCCCTCTTAGGACAGCGGCCAGATTGAATTCTAGCAGGACTTTTGCCTTTCTCTCCTTCTCTCTGCATGACCTAACCCAAGGTCTCGGGTTTCCTCCCAGAGATGCTTCCAGGGACCTCATCTCATCATGGAGTGCAAGGGTTGAGCAAACACTGCCAGGAACGCCACCAGAGCTTATCATAGGAAATATCTTTATTGACAATGGGAAAAGGGGAGGCTGAGAAAGAAGGAGGGGGGTGGTGCTGCTAGTGTGTGGGGACTAAGGGGGGTGGAGAGGGTGGGGGGAGTGAGGAGGACACAAGGGATGGGGAAGAGGGCAAACAAAGGAGGGGTGGTGGTGGAGGCTCTGCTGATTTTGGAGATGGTGGTGGGAACTGATGGGCAATGAGGGGGGGATGAATCGCTCTGGCTTGGAATGTGGGGTGCCATGCTACACCTGTGACTGTGGATGCAGAGCACAGGCTTTGGGAGGCGGGTGGAGGGTACAGGGGCTGCGAGGAGGCCTAGAACTGGCCCCGACGGCCAGGATGGTTGCGGCTGTTGTACCACTGTCGTGCGTCTGCCCTGGCTTTGCTTCCCCTGTGCACAGAGGAGAGCCTTTGAGTGCTCAGCTGCTGGTGGAGCTCTTGGCCCAAGCACTCAGTCCCTGCTGCACAGCAGCTGGACCACAACTGCTGGCTGGCTCCCAGCAGCCAGCGCAGGCAGCAGGCAGGGGCAAAAGTCCCAACTCACTTCTGTCTCTTCTTGTGGCACCACCTTGCCAGGCAGCACAGCAGAATGGTCACTGGCACAGTAACCACGATGGAAGCTGTGGCCACCATACAGCTCTCCAGCACCTTCTGGGGACACTCAGGGCTCTGGGTGGCCTGGGCAGCATCCCCAGTTGTGCTTCTCTCCTCGGCCATATCTGGAGGAGCAAAGGCAACGTTAGGGCTGCAGCCGGGAGTGCCTCCCCTGCCTGCCCTCCCTCCCTTCCCCTGGGCCAGCTCCCACATGCTGAGGGGGAAGCTGCCCCTTCTCAAAAGGCACTTGAGCCTTGCTCTCCATTTCTGCCTCTTCTCCAGCATGGGCATTGCTCAGCTCCTGCAGCTTGGAGCTGGGATCGACCCCTGGACCCCTTTCCATCTTCCCCCTGTGCAGGCCTCAGTCTGGCCAGCCCAGTGTCTGCAGGCTCCTGCTGCTGAGGCTCGGGCTAAGGCAGAGGGAAGGATACCCACCCTGTTCTCTCTCCATCTCATCCAGCACTTCCCTGACAACTTCAAAAGCCCTGTGAGAAATCTTTCCTTCCTCAGCGACGTCCTTTGCCCGTGGAGGACCTAAACAGAAGGGGTTTAGCTGAGTTTCAGAGGAATGCAGTAGGACCCCCCAGTGCCAGCCTGTGAGTTGGGCAGAGACTCACCCTTGCGGCGCCTGCCAGGCTGCAGTGCACGCCGCGGGGGAGGAGCTGGCTGAGTCCTCCCTTCGGGCCGAAACTCCGGGGGCTCTAAGGGGATGCGGAGGTCCGGGGGTTTAGCTGGGTAGCCGAGGCCTCCTCCATCCTCCGCTAGCAAGAAGCAGAGATGGGAAACGTTTCATTGCATGTGGGGATCCACCTCTGCCTCAGGGGCCTGCGGGCGCTGGAAGGGGCTCAGGGAACACGGAGGGAAGGACCACCAGGAAACCAGGGCTCCGAGCTCCTGACCTCCTGACTGGGGCTCTTCCCAACAGCTCAGGAGCCTCCCCAGGGAGGGATTTCAGCCTGCACACAAGCACTGGCTGCTCTCCTGTAGGAGGCTGCTGCCAGTCTGCAGCCCGGTTGGCCAGCTTAGGGGAGCCAGGGCTCACAAGTCCCTTTCATTTCCCATCCTGCTGGATGCTGCCAGCCGAGCGGGCACAGCAATTACCTGAGGAGCTGCGGGCTGGAGGCGCCTTGGTTGCTTCGGCAGAGGCTGGCGGTGAAGCAGCGCTGCCTTCCAAAGCCTTCTCCTGCTCAGCCTCTCGCTGCCTCTCTGAAGCAAGCAAGCAGGAGAGCTGGCTGAGATGGAAGCCTTCCCCATCAGGGAGCTGGCATCTCCAGGAGGCAATCCAGCTCAGAGACAGGGAGCAGGCTGACAGCAAGTGCAGAGGGAAAGGTACCCACCTCGTTGTCCTCTCTCCATTTGCTCCAGCAGTTTCCTGACTGTTTCAAAAGCCTGTCTGGTAATCTCTGCCTGGTGAGATGGGTAAATGGCTCTTGGAGGACCTAAGCAGAAGAGGTTGAGCTGAGTTTCTCAGCAGTGAACTAGGGAAAAGCAGTGCTTGGGCTGTGAGGGCAGCAGAGACTCACCGCTGCGATGCCAGCCGGGCTGCAGTGGACGATTCCAGCCGTGCTGCAGTGCTCGTTGCCAGGGGGCATTGAGCCAGTCCTCACTGCAGGCACATCTGGACCTAAAGACCCAGAGAAGGTTCTGTCACCTCTTGGCACCTGCCTGGGCAGAACTGAGCCACAGAAGCCTTCAGGGGCTGATGGCAAGGGAGGCCACCACGGGCAGGCCTGTGTCCTCCTGCCTGCTGAGGCACCCAGCTAGGTGAGCCTTGGGCTTGGAGCTGGCAGCTCTGCAAGGGAGGGAAGAGCCAGGACCTACCTGTGCCATGTGCCAGGGCCTTAGACTTGGAGCTTGGGCGGGGAGCTGCAATGCCTTGGCCTCCAGGCAGGTCTGCAAAGAAGCACAGCAGGAAGAGCCTCTGAGACACAGCTGCAGACAGCTGTGCAGGAGGCAGCGGCAGCGAGTGGCACTGCGAGCCGGGCACCCACGGCACTCAGCTCTGCCCTGCACTCAGGAGCAGGCTGCAAAGAGTTGCAGCCTGCCTGCAGTGGCAGCGTGCTGGGAGCAAACTGAGCTCTGAGCTCAAGGCCAAGCAGCCCCCTGGCTTGGCAGCAGCTCCTTCTCCAAGGGGCCAGAGAGAGCTTCTCAAGGCAAAGGGCCCTGGGGCCCATGGCTGAGCCCTACTCACTCCCCATCTGGCACTGTTCTTGGCTGCAGGTGAAGAATGGGCCAAGAGATGGAGGAGTGAGCAAGAGAGGATCTGAAGGCAAAGTGCACAAGAAGCTGCTCTTGGCACACTGTCAGTGTTTGTCCTTTCAAGGAAGGGGAGAGTGGGAAGGTACCTCCGCGGTGCTCCAAGGCTTGAGAGCAGCTCCAGCTGTGGAGCTGGAATAACCAGGGCCTCCTCCATCCTCATCTAGAAGCAAGCACAGGTGGGGAAAGGTTCATTGCATGGTGGCATCCACTTGTGCCTCGGTGTCATGTGGGCACTGGAAGGGGCTGAGGTGCCGAGGTGGAGCAGGGCAGGTGGAGCTTGCTGAAGCTGCAGAGGGGCCTGGGGCCCTCAGGCACCCAGAGCAAGCCCTTGCTGAAGCACTGGAGGGAAAACCTTCAGCCCCAAGCTCCGGGGGGGAGGGGGGGAAGAGCTTCTGGCCAGGCAAGGCTGCACCAGCCCTGCTGCTTACCTGCTCCTCGGGCTGGCAATGGAGCTCCAGCCACATCTTTCCGTTATTGATAACAGTCAAAGCGGAGGGTGAGAAAGGGGGTGGCTGGGGCTGTTAGTGTGGGGCAAGAGGAGAGGGAAGGTGGTAAAGGAACTGGGGGGGCTGGAGGGGGTGAAGGCAGTGAGGGGAGATGGGGTGGCTGTGGCTGTTAGTTTGGGGGAAGTGGGGGGGGTGGAGGGGGGGTGAGCAGCGAGGGGAGTGAGGGGCTGGTGGGGGTACAGGCAGTGAGGAGATTCGGGTGGGTGGAGGGGTGGGGACTTTGAGGGGAGTCGGGGGCTGGAGGGGGTGAGGACATTGAGGGAGTGGAGGGCTGGAGGGGTTGGAGGCAGTGAGGAGATTTGGGTGGGTGGAGGGGGTGGGGTTGATCGGGAGGGAGTGAGGGATGCGAGCGACCTGTGACGGGGGAAGGGTGGTGGAGGTGGAGGTCGTTTGGGTTTTAGAGTGGATGGTTCAGTTTGACTGGGAGAGGGAATCTGGGGACGTCCCAGAGGTGGTGTGGTTGGTGGGGCCAAGGGGCTCTGGGGACGTCCTGGAGGTGGTGTGGCTCGAGGGCCAAAGGGGCCTGGTGGGCGAGGAGGCTGTCGTGGGCTGGGGGGGTGCGAGGCTGCTGCTGGGGCCGCAGGGCTGCAGGGCTGCGGGAGGGCAGTGGGGAGCGGAGGGGCTGCGGGCAGGGGAAGGCTCTCTTCTGCCAGCCTGGGGTTGGGGCCAGCTGTCCATCTGTTTGCGCCTGTTCAGCCACTCTCGTGTTTCTGCCCTGGCTTTGCTTTCCCTGTGCAGAGAGGAGAGCCTTTGAGTGCTCAGCTGCTGGTGGAGCTCTTTGCCCAAGCACTCAGTCCCTGCTCCACAGCAGCTGGACCACAACTGCTGGCTGGCTCCCAGCAGCCAGCGCAGGCAGCAGGCAGGGGCAAAAGTCCCAACTCACTTCTGTCTCTTCTTGTGGCACCACCTTGCCAGGCAGCACAGCAGAATGGTCACTAGCACAGTAACCACAATGGAAGCTGTGGCCACCATACAGCTCTCCAGCACCTGCTGGGGACACTCAGGGCTATGGATGACCTGCACAACATCCCCAGTTGTGCTTCTCTCCTCGGCCATATCTGGAGGAGCAAAGGCAACGTTAGGGCTGCAGCCGGGAGTGCCTCCCCTGCCTGCCCTCCCTCCCTCTCCCTGGGCCAGCTCCCACATGCTGAAGGGGAAGCTGCCCCTTCTCAAAAGGCACTTGAGCCTTGCTCTCCATTTCTGCCTCTTCTCCAGCATGGGCATTGCTCAGCTCCTGCAGCTTGGAGCTGGGATCGACCCCTGGACCCCTTTCCATCTTCCCCCTGTGCAGGCCTCAGTCTGGCCAGCCCAGTGTCTGCAGGCTCCTGCTGCTGAGGCTCAGGGCTAAGGCAGAGGGAAGGATACCCACCCTGTTCTCTCTCCATCTCATCCAGCACTTCCTGACAACTTCAAAAGCCCTGTGAGAAATCTTTCCTTCCTCAGCGACGTCCTTTGCCCGTGGAGGACCTAAACAGAAGGGGTTTAGCTGAGTTTTCAGAGGAATGCAGTAGGGACCCCCAGTGCCAGCCTGTGAGTTGGGCAGAGACTCACCCTTGCGGCGCCTGCCAGCTGCAGTGCACGCCGCGGGGAGGAGCTGGCTGAGTCCTCCCTTCGGGCCGAAACTCCGGGGCTCTAAGAGGATGCGGAGGTCCGGGGGTTTAGCTGGGTAGCCGAGGCCTCCTCCATCCTCCTCTAGCAAGAAGCAGAGATGGGAAACGTTTCATTGCATGTGGGGATCCACCTCTGCCTCAGGGGCCTGCGGGCGCTGGAAGGGGCTCAGGGAACACGGAGGAAGGACCACCAGGAACCAGGGCTCCGAGCTCCTGACCTCCTGACTGGGGCTCTTCCCAACAGCTCAGGAGCCTCCCCAGGGAGGGATTTCAGCCTGCACACAAGCACTGGCTGCTCTCCTGTAGGAGGCTGCTGCCAGTCTGCAGCCCGGTTGGCCAGCTTAGGGGAGCCCAGGGCTCACAAGTCCCTTTCATTTCCCATCCTGCTGGATGCTGCCAGCTGAGCAGGGCACAGCAATTACCTGAGGAGCTGCGGGCTGGAGGCGCCTTGGTTGCTTCGGCAGAGGCTGGCGGTGAAGCAGCGCTGCCTTCCAAAGCCTTCTCCTGCTCAGCCTCTCGCTGCCTCTCTGAAGCAAGCAAGCAGGAGAGCTGGCTGAGATGGAAGCCTTCCCCATCAGGGAGCTGGCATCTCCAGGAGGCAATCCAGCTCAGAGACAGGGAGCAGGCTGACAGCAAGTGCAGAGGGAAGGGTACCCCCTCGTTGTCCTCTCTCCATTTGCTCCAGCAGTTTCCTGACTGTTTCAAAGCCTGTCTGGTAATCTCTGCCTGGCGAGATGGGTAAATGGCTCTTGGAGGACCTAAGCAGAAGAGGTTGAGCTGAGTTTCTCAGCAGTGAACTAGGGAAAAGCAGTGCTTGGGCTGTGAGGGCAGCAGAGACTCACCGCTGCGATGCAGCCGGGCTGCAGTGGACGATTCCAGCCGTGCTGCAGTGCTCGTTGCCAGGGGGGCATTGAGCCAGTCCTCACTGCAGGCACATCTGGACCTAAAGACCCAGAGAAGGTTCTGTCACCTCTTGGCACCTGCCTGGGCAGAACCGACCACAGAAGCCTTCAGGGCTGATGGCAAGGGAGGCCACCACGGGCAGGCCTGTGTCCTCCTGCCTGCTGAGGCACCCAGCTAGGTGAGCCTTGGGCTTGGAGCTGGCAGCTCTGCAAGGGAGGGAAGAGCCAGGACCTACCTGTGCCATGTGCCAGGGCCTTAGACTTGGAGCTTGGGCGGGGAGCTGCAATGCCTTGGCCTCCAGGCAGGTCTGCAAAGAAGCACAGCAGGGAAGAGCCTCTGAGACACAGCTGCAGACAGCTGTGCAGGAGGCAGCGGCAGCGAGTGGCACTGCGAGCCGGGCACCCCACAGCACTCAGCTCTGCCCTGCACAAGAAGGCTGCAGGCTGCAAAGTGCACAAGAAGCTGCTCTTGGCACACTGTCAGTGTTTGTCCTTTCAAGGAAGGGGAGAGTGGGAAGGTACCTCCGCGGTGCTCCGAGGGCTTGAGAGCAAGCTCCAGCTGTGGAGCTGGATAACCAGGGCCTCCTCCATCCTCATCTAGAAGCAAGCACAGATGGGGAAAGGTTCATTGCATGGTGGCATCCACTTGTGCCTCGTTGTCCTGTGGGCACTGGAAGGGGCTGAGGTGCCGAGGTGGAGCAGGGCAGGTGGAGCTTGCTGAAGCTGCAGAGGGGCCTGGGGCCCTTCAGGCACCCAGAGCAAGCCCTTGCTGAAGCACTGGAGCGAAAACCTTCAGCCCCAAGCTTCGGGGGGGGGGGGAAGAGCCTCTGGCCAGGCAAGGCTGCACCAGCCCTGCTGCTTACCTGCTCCTAGGGCTGGCAATGGAGCTCCAGCCACAGCCCTGACTTGCAGGGCCATGAAGAGGAGGATGAAGAGGAGGAGGCGAGGAGTGAGGGCCATGGCTCTCTACTCTCCAACCACCACTCTGCTGCGGCTACTGCTGCAACTTCCACACTGTGGCTGCTGCTGCTGCTGCTGCTGCAGTGGAGCCCAAGGGCTGAGGGGCTGTGTTTGTAGAGAGCAAACTTTGTGACACAAGTGCATCTTGTGACCTCACAGCCCACACCCAGGCCCCTCACAGCCCTGTGGTGACCTCACAGCCAGGCCCAGGCCCAGGCCCCTCACAGCCCTGTGCTAACCTCACAGCCAGGCCCTGGCCCCGGCTCTTGCTCTTGGAGAGCTGCTGCAGCACAACCAGCTAAGCTTCCCTCCTGGGGAGGGCATCACATCTTGTTGGGCAGCTGTGCCCAAGGCCTGGATGCAGGATGCTCTGCTGTAGGCAGCTGCCAGCCTGGAGCCCAGCTGGACACCTTCACGGGGCTCAGGGCTCACAAGTCCCTTTCACTCTCTCCTGGCAGTGCCATTCAGCCGAAGCTACACCTGCGGCACAAACCTTGTCAGGAGACTCTGCAAGGGACACTTGCCCCTGGGCTTCTGCTGCTTGTGCCAAGCTCTGTGGAAAGGGAGGACTGAAGCAGCACACGCAATACAAAACACACAATACAGCACCAGGTTGGAAGAGACCTTCAAGATCATCGCGTCCAACCCATCAACCAATCCAACCCACCTAAACACAATACAATACAACACAATACAACACAATACAATACAATACAACCCACCTAAACAACCAAACCGTGGCACCAAGCACCCCATCAAGCCTCTTCCTCAACACCTCCAATGATGGTGACTCCACCACCTCCACGGGCAGCTGATTCCAGTGGGCAATCACTCTCTCTGTATAGAACTTCTTCCTAACATCCAGCCTAAACCTGCCCTGGCACAGCCTGAGACTGTGTCCTCTTGTTCTGGTACTGGCTGCCTGGAGAAGGGACCAACCTCTGCCTGGCTACAGCCTCCCTTCAGGTAGTTGTAGAGAGCAATAAGGTCATCCCTGAGTCTCCTCCTCTCCAGGCTAAGCAACCCCAGCTCCCTCAGCCTCTCCTCACAGGGCTTGTGTTCCAAACCCCTCACCAACCTTGTTGCCCTTCTCTGGACACGCTCCAGCAAGACAACCTCCTTCCTAAACTGAGGAGCCCAGAACTGGACACAGGACTCAAGGTGTGGCCTAACCAGTGCAGTGTACAGGGGCAGAATGAGCTCCCTGCTCCTGCTGGCCACACTGTTCCTGATGCAGGCCAGGATGCCATTGGCCTTCTTGGCTGCCTGGGCACACTGCAGGCTCATGGTCAGCCTACAATCAACCAGTACCCCCAGGTCCCTCTCTGCCTGGCTGCTCTCAGCCACTCTGACTCAGCCTGTAGCACTGCCTGGGGTTGCTGTGGCCAATGTGCAGAACCCGGCACTTGGATGTGCTCAATCTCCTGCCCTTGGCCTCTGCCCATCTGTCCAGCCTGTCGAGGTCCCTCTGCAAAGCCTCTCTGCCCTCCAGCAGATCAACTCCTGCCCCCAGCTTGGTGTCGTCCGCAAATTTACTGCTGATGGACTCGATGCCCTCATCCAGATCATCAATAAAGATGTTGAAGAGCACGGGGCCCAGCACTGATCCCTGGGGCACACCACTAGTGACAGGCCGCCAGCTGGCTGTGGCACCATTCACCACCACTCTCTGGGCTCAGCCTCCAGCCAGTTCCTAACCCAGCTCAGAGTGCTCCTGACCAAGCCAGGGGCTGCCAGCTTGGCCAGGAGTTTGCTGTGGGGGACGGTGTCAAAGGCCTTGCTGAGGTCCAGGTAGACCACATCCACAGGCCTCCCCACATCCACCAGGTGGGTCACCTGATCCTAGAAAGGAGATCAGGTTGGTCAGGCAGGACCTGCCCTTCCTAAAGCCATGCTGGCTGGGCCTGAGCCCCTGGCCATCCTGTAAGTGCTGTGTGATCGCACTCAAGTTTGCTGATGACACCAAGCTGTGTGGTGCAGCAGACACGCTGGAGGGAAGGGATGCCATCCAGAGGGACCTTGACAGGCTGGAGAGGTGGGCACAGGCCAACCTCATGAGCTTCAACAAGACCAAGTGCAGGGTCCTGCATCTGGGTCGAGGCAATCCCAGGCACAAATACAGGTTTGGGCAGTGACTGGCTGGGGAGCAGCCCAGAGGAGAGAGACTTGGGGGTGCTGGTGGACGAGAAGCTCAACATGAGCTCTCAATGTGCACTTGCAGCCCAGAAAGCCAATCAGATCCTGGGCTGCATCAGGAGAAGTGTGGCCAGCAGGTCAAGGGAGGTGATTCTCCCCCTCTACTCAGCTCTGGTGAGACCCCACCTGGAGTACTGCGTCCAGTTCTGGAGCCCCTATTACAAGAGGGATCTGGAGGTGCTGGAGCGTGTCCAGAGAAGGGCCACGAGGATGATCAGAGGGCTGGAGCACCTCTCCTGTGAGGACAGACTGAAGGAGTTGGGGCTGTTCAGTCTGGAGAAGAGAAGGCTCCGAGGTGACCTCATTGTGGCCTTCCAGTATCTGAAGGGGGCCTACAAGAAGGCTGGGGAGGGACTTTTCAGACTATCAGGGAGTGATAGGACTAGGGGGAATGGGATGAAGCTGGAGGTGGGGAGATTCAGGCTGGAGGTGAGGAGGAAGTTCTTCACCGTGAGAGTGGTGAAGCCCTGGAATGGGTTGTCCAGGGAGGTGCTTGAGGCCCCGTCCCTTGCGGTGTTTAAGACCAGGCTGGACGAGGCTCTCTCCAGCCTGATCTAGGGTAGAGTGTCCCTGCCCATGGCAGGGGGGTTGGAGCTAGATGATCCTTGTGGTCCCTTCCAACCCTAACTGAAACTATGAAACTATGAAACTATGAAACTAAGATGAGCTGTTCCATAACCTTGCCTGGCACTGAGCTCAGGCTGACAGGCCTATCATTCCCTGGCTCGTCCAGCCGGCCCTTCTTGTGCATGGGCACCACGTTGGCCAGCTTCCAGTCTTCTGGGACCTCTCCAGTGAGCCAGGACTGCTGAAAAATGATGGAGAGCGGCTTGGCAGCTCATCTGCCAGCTCTCTCAGCACCCTAGGATGGATCCCATCCGGTCCCATGGCCTTGTGGGGGTCCAAGCGGCTCAGAAGATCACTAACTGCCTCCTGGAGCAGCGGGAAACTATGCAGCTCCCTGGCTCCTTCTGCCAGCTCTGCAGGCCAGCTGTCTGGGAGATGTTCTGCCCTGCTAGTATAAATTGAGGCAAAGAAGGCGTGAAGTCCCTCTGCCTTTTCCTCGTCCTTTGTTACAACGTTCCCCTCCGTGCCCACCAAGGAGTGGAGGTTGTCCTTGCCCTTCCTCTTGCTATTGATGTATTTATAGAAGGACTTTTTGTTGTCCTTCACAGCAGAGGCCAGTCTAAGTTCTAAATGGGCTTTTGCCTCCCTCATTTTCTTCCGGCATGCCCTAGCAACATCCCTAAACATTCCATGGGTTGCCTCCCCTTTCTTCCAGAGATGATACACCCTCTTTTTTTCCCTTAGTTCTATTAAAAGTTCGTTACCCATCCAGGCTGGCCGTCTGCCCCAGCAGCTCATCTTCCGGGACACTGGCACAGCCTCTTCCTGCGCCTTCAAGAGCTCTTCCTTGAAGCAGGTCCAGCTCTCCTGGACCCCTTTCTTTTTAAGGGCTGTATCCCAAGGAACCTTCTGAGTTAGTTCCTTGAGTAACCTGAGGCGTGCCCTCCGGAAGTCCAGAGTGGAGGTCCTCTTGCTGCCCCTCTTGGCTTGGCTGAATACCGAAAACTCAATGCTCTCGTGGTCACTGGTGCCTAAACGCCCTCCGACCACCACAGCACCCACCAGCCCTTCCCTCTTGGTGAAGAGGAGGTCAAGCAGAGCCTCACCCCTGGTAGGTTTGCGCAGCACCTGGGATAAGAAGCTGTCCTCCATGCACTCTAAGAACCTCCTCGACTGCCTCCTCTCTGCTGCGTTGAGATCCCAGCAGATATCAGGCAGGTTGAAGTCGCCCATGAGAACGAGGTCAGGTGATCTTGAGACAGCCTTAAGCTGCCTATAGAATGCTTCATCGACACAGCACAACTGTTGTGTCTCTGCACAGTCCTTTCCATTCCCCAAGGGACATTTGCCATTTGAGCCCGTGGGAGACCCAGATTCTGTGCCCCTGCCTCTGCTGAGCTGCAGAAGCTCAGCCAAGGGGGAATGGATCACAGCATTGGGTTATGCTGAGCTCTTGAGTCTTGGCAGCTTCAGAGGCTGCCTGGATGGCTCAGAGCCCTGTAAAGACTGCTTGGAACTTCATGTGTGCTGGTGTTGGCATTGCTGAGCTGAGTGTGAGCCACCCGTGTGTGCTCCCCTCTGCCCCAGGAGCCCTGGGAATGGACCTGGAAAGCCCCACAGAATCTGTGGCTGCACTCAAGTATCATCTTCTCTCTTTCCCTGTCCAAAGCCACCAGCCCCCAGGCAGAGCTGTGGTCCTTGCTCCTCATCTTGGGAAACCTCAGGCAGAGGCTTATCAGGGAGGGTGAGGGAAGATGTTCCCCAGAGCGTGCTGTGGTTGCTCTAGCCCCGATGGCTGGGGCTGTCTCCCCTGCATCCCAGGGGTGCTTTGGTGTCGTGCTCAGCATCTGGCTGTGGCTGTGAGCTCCAGAAGGCCATTCCTCCTGCCCAGGAGAACTTGCATTTGGAACCTGCTGTGTGGTTGGTTTCCATGCTTGTGGACTGCTGGAGCTACTGCGGGGAGTGCTGCTGGCCCAGGGCAATCTCAGAGGAGGAACCACAGCAGACAGTGGTTGGACAATAGAGCTAAGGGGTTCCTTTAAGGAGCCACAAGGCTAAGGAACTGTTAGTGAGCTGCTAATGAAGCCATTTGTGCCGCTGCTCCCAAGTGGCACAACTTTCCACACAGCCCAGCTTGGCCACTTGGTTTTCTGCCGCAAGACTGCCAGCAGCAGACCTGAGGCTACCAGCACAACTCTGCCACCGCACCACTTCTGTAATAAATTCGTGACAAAATTACGGCCAACCAAACTTTTATTGAGAGCAAATGAGCAAAAGCGGCGCTGGGCGGCCGGGAGGCTCCTGCCCTACCCACGGCTCGCAAACTCTACGAGCTTGCTCTTGTCCTCATAGAGTCTTTAGGTCCCGTAACGTCATGCTCCGAGATGTTTCCAGGTCCGCCTCCTTCTCAGGTCCTTCCACCAGTGCGCGTGCGTGCAGGTTAGGGCAGGGGTCGCGGTTTGAGTCGGAGGTCCCTCCGATGAAGGTTCCTAAGTCTTCCTCATCTGTCCCTTGTTGGCCCTTTAGTTGTGCACATGCGCAAATTCTCCCCACTCCCCCACCCCCACCCCCGCTCTTGTTGCTATGCCATTTAGCCACAATGCCTTGCCAAGCAGAACATTGTGGTCTTCAACGTTGTTTCACTTATCAGCTGACAACTTTTAAGCTTCTGATTCGTCTCTCTAACCTAACAAATAAATGGTTAACTGTTACAACCAACTACTACACCCCGGGCTCAGCGTTGGTTCCCTGGGCAGAGCGCACCGAGCCTGCTCCTCCTGCTCCTGCCCTCCCCCGGGACTCCCTGCCGGGGCCATCTTCCGGCTTCTCACCAGCTCTGCTTGCCGCGGGGTGAACTCTCTTCCCTGTCTGCTGCCGCAGCCTCTTTCGATGCCCCGGGCCCGGTGCTGAAGGGAGTTTAATGCCAGGCTGGATGAGGCTTTGAGCAACTTGGACCAGGGGGAGGTGTCCCTGCCAACGGCAGGGGAGTAGACAATAGCTGATCTTCAAGGGTCCTTCCAAGCCAACCCATTCTAGGATGTATTTAGGTGATTGAGAGGGGCTTGGCAATATCCTGTGCCAGCTCCCTCAGCACTCTCAGGTGGCTCCCTCTTAGGACAGCGGCCAGATTGAATTCTAGCAGGACTTTTGCCTTTCTCTCCTTCTCTCTGCATGACCTAACCCAAGGTCTCGGGTTTCCTCCCAGAGATGCTTCCAGGGACCTCATCTCATCATGGAGTGCAAGGGTTGAGCAAACACTGCCAGGAACGCCACCAGAGCTTATCATAGGAAATATCTTTATTGACAATGGGAAAAGGGGAGGCTGAGAAAGAAGGAGGGGGGTGGTGCTGCTAGTGTGTGGGGACTAAGGGGGGTGGAGAGGGTGGGGGGAGTGAGGAGGACACAAGGGATGGGGAAGAGGGCAAACAAAGGAGGGGTGGTGGTGGAGGCTCTGCTGATTTTGGAGATGGTGGTGGGAACTGATGGGCAATGAGGGGGGGATGAATCGCTCTGGCTTGGAATGTGGGGTGCCATGCTACACCTGTGACTGTGGATGCAGAGCACAGGCTTTGGAGGCGGGTGGAGGGTACAGGGGCTGCGAGGAGGCCTAGAACTGGCCCCGACGGCCAGGATGGTTGCGGCTGTTGTACCACTGTCGTGCGTCTGCCCTGGCTTTGCTTCCCTGTGCACAGAGGAGAGCCTTTGAGTGCTCAGCTGCTGGTGGAGCTCTTTGCCCAAGCACTCAGTCCCTGCTGCACAGCAGCTGGACCACAACTGCTGGCTGGCTCCCAGTAGCCAGCGCAGGCAGCAGGCAGGGGCAAAAGTCCCAACTCACTTCTGTCTCTTCTTGTGGCACCACCTTGCCAGGCAGCACAGCAGAATGGTCACTGGCACAGTAACCACGATGGAAGCTGTGGCCACCATACAGCTCTCCAGCACCTTCTGGGGACACTCAGGGCTCTGGGTGGCCTGGGCAGCATCCCCAGTTGTGCTTCTCTCCTCGGCCATATCTGGAGGAGCAAAGGCAACGTTAGGGCTGCAGCCGGGAGTGCCTCCCCTGCCTGCCCTCCCTCCCTTCCCCTGGGCCAGCTCCCACATGCTGAGGGGGAAGCTGCCCCTTCTCAAAAGGCACTTGAGCCTTGCTCTCCATTTCTGCCTCTTCTCCAGCATGGGCATTGCTCAGCTCCTGCAGCTTGGAGCTGGGATCGACCCCTGGACCCCTTTCCATCTTCCCCCTGTGCAGGCCTCAGTCTGGCCAGCCCAGTGTCTGCAGGCTCCTGCTGCTGAGGCTCAGGGCTAAGGCAGAGGGAAGGATACCCACCCTGTTCTCTCTCCATCTCATCCAGCACTTCCCTGACAACTTCAAAAGCCCTGTGAGAATCTTTCCTTCCTCAGCGACGTCCTTTGCCCGTGGAGGACCTAAACAGAAGGGGTTTAGCTGAGTTTCAGAGGAATGCAGTAGGGACCCCCAGTGCCAGCCTGTGAGTTGGGCAGAGACTCACCCTTGCGGCGCCTGCCAGGCTGCAGTGCACGCCGCGGGGGAGGAGCTGGCTGAGTCCTCCCTTCGGGCCGAAACTCCGGGGGCTCTAAGGGGATGCGGAGGTCCGGGGGTTTAGCTGGGTAGCCGAGGCCTCCTCCATCCTCCTCTAGCAAGAAGCAGAGATGGGAAACGTTTCATTGCATGTGGGGATCCACCTCTGCCTCAGGGGCCTGCGGGCGCTGGAAGGGGCTCAGGGAACACGGAGGGAAGGACCACCAGGAAACCAGGGCTCCGAGCTCCTGACCTCCTGACTGGGGCTCTTCCCAACAGCTCAGGAGCCTCCCCAGGGAGGGATTTCAGCCTGCACACAAGCACTGGCTGCTCTCCTGTAGGAGGCTGCTGCCAGTCTGCAGCCCGGTTGGCCAGCTTAGGGGAGCCCAGGGCTCACAAGTCCCTTTCATTTCCCATCCTGCTGATGCTGCCAGCCGAGCTGGGCACAGCAATTACCTGAGGAGCTGCGGGCTGGAGGCGCCTTGGTTGCTTCGGCAGAGGCTGGCGGTGAAGCAGCGCTGCCTTCCAAAGCCTTCTCCTGCTCAGCCTCTCGCTGCCTCTCTGAAGCAAGCAAGCAGGAGAGCTGGCTGAGATGGAAGCCTTCCCCATCAGGGAGCTGGCATCTCCAGGAGGCAATCCAGCTCAGAGACAGGGAGCAGGCTGACAGCAAGTGCAGAGGGAAGGTACCCACCTCGTTGTCCTCTCTCCATTTGCTCCAGCAGTTTCCTGACTGTTTCAAAAGCCTGTCTGGTAATCTCTGCCTGGTGAGATGGGTAAATGGCTCTTGGAGGACCTAAGCAGAAGAGGTTGAGCTGAGTTTCTCAGCAGTGAACTAGGGAAAAGCAGTGCTTGGGCTGTGAGGGCAGCAGAGACTCACCGCTGCGATGCCAGCCGGGCTGCAGTGGACGATTCCAGCCGTGCTGCAGTGCTCGTTGCCAGGGGGCATTGAGCCAGTCCTCACTGCAGGCACATCTGGACCTAAAGACCCAGAGAAGGTTCTGTCACCTCTTGGCACCTGCCTGGGCAGAACCGACTCACAGAAGCCTTCAGGGGCTGATGGCAAGGGAGGCCACCACGGGCAGGCCTGTGTCCTCCTGCCTGCTGAGGCACCCAGCTAGGTGAGCCTTGGGCTTGGAGCTGGCAGCTCTGCAAGGGAGGGAAGAGCCAGGACCTACCTGTGCCATGTGCCAGGGCCTTAGACTTGGAGCTTGGGCGGGGAGCTGCAATGCCTTGGCCTCCAGGCAGGTCTGCAAAGAAGCACAGCAGGGAAGAGCCTCTGAGACACAGCTGCAGACAGCTGTGCAGGAGGCAGCGGCAGCGAGTGGCACTGCGAGCCGGGCACCCCACGGCACTCAGCTCTGCCCTGCACTCAGGAGCAGGCTGCAAAGAGTTGCAGCCTGCCTGCAGTGGCAGCGTGCTGGGAGCAAACTGAGCTCTGAGCTCAAGGCCAAGCAGCCCCCTGGCTTGGCAGCAGCTCCTTCTCCAAGGGGCCAGAGAGAGCTTCTCAAGGCAAAGGGCCCTGGGGCCCATGGCTGAGCCCTACTCACTCCCCATCTGGCACTGTTCTTGGCTGCAGGTGAAGAATGGGCCAAGAGATGGAGGAGTGAGCAAGAGAGGATCTGAAGGCAAAGTGCACAAGAAGCTGCTCTTGGCACACTGTCAGTGTTTGTCCTTTCAAGGAAGGGGAGAGTGGGAAGGTACCTCCGCGGTGCTCCGAGGGCTTGAGAGCAAGCTCCAGCTGTGGAGCTGGAGAACCAGGGCCTCCTCCATCCTCATCTAGAAGCAAGCACAGGTGGGAAAGGTTCATTGCATGGTGGCATCCACTTGTGCCTCGGTGTCATGTGGGCACTGGAAGGGGCTGAGGTGCCGAGGTGGAGCAGGGCAGGTGGAGCTTGCTGAAGCTGCAGAGGGGCCTGGGGCCCTCAGGCACCCAGAGCAAGCCCTTGCTGAAGCACTGGAGGGAAAACCTTCAGCCCCAAGCTCCGGGGGGAGGGGGGGAAGAGCTTCTGGCCAGGCAAGGCTGCACCAGCCCTGCTGCTTACCTGCTCCTCGGGCTGGCAATGGAGCTCCAGCCACATCTTTCCGTTATTGATAACAGTCAAAGCGGAGGGTGAGAAAGGGGGTGGCTGGGGCTGTTAGTGTGGGGCAAGAGGGAGAGGGAAGGTGGTAAAGGAACTGGGGGGGCTGGAGGGGTGAAGGCAGTGAGGGGAGATGGGGTGGCTGTGGCTGTTAGTTTGGGGGAAGTGGGGGGGGTGGAGGGGGGTGAGCAGCAGAGGGGGAGTGGAGGGGCTGGTGGGGGTACAGGCAGTGAGGAGATTCGGGTGGGTGGAGGGGGTGGGGACTTTGAGGGGAGTCGGGGGGCTGGAGGGGGTGAGGACATTGAGGGAGTGGAGGGGCTGGAGGGGTTGGAGGCAGTGAGGAGATTTGGGTGGGTGGAGGGGGTGGGGTTGATCGGGAGGGAGTGAGGGATGCGAGCGACCTGTGACGGGGGAAGGGTGGTGGAGGTGGAGGTCGTTTGGGTTTTAGAGTGGATGGTTCAGTTTGACTGGGAGAGGGAATCTGGGGACGTCCCAGAGGTGGTGTGGTTGGTGGGGCCAAGGGGCTGTGGGGACGCCCTGGAGGTGGTGTGGCTCGAGGGGCCAAGGGGCTCTGGGGACGTCCCAGAGGTGGTGTGGTTGGTGGGGCAAGGGCTCTGGGGACGTCCTGGAGGTGGTGTGGCTCGAGGGCCAAAGGGGCCTGGTGGGCGAGGAGGCGGTCGTTGGGCTGGGGGGGGTGCGAGGCTGCTGCTGGGGCCGCAGGGCTGCAGGGCTGCGGGAGGGCAGTGGGGAGCGGAGGGGCTGCGGGCAGGGCGAAGGCTCTCTTCTGCCAGCCTGGGGTTGGGGCCAGCTGTCCATCTGTTTGCGCCTGTTCAGCCACTCTCGTGTTTCTGCCCTGGCTTTGCTTTCCCTGTGCAGAGAGGAGAGCCTTTGAGTGCTCAGCTGCTGGTGGAGCTCTTTGCCCAAGCACTCAGTCCCTGCTCCACAGCAGCTGGACCACAACTGCTGGCTGGCTCCCAGCAGCCAGCGCAGGCAGCAGGCAGGGGCAAAAGTCCCAACTCACTTCTGTCTCTTCTTGTGGCACCACCTTGCCAGGCAGCACAGCAGAATGGTCACTAGCACAGTAACCACAATGGAAGCTGTGGCCACCATACAGCTCTCCAGCACCTGCTGGGGACACTCAGGGCTATGGATGACCTGCACAACATCCCCAGTTGTGCTTCTCTCCTCGGCCATATCTGGAGGAGCAAAGGCAACGTTAGGGCTGCAGCCGGGAGTGCCTCCCCTGCCTGCCCTCCCTCCCTCTCCCTGGGCCAGCTCCCACATGCTGAAGGGGAAGCTGCCCCTTCTCAAAAGGCACTTGAGCCTTGCTCTCCATTTCTGCCTCTTCTCCAGCATGGGCATTGCTCAGCTCCTGCAGCTTGGAGCTGGGATCGACCCCTGGACCCCTTTCCATCTTCCCCCTGTGCAGGCCTCAGTCTGGCCAGCCCAGTGTCTGCAGGCTCCTGCTGCTGAGGCTCAGGGCTAAGGCAGAGGGAAGGATACCCACCCTGTTCTCTCTCCATCTCATCCAGCACTTCCCTGACAACTTCAAAAGCCCTGTGAGAAATCTTTCCTTCCTCAGCGACGTCCTTTGCCCGTGGAGGACCTAACCAGAAGGGGTTTAGCTGAGTTTCAGAGGAATGCAGTAGGGACCCCCAGTGCCAGCCTGTGAGTTGGGCAGAGACTCACCCTTGCGGCGCCTGCCAGGCTGCAGTGCACGCCGCGGGGGAGGAGCTGGCTGAGTCCTCCCTTCGGGCCGAAACTCCGGGGGCTCTAAGAGGATGCGGAGGTCCGGGGGTTTAGCTGGGTAGCCGAGGCCTCCTCCATCCTCCGCTAGAAAGAAGCAGAGATGGGAAACGTTTCACTGCATGTGGGGATCCACCTCTGCCTCAGGGGCCTGCGGGCGCTGGAAGGGGCTCAGGGAACACGGAGGGAAGGACCACCAGGAAACCAGGGCTCCGAGCTCCTGACCTCCTGACTGGGGCTCTTCCCAACAGCTCAGGAGCCTCCCCAGGGAGGGATTTCAGCCTGCACACAAGCACTGGCTGCTCTCCTGTAGTAGGCTGCTGCCAGTCTGCAGCCCGGTGTGCCAGCTTAGGGGAGCCCAGGGCTCACAAGTCCCTTTCATTTCCCATCCTGCTGGATGCTGCCAGCTGAGCAGGGCACAGCAATTACCTGAGGAGCTGCGGGCTGGAGGCGCCTTGGTTGCTTCGGCATGGGCTGGCGGTGAAGCAGCGCTGCCTTCCAAAGCCTTCTCCTGCTCAGCCTCTCGCTGCCTCTCTGAAGCAAGCAAGCAGGAGAGCTGGCTGAGATGGAAGCCTTCCCCATCAGGGAGCTGGCATCTCCAGGAGGCAATCCAGCTCAGAGACAGGGAGCAGGCTGACAACAAGTGCAGAGGGAAGGGTACCCACCTCGTTGTCCTCTCTCCATTTGCTCCAGCAGTTTCCTGACTGTTTCAGAAGCCTGTCTGGTAATCTCTGCCTGGCGAGATGGGTAAATGGCTCTTGGAGGACCTAAGCAGAAGAGGTTGAGCTGAGTTTCTCAGCAGTGAACTAGGGAAAAGCAGTGCTTGGGCTGTGAGGGCAGCAGAGACTCACCGCTGCGATGCCAGCCGGGCTGCAGTGGACGATTCCAGCCGTGCTGCAGTGCTCGTTGCCAGGGGGGCATTGAGCCAGTCCTCACTGCAGGCACATCTGGACCTAAAGACCCAGAGAAGGTTCTGTCACCTCTTGGCACCTGCCTGGCAGAACTGAGCCACAGAAGCCTTCAGGGGCTGATGGCAAGGGAGGCCACCACGGGCAGGCCTGTGTCCTCGTGCCTGCTGAGGCACCCAGCTAGGTGAGCCTTGGGCTTGGAGCTGGCAGCTCTGCAAGGGAGGGAAGAGCCAGGACCTACCTGTGCCATGTGCCAGAGCCTTAGACTTGGAGCTTGGGCGGGGAGCGGAATGCCTTGCCTCCAGGCAGGTCTGCAAAGAAGCACAGCAGGGAAGAGCCTCTGAGACACAGCTGCAGACAGCTGTGCAGGAGGCAGCGGCAGCGAGTGGCACTGCGAGCCGGGCACCCCACAGCACTCAGCTCTGCCCTGCACAAGAAGGCTGCAGGCTGCAAAGTGCCACAAGAAGCTGCTCTTGGCACACTGTCAGTGTTGTCCTTTCAAGGAAGGGGAGAGTGGGAAGGTACCTCCGCGGTGCTCCGAGGGCTTGAGAGCAAGCTCCAGCTGTGGAGCTGGATAACCAGGGCCTCCTCCTTCCTCATCTAGAAGCAAGCACAGATGGGGAAAGGTTCATTGCATGGTGGCATCCACTTGTGCCTCGTTGTCCTGTGGCACTGGAAGGGGCTGAGGTGCCGAGGTGGAGCAGGGCAGGTGGAGCTTGCTGAAGCTGCAGAGGGGCCTGGGGCCCTTCAGGCACCCAGAGCAAGCCCTTGCTGAAGCACTGGAGCGAAAACCTTCAGCCCCAAGCTCCGGGGTGGGGGGGGGAAGAGCTTCTGGCCAGGCAAGGCTGCACCAGCCCTGCTGCTTACCTGCTCCTAGGGCTGGCAATGGAGCTCCAAGCCACAGCCTGACTTGCAGGGCCATGAAGAGGAGATGAAGAGGAGGAGGCGAGGAGTGAGGGCCATGGCTCTCTACTCTCCACCACCACTTCTGCTGCGGCTACTGCTGCAACTTCCACCTGTGGCTGCT